>OW121769.1:25362700-25760200 GCA_933228765.1 Miltochrista miniata
TGGGAAAGTGCATAAGTCCCAAAATGTACTTTCCAGCATCTCTTCAACGCTGGAGGCCCAACGTGTACAAATTCCTTTTTGGCAAACCATATCTAAATTGAAAAATTCTGTTCCGGTCTTAAAAAAAATACCCCGTGGTGCAAGACCAGCAGTGGCTCAAAACCTGGCCCACTGTATTGGTCTTGTAGTACGGGAGAATTCCACCTACGCTTGGGAGCAATTACTTACCTTTTCTTACAGGATTCTACATATTTCAAAAAATCAGGCAAGTAATAAAAGTTTAACATCCCAAATAAAAGATAACTGCAATTCTTCTTCTATTTTAGACCCAAAATTTACAGCTTCTCATAATAATTCACTTTATCATTATGTAGAATCCAAATTAAGAGAAGGTGACATCAGAGGAGCATCCAGGTTATTATTTAGTAGCGACGTGGTGGCGCCTTGCTCTCCAGATACTCTTGCAGATCTGAGGAGCAAGCATCCCGCGCCAAAGGACGACCTGTCCTTTCCCGATCCTCCAAATTCCGACGCTGATATTTTGACTGTTTCAGCCAAAGAAGTAATGACAGCTGTTAACTCCTTCCGAAGTGGTTCTGCTGGCGGCCTCGACGGCTTGACTCCTGTGCAAAAAATGATGTCAATGAAAAAATTGTTGTAACATCATTTTTTCCTAAACTGAATAGTTTGCCCAAGAGACTTTCAAAGTAGAAAAAGGTGTCCCCCCCCCCTCTAACTTCTAAAGTAAGGGAATGATAAATCTAAAAGTTTCTTTTTAATACGTCATAAACCGCAATTTTCGCCTAGAAACATCAATACCACAGCGAACGTGTTAAATAAAACATCAATCAAAGTTACAACGAACTACAAGAACTTTTATATTATGTTACTTACTGCTACGCAACCCTTCATGGGCAAGTCCGACTCGCACTTGGCCTGTTTTTTTTATTTTTAAAGCGTTGCATCACACAGGCAATGTAGCTAAGGAGTGCGTCCTATTGTTCATTCGAATGAGCCATGAGCAAGATTTAATTTGGTGCAGTCTTCGAATAAAATCGCAGTTTTTATTTTTATGATATCGTAAATATTGATTGTAGACTTTATTTATTACTTACCTCTTTAAGAGCCTACCAGACGCCAAATTGTTGAAAGAAGATAGAAGATATGCATTTTAGCGTGCAAGACAGAGAGAGATGCGATCGGTTTTTGTGCGTTTTTAAACAAATAAATTAATTATAAAAAAACTATAACCAATATTAAAAAAGTGGTCTAGTGCAAATGAAGATTTTACTATTGTCTTTCTTATAAATATTTTATATTATAAAAACAACTTAGAACTTATGAGATCTAGGTTAAAATTTCAAGAAATCGAGGTATTTTCAACACAAAAATCTATCGAGGATTTTATCAGTAATCGTGTTTCGAGCCTAGAGCGTTTTTAGTTCATGAACTGAAGTTGTCTGTGTTCAAATTTCAATTCAGCAGACCTCACGAGTCCTGAGATCTAGATCAAAGTAATAGTCTATTTGGCGTCATATGGACTCTTAACTGCGACTAGTCTTTTTTTATTCTATGGTATTACCAAAGGACATCCGCAGAAATTCATTTATGCATCAACATGTTTTACGGTGGGAATAAAATGGATTCCTTTTTTCGAAATAAAAATTACCTACCTAAGCTATTAGTCAACCTACACTTTAATTTCCGTAAAAAAAGTTTATGGAGGCATTAAAAAAGAAATCTGAAAAGAAATAGGAAATTGTATGTACCTATGTAGTTATACGATCAGCAACGAAAGTCGCTGAGCATTATCAAAAGAAAAAGACATTTTTAAAGCCTTAAATTGATTTTTCGATTACCATTAACATAATCGAGGACTATCGGCCTCCATGACCGGGGACCTGAGGACGGTGAGAGGGTCGCTCACCGTCCTTACAGAAGCAGGCCCATGACGGCAGCGTGACGTGAGCAACTCCTTAGAAGCGGGATCACACCCGAAACCCCCCCAAAGACGCGGGATATCACCCGAACCACCCCCTGGGCGAGGCCGCAACTGCGGCCGTGGGTCTGTTGGGAGTCCTGGGACATCCTTCCGAGGGCTTACCCGGGGCTCCCAACCATAGGCTGTTGGGCGTTACGTGAGGTTTTTTAGTTGGTAGGAGTCCGGCATAACATCCATGAGGATGTTCCCTCACGTTAAACAAAAAAAACCATTAACATAATATGTATAAGTACACCTTGCTTCTAATAAGTTTTCATTCATAATTTTGTTTCGTAACCTTGAATTCTACAATAACCACTTTTGATGCTGACTGTACGTAGTGTATCTTAAGAAGACTCTTGATTGTAACTGTACCGGAAGTCTGAACTAATTATAATTTTCGTAAGTATACATATGTAAGCACCGCGCGTTGATATTGCGCTTGGCGTCCATCTTGGTGACGTATGTCCGTCAAGCCGTCAGTACTAAAAAAATACCGTACGCAGCTTCGCGAGGCCAGCCCGCGCTCGCGTGACGTCAATATGACGTCACTTAGCTGTCATTTTGCCAAGGTTCCAGCGCAATACCAACTTGCGGGACTTATATTTATAATACTAGCTGAGCCCGCAACTTCGTTTACGTCACATAAGGTGTATGAAAGGAAAGGTATTTCTTCACGCCTTCGGCGCGGACTGAATTGTTTAAAAATAGTCTTAATCATTAAGCTCTTTTATGATTAAGCCAACACGCCAGTTTAGGTTCACTCACATTCAAAGAAACCCCTACAATTAAAATTTTCAAAATATCTGATTCTTAAAAGTGTTATATCTCTTTTATTTCTAAACCGATTTACATAAAACAAACGCTAAATGTTAACTGGAGCAAACCTCAACACAATAAAAAAAACCGCATTGCAATCGGTTGAGCGGTTACTGAGATTAGCGTGCACAACCGTACAGACAAACAGATATACAGACATACAGACAAACAGACATACAGACAAACAGACAAAAATTCTAAAAATCATTGTTTTGGGTTCTATTGCGTTCATAAAGCCCCCCTATAATATTTTTTCTTATTTATCTTCCATGTACAGACAGCGACTTGTTACGATTTTATTATATGTATTGATTACAAAATGGTACATAGAACTATAGGTACCTAAATATAGGTAGGTACCTACTTATTGGAATGTATGTGATGGAATTAGACGACGAATCTATTGCCGCCAATATAATTGATCACTGGGGTGTTCTCAATTAAATAATTGTTTGTACACTACACATACAGTATAATATCTATTATAATTTGACTGGATATCCGGCAGCTGCGACCTTCATTTTCACTCTTCATTCATGCCAAGCCAAAAACGCTTGCCTCCTTAGGGCTTGCTTCAGAATATTAAGCTTACTCATCACCAATAACGTGAATTACCATTCAGCCTACGATAGTCTGTGTAGGTGTGAACATGACAAATATAATTTATTCTAAACGCTTATGGCGACCATATTGGGTATTGTCGCGTTTGTTGTTTTACATTTTGATCATTATCATTTAGCCACAGAGTAGGGTATGTTGTATCATCATGCTACTATCCAAGGGTACCTAGTAGGTACGTATTGTATATACGGGTAGCACCCGAACTCCCCCTAGGTGAGGCTGCAGTGGCAGCCTAGGTCTGTTGGGAGTCCTGGGTCATCCTTCCGATGGCTTACCCGGGGCTCCAGGTAGGCAGTAGGTAGGAAACGTGTGGTTTTAAGTCGGTAGCAGTCCGGCATAGCATTTCCTTACGTTAAATAAAATGGTACCTACGAAGCAGTTATAATTTTATAGAATCTATACTAATATTAAGGAAAGATTTGTATTGTGTGCGTTCGCGCAGCGGAATGTTGTTGAATTTAAAGATTTTAACTATGCAGATATTTAGTGTATGACGTCGTGTAATTGTGTATGGTAAAAGAAAATTTGTGTATGCAGCCATTGTGGAGAAATTCGCTTAAAACTGATTCCGCTGGGCGAACGTTGTCCTGGCGGCACTTTTTTTAAATCCATGCACTTAGAAGAAAAAAAATGGGTCCAACAATTAGTGTGTATTTGTGTGTAATTGTGTATGTATGAATAAAATTAGTGTATGCATTGACTTCGGAGAAATTCAAGTTTCCGCTACGCGAACGTTTGGCCATTAGCTAGTTTTCATATAAAGCGCTTATATAGAGAGCTGTAGATTTTTACATACGTTGTTTTGAATTTGTTTATATTTGTTTAAAAAACCGATTTAGAAAAAAACCTAGGGCTTAAAAGATAAAAATATAAACGTAAAATACGCTAGTTAGATCGTAGTTCGTAAAGTATGCACTTTGGGGTCTAGATTTTCACGTTTATACAAACCTTGTAAGTGCCTGCAACATGTTGCCAAGTATCAATGAAGTTCCGTTAGTAATTAAAGGGTTATAGGACAATTTACCTTGAATAGATCACTGTTTACAAAGCAGTCAAATATCACGACGTTCTAAAAGAATTGCATAGTAAAATGTATTCCAATAAATAGTTTATTAATTCAACTACTCACATGCAAAATTTCATCTCATTAAATTCAGTAATTAAAGAGAAACAATTAAAATACTGACTAAGCATCGAAAGCCTACATAACCCGACCAAGTTCGGATGGCCACAAAAAAACGGCCGCGCAATATATTTAGGTAACATTCTAAAATTTACAGTCTAATACCGGTTTTGAATTGGTACAGGTGATAACACAATTGTTGTTTCGATATAATTTATAGGCTGCTAATTAAAGAATATTTAATATTTTGCTTGAAAATACCTTTTTAGGGTTCCGTAGCCAAATGGCAGAAACGGAACCCTTATAGATTCGTCATGTCTGTCTGTCTGTCTGTCCGCCAGTATGTCACAGCCACTTTTCTCTGAAACTATAAGGCCTATGATATTAAAACTTGGTAAGTAGGTGTATTGTGTGAACCGCATTAAGATTTTACATACAAATAGAAAAAAAAGCGATAAATTTTGGGGGTCCCCATACTTAGAACTGAAACTCGAAAATTTTTTTTTCATCAAACCTATACGTGTGGGGTATCTATAGATAGGTCTTTAAAACTGCTATTGAGGTTCCAAACATCATATTTTTCTAAAGTGAATAGTTTGCGCAAGAGACACTTCCAAAGTGGAAAAATGTGCCCCCCCCCCCTCTAACTTCTAAACTAAGAAAATGATAAATCTAAAAAAAATCTAAAAAAATAAAAGTTGGTAGTTTTTTTTAATACGTCATAAACCGCAATTTTCGCCTAGAACAATCACTACCACTGTGAACGTGTTTAAACATCAATCAAAGTTACAACGAACTACAAGAACTTTTAGATATATTATGTTACTTGCTGCTACGGAACCCTTCATGGGCGAGTCCGACTCGCACTTGGCCGTTTTTTTTATACCAATGTTTTAGTTTATAAGCACATTATAAATGGTGATTTTTAGGTATATTAGGCAGACTCTCAAATCTGAACATCTGAATAGTCTAGTTATTTGATCAGTGATTTAAATTTTTATTGAAGCTCGAAATACTTAATATCCTTACCCTCATATTCATAATCGTTTATTAAACCTATTTTAGTTATAACACATTTTAAGTCTATTGCTGTCTCTAACCAGTGACAGTATGTTTAGCAAGCGTTTGTTAACGTTAAGTTTTTATGAACAAGGGACTAGTCATGACAAGCACCTCAGCTGCGCTCCTGATACGCTCGAAATACACGCGCCTGTGCGCGAACCTGAGTTGTATGCCAAGTTCTGCCGTTACTGCGGCGCGCGCCCAAGGATTTTCATGTTAGTCGCTTAGAGCTGTATTTTCATTCATTGAATTCATTCATATGCTCACGGCTGTTGGCCTAGAAGGGGTAGGCAGAGGTGTGACATTTCTGTGTCACCCACATTTTGCCATTTTTGGGTTTCTACGTTACAGGTGGCGAGAAATAAATAATAAATACATAATTATTATATGTAATTATAAATATTTTTGTACACAGATGTTTAATTAGAGAAGTACTTGTTAACAGAAGATTTATTTTTATCGTAGATAGTGGCGTTATTATTAAAAAAAATATTTTTCGTTCAAGAAATGCAATTGTTTCATTTTTGCCTAACGCTTGTGTACGCAACTGTACCATATTAATAAATACTATACTGAAAGGTTAAGAACGTTACTAAAATATATGGCACGGCCGCTTTTTTGTAGCCGTTCGAACTTGGTCGGGTTATGTAGGCTTTCGATGCTTAGTCAGTATTTTAACTGTTTCTCTTTAATTACTGAATTTAATGAGATGAAATTTTGCATGTGAGTAGTTGAATTAATAAACTATTTATTGGAATACATTTTACTATACAATTCCTTTAGAACGTCGTGATATTTGACTGCTTTGTAAAAGTGATCTATTCAAGGTAAATTGTCCTATAATCCTTTAATTACTAACGGCACTTCATTGATACTTGGCAACATGTTGCAGGCACTTACAAGGTTTGTATAAACGTGAAAATCTAGACCCCAAAGTGCATACTTTACGAACTACGATCTAATTAGCGTATTTTACGTTTATATTTTTATCTTTTAAGCCCTAGGTTTTTTTCTAAATCGGTTTTTTAAACAAATATAAACAAATTCAAAACAACGTATGTAAAAATCTACAGCTCTCTATATAAGCGCTTTATATGAAAACTAGCTAATGGCCAAACGTTCGCGTAGCGGAAACTTGAATTTCTCCGAAGTCAATGCATACACTAATTTTATTCATACATACACAATTACACACAAATACACACTAATTGTTGGACCCATTTTTTTCTTCTATGTGCATGGATTTAAAAAAAGTGCCGCCAGGACAACGTTCGCCCAGCGGAATCAGTTTTTAGCAAATTTCTCCACAATGGCTGCATACACAAATTTTCTTTTACCATACACAATTACACGACGTCATACACTAAATATCTGCATAATTAAAATCTTTAAATTCAACAACATTCCGCTGCGCGAACGCACACATTTGTATTTTGCTTTTTGTTTTTTGTTTGTTTGTTTGTAACGAATAGGCTCCGGAACTACTGGACCGATTTGAAAAATTCTTTCACGGTTGGGAAGCTACACTCTTTGCGGTGAACATAGGCTAGGTATATATTATTCTCGTATTCCCACGGGAACGGGAACTACGCGGGTGAAACCGCGTGACGTCCGCTAGTATGTTATAATTATAATCTATGGTGATATCAAGTAGAACATTTTGCTAAAAATATTGTCGCCATCTAGTTACATTTGTGCATTCCCACACTGACAGGTAGGCGGCCAGGTCTGTGGAGCGAGTTACGAGTGTAACCGATTTTAGTTCCTGGGCGCCGATTTTCGACCACACGACGTGCATGCGTGGACGCAAATTTACGGGTGAAACGTCGTCCGTCTCATGTTCGCCGTTCCTAAATATGAGACAGGCGACGCGTCACCCGCCGATTTCCGTCCACGCATTCATGTCGTGTGAAGCGAGAATTGGTGCCCTGTTCGTGCATCTGTATAGAATATATTATATAATCTGTGGTTATAACTATGTCAATGGCCCCCTCTGAACTCTCTGAAGTGCCCCCGTTGCACCTGACCTGTATGGGCTGTGTGCCGTTTCAAGTTCCCGGGTCAGCCAAATCGTCTGGGAGCTACATGTGCAACAATAACCAGAACCATGCACGGAATAGAAGAAGGTAGGGAATGAGGGCCATTCAATGTCTACAAATCCGCAGAAATGGATGTCGTAGTACGTAGGATAGACGACAGGAACAGCTGACACTCACACACAGTGGAGAGCATCTTCGCCATAACTGAGCGTTTCTAAAAATCATCCCCCTCTGTCGAACTATAAAAACCTGGAACGACCTGCCCGCACACGTGTTTCCCTCATGTTACAATCCCGGGTTCTTCAAGCGGTGCGTGAAGAGGCTCATTACAGAGCTGCCAACTTGAGGACCACTGTCAGAAGTCTTACGGATTGTGAGAGATAGTGGTCCTCAAGTTGACGGCCCCCAATCGCTGGATGTGCCATGGCTTTCCATCATGGCGACGTCAATTTCTCGAGCTTAATTTAGGTATAAAAAAATAATCTAGATATATAAAAATCAGTGCCACTTTTCGTTGTAATTTTATAACTCAAGAACGGGCTCACCTATCCAAACCAAATGTTTAGGCTTTGTTTGGACTATGTAGTAGATGGTTTATGTTAAGTTTGCACAAAATCGGTCGAGCGGTTCTTCATTTATGACGCAAACGAAGTTGCGCGGGTCAGCTAGTAATAAATAAAAAAATGGTGTCATTCATAGACAATCTTATCATTATCATTCACACAGCAAGTCGTTTACCTCAACAAAATGGCCGACCTTCTAGGTAAAATGACGTAACTATGATATCATTCACCATATCTTTGAACGAATGTTATCTATTTAACATAACAAAGGTCTTTTGAGGTAATGTTTAATAATAACAACAAAACAGTATTGATTACACGATACATACTTACATAGTTACCGGTTTTATCCCCTCTATAAAATAGAGTGCAGAGGGGCTTATGGCGAGACTTTGTCTGTAGTCTGTGACTCTGTTACATTAAACTACGTCCCTACGTCACGTCGATCATCTGTTCAAAGTTTGAAATAAAACAAAAATGACAACGTCAGTCGGATTGAACTTTCACTTTCACAATAAACGTGTTAGAGAAGGGCAGTCTGGTGAGAACGATCTCACGGCTTTCTTGTTTAAAACGAATCGGATCAACTATGTATTTATTTGTGTCATTCACTTATGTTTGTTATAGATTTTCAATACTAAAATAGGTGTAAATAGGTAGGTACTAAAGAGTAGCGGACGTTACTAGGTTTCATCCGCGTACCTTACATTCCCGTGGGATTACGAGGACAAAATATTGCCTATCACCCAGTTATAGTGGTGTAGCTTAGCTTCTTAGCAGTGAAAGAATTTTTCAAATCGATGTCCAGTAGTTTCGGAGCCTATTCGATGCAAACAAATAAACAATCAAATTTTTCCTCTATAATATTGTATAGATGTTTTCCCCTCTGTACCTAACCCAGAACCTAAGAATACAGTACTTAACATATCTCTGCCCAGAACCTAGGCACAATATAGACCGTACAAACCATTCCCAAACCGCTGAACCGATTTTGATGAAATTTGGTATAGAGATAGTTTGAGTCCAAGGCAAGGACATGGCTACTTTTTAACTGACTGCGCCAAAGGAGGGTTATGATTTTACGAGATAACGACTTCTAACGTGGACGAAACGGGGAAAATTTGCATATCGTGACCTAGGCACGCCCATAGCTACGGGGATCGTATCATAGTATGTTAGGGGCAGTCCATAGATATATTATCTATGGGGCAGTCATAGATCACAGCTAGTGTTATCTATACTAATATTATAAACAAGAGGAAAGATTTGTTTTTTTGTTTGAACGAATAGGCTCCGGAACTACTGGACCGATTTGAAAAATTCTTTTACTGTTGGGAAGCTACACTCTTTGCGGTGAACATAGGCTATATTTTATTGCCGTATTCCCCCGGGAACGGGAACTACGCGGGTGAAACCGCGTGACGTCCGCTAGTATCTCGTAAAATATAATATGTATTACCTAGTTACATCATCGTATAATATAGTTTACTATAACGCGAACAAGTCCTACATTGTTCACCGCATAGCACAGTAATCATTTGATGTCAAGACGACCTCCACCCAATATCCCACTGACACGAACAGGGAATATTATCCACCCACATTGTGTACTTACTCCAGTTGCGTGCCACAGATAATCACGATAAATAAAAGTTCAGACGCAAACTGTCATGACACACGAAACTTCTTTTGTTTTGCTGTAGACAAAAACATGTCATCTAAAGCTTAGGTAGGCATAGTAGAAGCTGGGCGCCGCCGACGTGTCTTCGCCGAGGACTATTGGCCTCCATGACCGGGGGCCTGAGGACGGTGAGAGGGCGGCTCACCGTCCTTACAGAAGCAGGCCCATGACGGCAGCGTGACGTGAGGAACTCACGTCCCCCCTTAGAAGCGGGATCACACCCGAAACCCCCCAAAGACGCGGGATAGCACCCGAACCATCCCCTGGGCGAGGCCGCAGTGGCGGCCGTGGGTCGGTTGGGAGTCCTGGGACATCCTTCCGAGGGCTTACCCGGGGCTCCCAACCATAGGCTGTTGGGCGTTACGTGAGGTTTTTTAGTCGGTAGGAGTTCGGCATAACATTCATGAGGATTTTCCCTCACGTTAAAAAAAAAGGCATAGTAGAAGTACCTATTGCCTGCACTGCATATCTACCTACCCTTTTTTTTAACGTAAGAAAAATCCTACATGGATGCTATGCCGTACTACTATCGACTAAAAACCACATGTATTCTACAAGATTCTACCTAACAGCCTACAGTTGGGAGCTCCGGGTAAGCCCTCGGATACCCCAGGACTCCCTACAGCGCTGCATGTAGGTAGGTACCATGTAAAAAAATCATATTGTCCTTTTCGAAAAACCTCATACCAACCACACTATGTAACGGCAGAGGTTTGGAACCGACATTTACTCGTATGTGCTTCTCTTTAGCATTTAAGAAAGAAAGAAAGAAATAAGTACATTTTATTCGGGAAACAATGAATGAACAATACTTAAGAGCCTACCAGACGCCAAATTGTTAAAAGAAGATAGAAGATAGAATATATTATCGGTTTTTGTGCGCTTTAGCGAAATAAATTAATTATAAAAAAACTATAACCAATATGAAAAAAATGCTAACTAGCAAATGAAGATTTTACTATTGTCTTTCTTATAAATATTTTATACTAGAGGACGTCACGCGGTTTCACCCGCGTACCGCGTAGTTCCCGTTCCCGTGGGAATACAATATTTTTTCTTCCATAAGAACCTTCTCCTGACAATACCTTACACAACAAAAAAAGAATTAGTGAAATCGGTCCACCCGTTCTGAAGTTATTCGCTTACCAACACATTTTGCGATTCATTTTTATATATCTATATCTTCTATTATCAATCAATATCAATCAATACATATAATAAAATCGTAACAGGTCGCTGTCTGTACATGGAAGATAAATAAGAAAAAATATTATAGGGGGGCTTTATGAACGCAATAGAACCCAAAACAATGATTTTTAGAATTTTTGTCTGTTTGTCTGTTTGTCTGTATGTCTGTATGTCTGTATATCTGTTTGTCTGTACGGTTGTGCACGCTAATCTCAGTAACCGCTCAACCTATTGCAATGCGGTTTTTTTTATTGTGTTGAGGTTTGCTCCAGTTAACATTTAGCGTTTGTTTTATGTAAATCGGTTAAGAAATAAAAGAGTTATAACACTTTTAAGAATCAGATATTTTGAAAATTTTAATTGTAGGGGTTTCTTTGAATGTGAGTGACCCTAAACTGGCGTGTTGGCTTAATCATAAAAGAGCTTAATGATTAAGACTATTTTTAAACAATTCAGTCCGCGCCGAAGGCGTGGACTGAATTGTTTTAAAATAGACTTAATCTTTAAGCTCTTTTATGATTAAGCAAACAGGGCAGTTTCAGACGCTGCTTGATGACTCTGTTGAAGAAATACCTTTCCTTTCATACACCTTATGTGACGTAAACGAAGTTGCGGGCTCAGCTAGTATAAAAATAAGTCGGGTTTTCCTTCCTGACGCTATAACTTTAGAACGCACGAACCGATTTCCACGGTTTTGCATTCGTTGGAAAGGTCTCGGGCTCCGTGAGTTTATAGCAAAGAAAATTCAGCAAAATTTCACATACAGAGCCATCGCGGGCGAAGCTGCGGGCATCAGCTAGTAATAATTTATAAATAATAATATTATAAAAACAACTTTATAATATTATAAACAACTAATTAATTTAATTAATTATAATATTATAACAACTTTATAATATTATAAGAACAACTTATAACGTACGATATCTAGCTTAAAATTTCACGAAATCGACGTATTTCCAACACAAAAATCTATCGAGAATTTTATCAGTAATCGTGTTTCGAGCCTAGAGCGCTTTTAGTTCATGAACTGAAGTTGTCTGTGTTCAAATTTTAATTCAGCAAACTTCACGAGCCCTGAGATCTAGATCAAAGTAATAGTCTATTTGGCGTCAGGACTCCTAAAATAATTTACTTATATTTTAAACTTAAACTTTAACTTAGCATTTCGGTTAGTTAGGACGGCCTGCCGGGAATTCCAGGATCCTTTATAGGACTTACCCGGGACTCCTATTCGTAGGCAGTATTATGGCACCGTGTGGTTTTAGCCGGTAGGAGGCCGGTATAGCATCCACGATTTTCACAAGTGAAAAAAAAAAGAGGGAGGATTCCTTTTTGTTGCCAGAAGAAGTTTACACGTGCACAACTTGCATGTAATTTGGGCTACAAAGGTATCTCTTAGGCCTCACTGTAAGTTCCCTTTTTAGGGTTTCGTAGCCAAATGGCAAAAACGGATTCGTCATGTCTGTCTGTCTGTCCGTCTGTCTGTCCGTCCGTGTGTCACAGCCACTTTTCTCCAAAACTATAAGACCTATGCTATTGAAACTTGGTAACTAGATGTATTCTGTGAACCGCATTATGATTCTTATACAAAACTAGAAAAAACACAGTAAATTTTGGGGGTCCCCATACTCAGAACTGAAACTCAAAATTCTGACACTTCCGTCGCTTTACATCCTCGAAGTGGCCTTGTTCGTTCGTAATAATCTCCACTTGTTCCGACATAACGCCGAAATTGTAAAACGCAACAGACGCAAGTTATATAATAACGATAGGAAACTGTGTTTACATAGCTCAAAAACAACTCTTATGGCAAAAAGTTTACTATGTATTGCGCCAAAGGTTTATAATAAAATACCAGACGGCTTAAAAGAGTATAATATAAACTTATTTAAAGCAAAGTTAAAAAAATTGTTAGTTACCAAATGTTACTATCAGTTAAAGGAATTTCTAGATGACAAAACTTTGAAACAATGGACATTTGATTAGATTAACCTTTTTTTGATTTGATATGATTTGACATATTATCAGTTGATGAATGACATTTTTAAACATTTTGTATGATTTTTTATTTTTCTATTTATTTTTACCACATTTAACTTTATGTTCATAATTATAACTGTATTGACATTCACCTTGATCGTATGACATTCATTGTATTATTTTGACATTTTTTGAATTTAATAACAATATTATTAATATCTAACATATTATTTGCCTGATTTGCTGTACAGATGTATTTTATTGTGTCTTGGATTGTTTAATTTTAATGCTAATGAAGCGACTGTAACATAAGATTTACATACCACACTAAAGTGGTAGAATGTACCTGGGACCATTATTTTAATTATAAGACCTCAATTAATGTACCTACATTCTAGTAAATAAATGAATCTGAATCTGAATCATTGATCAATATAAATTATTGTTCAATAAGTTGACCGTGTAGGGCTAATATTGAGGCTTTTTTTTTTTAACATATACTCGGACAGAAATAAAAACATTGAAGCAATGTTATTGAGTCAATATTATGGAAGGTGTGTATTCAAAAGATAGTGATTATGATTATTGAACAATAAAAATATTGATCCATATTATTGTCCGTGTATGGGGCCTCTAAGGCATTTACAACCTGTCTTGGGACATCCTTCCGAGGGCTTACCCGCGGCTCCCAACCATAGGCTGTTGGGAGTAGCGTGAGGTTTTTTAGTCGGTAGGAGTCCGGCATAGCATCCATGAGGATTTTCCCTCACGTTAAAAAGAAAGGCATCAACCTGAGAGAGAAGCAAAGTGGTCGACATAGCTCGCAGAGTATCTATGCGCTTTACAGAGGCAGTGGACTGGTCACATCTGTAGTAGAACCGATGGCCGATGGAGCAAACAAGGACTATGACAAAACAGGGCAAATGCCCACTGCTGTGTTTACCTGAAAATCAACCTGTCCGCGAGTTATTTAGACGCGCTTGACGCTATGCAGAGGCGTGATATCCGAATATTCAATCAGTCCCGAGGTGACGGAAAACCTTGAGCCGTTGGCGCAGTGAAGAACTGTAGCCTCTTTGACTGCATTCTACCGAATCTTAAATCCGAATTCTGAAGAGCTCTTCAACCTGGATCCCACCTTCTCCCGATCTCCTCGATCCCGAAAAGCGCGTGCTGGATAGAGGTACCACTACTACGTAGTGCCAGTGGTAAGAATCTTCGTCAGAACTGAGTTTCAACAGATCGTTCCTTTGTAGAACCATAAAAAAACTTGGAACTCCTCTTTCAACCGGTTCGTTGAAGTTGAGCGTAAAGAGACACTGGGCTGCCAACTTGGGACCACTTTCAAAGGTCTTATGGCCTGTGAGAGTGCCCCAATCGCCAGATATAGTCATGGCTTTAAATCGGGCGGGCGACGTCAATATGGCGAGTTTAATATAAAACAATTCCATCTAGTTATGTATTTGCTGACCTACGGCATAGGGGAGAGAATGAAACTCGAACGTAAAATATGGTATACTGCGTCCCAGATACTTTCAACTTGCAATGATCCTGGCATACAACTTTTCCTGCTTCTATCATACACCTCACCAGTAAAGGGTACCTACTCTTTAACTAAATTTTTTGGATCTGATAGATAGAGATACGTAGGTACGCAGAGTGAGACTCTCTCAACTTATAAGTCCTTTTTGTCAGTGTATTTCTATTAAATCGAAAAGAGTTGCGATTATCTATGTTAAAAATCTGTTACCTTTTCAGGCGGTCGGGCCATGAGGGGGTCGTCCTATCCTAACATTCACAAAGCTCGGTCTCCTTTTCAGAACTCGTTCGCGCCATCGGCCACCATCTCTAAAAGTAAGCGACTTCGCTGTATGGTACTCTGATGGGCAACATTTGATTTACAAACATTTCCAAGCTTTGGATGGCAAAATAAAATAAATAAAATAAAATAAAATTTATTCCCTTTGAAATTTTTAAATAATTATTTAGGTTTGTCAAAATTTTTGTGACTCTACCGGGGGTTCGGAAATGCTACAGACTGAGAAGAACACCCCAAGAAACTCAGTCCGGTCCCTCTTCTTTTTTCATCTTAGTATCTAATACAGTTTTTTTTTAAATGTAGAAAGGAGCAATTCGTGTCACTGCCAGGCAGTCTTGTCTTCTAGAAAGTCTTTAATGCTATAATAAGCTTTCTGGCACAATTTAAGTTTTACCAGTTTTTTAAATTTATTAACTGACAAACCTGTTATGGCTGTCGGCAATGTATTGTACATTCGAATACAATTGCCCGCAAAAGAATTGCTTATTTTATTAAGCCTAAATCTAGGTACAGCCAATTTATTCTTATTTCTTAAGTTTAGGTTATGGATATCACTATTTTTAATAAATTTACTGTTATTTTTATGAGTATATAATAAGTTTTCATATATGTACTGTGAATACACAGTAAGGATGTTGATATCCTTAAACTTTTCTCTTAATGACTCCCGAAACCCCATACCATAGATAGCCCGGACAGCCCTTTTTTGCAACACAAAGATACATTCGATGTCGGCAGCGTTACCCCATAATAGTATGCCATAGGTCATGACACTGTGGAAATAGCTAAAGTAGACAAGACGCGCTGTTCTAATGTGTCAGTTGTCGGATCTTTTTAACGGCATAGGCTGCAGAGCTCAGTCTGCCCGAGACTTTCTCGATATGAGGCCCCCACTGCAAGTTGGAGTCTAACTTTATGCCCAGAAAGACAGTTTCATCGACCAATTCTACTTGATCATCCCTAATCCTAATACTGGTGTTAACGAGCCTAACATTTGGCAAGGTGAATCTAATACATTTTGTTTTAGTTTCGTTTAACAATAAATTATTAGCGTTAAACCAGTGGACTACCCTAGAGAGGGCATTGTTTACTTCGTCAAGATCGCGTTGTTCACGTTCAACTTTAAATATTAAAGATGTGTCATCAGCAAACAAAACTACTTCGTGATCGTCTCTTATAAGGTGAGGGAGATCATTTATGTACACTAAAAATAGAAAAGGTCCCAGAATTGAACCCTGAGGCACCCCCATTGTTACAGCAGAACCATTTGACTGTTTACCATTTATAACTACTCTCTGTACTCTATCTCTAAGGTAAGAACTAATTAAATCCAAGGCCGTCCCCCGGATTCCATAATGATCAAGTTATTTAATTAAAGTCTGATGCTGGACGCAATCGAAGGCCTTAGATAAGTCGCAGAATACACCATAAGCATCAGGCATATTATGCAAGTCAGGTGGCAGTATAATGTCTGCCTACCCCTTTGGGGGTAACAACATGACATGTTAAAAATATCTTGTGCATTGTCATTTAAAAGTTAAGTAAGGAGCATTGCACAACACTCATAATAGCCTACCCCACTCACTAAGACAATAATTTTAACTTCCTGGGACATTCTTCCGATGGCTTACCCGGGGCTCCCAACCAGAGGCTGTTGGGCGTTACGTGAGGTTTGTTAGTCGGTAGGAGTCCGGCATAGCATCAATGATTTTCCCTTACGTTAAAAAAGAAAGAAATTCTAACTTCCTTCATGTGGTCAAACATCCCCTCAGAGAAACTTCAAAATAAAACAAACCAAATTACTTAATAAAATATAATATTGGCAGATGTGCCTACGCGTCAGCAATGGTCACTTCAACTTCTACACCAGGTTCGATGTTGATCGAGGTGATCTGTTTCACGATCTCCGAGGGTGAGTGGAGATCAATCACACGCTTGTGAATTCTCATCTGGAACCTGTCCCAGGTCTTGGAACCTTCACCGCAGGGAGTCTTACGGGTGGTGATGCGGAGGATCTTGGTGGGCATGCGCACTGGTCCCTGAAAATTGAGAAGAAACAGGTTTTATAGTTTGTCGTAGTAACATGGTGAAAAGTCATTTTCAACAGCCCTGGATTTTTTAAACAGAGAATAAAGAGACACATCTTTGAGCTGCCAACTTCAGGACTGTGAGAGTGGCCCTCTATGGCTAGATTCCACCATGGCTTTCCATTAGGTGGATGACATCATTTTGGGGATCTACATTTAAAAAGGTCTTCACTGTGAGCCGAAGAGTTTTGAAAGCCTTAATGGTTAGATCTATACTATGTGATCCAGCACAGCAAGTATATAGAGATACTTGATATCCTAGTCATACTACACTTCCTGGAATTTGCAGGACTTAGCCAAGAACTTTATGCAGTGGCAATCACAATAGATCAGGAACGGTTGCACCAAAACTAGCTTATAGGTTAGAAAAGTAACTCTCTCAAATAATAGCCTGGTCATAGCATTCTAAAATCCTAATGAATATGTTACTCTTTAATGAACAATATGTAGTGTGGTTACATACACAAAGCACTTTTAAGAGTGTTCACTTTAGCACTATTTTGGTGAACACAGAAGTATGAAACGCACTGTGTCTTCATCTTAGTGCTGCCATCTATATTGGCGTGATAACTGGAATTATAGCTTGGTTATTTGACCAATAATCTCATTGAAAAAGGAATTATCTTAGTCCTACTATATTCAGATATGTAAAACAAGTGGCAAAGAGCATGCGGTGCACATGCATCTGCAAGGTTAAACCTTGCACAAGAGAGGTTGCGGAGGAGCAAACTGACCCAACAAAAATGACCAACAAATAAATTGCTTTCCTTTGTCTTATGTCAAAACAATGCTGTTATGATGGAGCCTTATCAATATTGAGGCCATAAGTCAGTCCCACATGCACTAGACCAGGGGTTGGCAACCTTTTGAGTCGAAAGAGCCAAAAACTTGTAATTTTAAATTTCTAGATTTTTAAAGAGCCACAAACGTCACACCGTACATGAGCAGAGTGATTAAGAGGAACTTCCCAAAATTATAGTACACCTACAAAAATCCTGAAATTTTCCTTCATGTCGCTATTGTTGGGTCAGAGGAAAGAAAAGCGTTCTACTTCTGCAACCCAACTAACGCTGCCTGCAATGCGTTCGACTTTGGGGGATCTAAAATTACCCCCGAAACTCCACGGACTGCGGCCCCGAAACACGAGGAGGGCGCCTTAGTCAGTAACAGCTGGCATCAATTCACCACTTCACTCCATATAAAGGGCGAGTGTGTCCAGGACTTAATGCACGGCGCTGTTCTCGCAGTGACGGCACGTCATCTCAAGCTCAATGTCTACTAACTCACACAGATATTTACCAAAACTTCCGCGCCCCGTCAGCAGCTTCGTGAAGTGGAATGTCGGAGCACCGTGCCGCTTTTCTACCTGGCTGAGTCGAGCTCAATACTTACCGGCCTGGCCATATAGCCTGGCCAGTAAGTATATAATAATCTCTTTACGCGCCTTAGCACGCCAGCTCGATCTCTTCTGAAGATGGTTGGTTGCCATTTGGACGCACCAAAGCATTTCGCTGGAAAATTTCTGCCAGAACTTCGGCCTCGAGGTTCCACGGCAGACTGCTGGCAATTAGACACGCCGCCTCATATGATACGGTGCAATACGCTCGAGCCATTCTCTGGGTTATGGCCGGCGCCGTAAGTTACAGTAAAATCCTATTGAGTAGACTGAGGGCGTCTGCCCCAACTGGTGCAAAATAAAATTGCGAGTGCAGCACACCGCCAATAGGCGTGGTTACTTGTTTACTGCAATAATTCTGTTGTGGTGTTTTTGATGCATGGCAATAAAAAAGACCTCCATGGACAAAATGAAAATCATTTGGAGGAATAATCACATTACCACGGCTACTAAGATCCGGCTTGTGCGAACCCTTATATTTCCCATATATTTTTATACGCAGCGGAGACGTGGGCGATGCAAGAAAAAAAACAAGGGGATAGATGCTCTGGAAATATAGTGCTAGAGGAGCATGCTGCAATTTCGCACAAATCCCTCGATATTACACGAGCTCGGCATCACACAGCGCCTATCAAACTTGCTACAAACTCGGACTACTAAAACTGTTCGGACACGTCTCCAGGTGGAGTGATGATTCTGTGGAGCACCTTGTTGTGCAGGGCAGAATAGAGGGTACTAGGCCGCGAGGACGATCACTGTGATAAGATGGACCGACCAGATAAAAGCATTGGTGGGAGGGCCCTTACATGGGTGCACCAGAATGTCCGCTAGCCGAGAGAAATGGCGAGAGAACGTGAGGCGAGTTACATCTGTCGCAAACACTTCAACATGTTGACCACGACCTCTCTGTTAACAAGTCGAGTCGGTTGCGATATAGTTTTCAGATTTTAAATGAACTTGCGATAATATTCATACTGTCGCTGTCGCCTACGTTAATATTTAAAAAATTGTTATGGTTAAGATAAAATTGGGTGCCTGTCGTTTGACCGAAAAGATTTTGGCAAAATTTCACTACCCAAACAAATTCTTGAAATTTTTATTTATACCAATGCAATGTTTGAAATATTTTTAGTAAGCACTTTTTCATTCGGCCTCCATGACCGGGGGCCTGAGGACGGTGAGAGGGCGGCTCACCGTCCTTACAGAAGCAGGCCCATGACGGCAGCGTGACGTGAGGAACTCACGCACGCCTCCCCCTTAGAAGCGGGATCACACCCGAAACCCCCCAAAGACGCGGGATAGCACCCGAACCACCCCCTGTGCGAGGCCGCAGTCGCGGCCGTGGGTCTGTTGGGAGTCCTGGGACATCCTTCCGAGGGCTTACCCGGGGCTCCCAACCATAGGCTGTTGGGCGTTACGTGAGGGTTTTTAGTCGGTAGGAGTCCGGCATAACATCCATGAGGATTTTCCCTCACGTTAAACAAAAAAAAGCACTTTTTCATTAAAATGTCGATTACGATAAAAAAAGGATTTTTGAAAAAAAGTCGCTTACGATAAATCGGCGGTAAGTGCTCGATATGTCACAATTTAAACTTCCCACATTCTTTTTCGATACTATCCTATCCATCTAATGGGTCTCCCACACGTAACGAGTGCAGTGGCGAGACAGTGCCCTCGGCCGAGTGCTCGGTGCGTATGAACAGTTTTGGCGGCTGTACACACTCGTCGAGACACCCCGAGTAGTGGTGGTTAATATATCATATAACAACATTATAAGGCATGCTTTATATACATAGCATATAGCAAATGCTATGACGGCTGTCAGTTATTGCTAAATGCTATCTACGAGTGCAACGACTGAGAAGAAGGTGTTTTTGAAGATTTCAGTTTTGCAAGATTTCAAAATTATAGACGACATCTGCATAATGTTATTACTAATTAATCAAGTAAAAATAATTGCACAGCTTCAACGTGGTATGAAATTTAGCTGAGGCGCTCGAGTGCAGAAACTATTAATTTTACGAAAAATGTAGAGAAATTAACTGCACGAATTTTCTCTAATTTCATATCAAGAAACTACTTAGACACAATTAGACAATATAGCTGTGCGAGCGGCAAAGATACGAAGAGGAAAAGTTAAAATAATATAAAGACCTTATCAGAATCAATAAAATTGCTTATTTTAAAAGTTTTCAGAAGCTTTTTATGTGGTTTTACCTGATTGGAGTATTCAATCAGGTAAAACCACATAAAAAGCTTCTGAAAACCAGAAGTTTTGAAAAAACAGACTTTACTTGGATTCCTGGTACAAGGTTTTTAATTGATTACAATCAATCAAGCTAACTTTCCCTTTAAGTTATTAGTTTGATGAGACGCCAAACATTTCTCGAACAAAAATTCTTGATTGAGGTAGCCAACATCGGTAATAGACATTAAATATTTTGATTTGTTCTTTATTAGTAAAATAATAGGACAATATTGTAGTTGTTTAAAGCTAAGTTATCAAGTAACAGTAAAAAATCAGCTAGTTAATAATTTTATACGTCTTCGTTATCGATTCATGTCAAATGAAAGACTTCTTAGATCACATTTCCCATTGATCATTGTTTATCAATCCTACTATTAGGATGTTTATAATATGTTTGGATGTTTGTTACTTAATCACGATCTAACGGCTGAATGGATCTGGGTCTGGTACAGGGATAGAGGATAGTCTGGAATAACACATAGGCTACTTTTCATCCCGGGAAAATATTCCTACGGGAAGCGGGAACGGGAATCAAATTTCACGTGGGCAAAGCCGCGCTCCTCAGCTAGTTCAGAATAAAAGCAACGTTTTTTTTTTACATATTAGGAATAATTGTAGGTGGAACTAAAGAGCCGCAGCTTCAGACCCAAAGAGCCGCAAGTGGCTCGCGAGCCGCGCCTTGCCGACCCCTGCACTAGACCAAAATATGAGAACTAAAAGCATAAACATCTTGAACTCTTTATTCAATCAACTACCCTTAGGTATAGGTCTGCCTTGAAGGTATCCACGATGTGGTGCCTGTGGAGGTCTATATTGTGTAGTTAATGAATCCATTACAATGATTGATAAACAAAATATACACACCTTAACACGCAGTTTCTGTTTCTTGGCGCCATTGATCAAATCAGCGCATACTTTCTCCAACGAGCGTACGTTGCGCGATGTCAGCGTGATACGGATGCGATGGATGGGGGAGATCTCAGCCTGGGGCTTCTCAATGTCTTTGCCTGATACGACAGCGGCTGCCTGGAATTATTGCAACAAAACAATGTTTAAAGTGCGCGAAACGTGCGTAAAACTTCATTGTATAATTGGTAAGGTCAATTATTATGAAATAGGGAGTCGGTTATATAGTGTAGTCCACAAATTCAAGTGTTATAAACAGTTATCTTGGTGCCAAACACACAAGTTCCCGCGAAAGCTTGTATCCTGATAGTAAAGGAAATGTATCCATTATTACGCAATAAAATCGATTAGTATACAGCTAAATTTCAACAGAATACAATAAAACTATGCAAGATTATGGTCATAGAACATAAATAACGAAATAATCAATGGCACGTGTGCAACTTAACCTACAAAATGTTTTCGTGAAAATCTGCAAAAATGTGACTATTAAAAGTTTATAACAATAGAATAAATAAGAAACATATTATTACTTACCATTTTGTTGCTTTATTCCGGCCGAGTTAAACAATTTTTAATAAAAATTGCACAGCGCTGAACCGGAGCACAGCTTCACTTCACTTCACAAGAATGAAAGGAAAGATCAGTGTTGCCCCAGCATCATTATTACAATCTCACCAGACCTAACCGCGATTTACCAAAAAAATTAATTACTAAATTAACGATCTCTGATACCAACAATAACTACTAATTCAATCCATATCAACCAATTTTTAGGGTTCCGTAGCCAAATGGCAAAAACAGAAACTATAAGGCCTATGCTATTGAAACTTGGTAAGTAGATGAATTCTGTGGATTCTGTAAACCGCATTAAGATTTTTATATAAAACTAGAAAAAAAACAGTAAATTTTGGGGGTCCCCATACTCAGAACACAAAATTTTTTTATTCATCAAACCCGTACGTGTGGGATATCTATATATATGTCTTCAAAAATGCTATTGAGGTTCCCAGTGTATTTTTTTCTAAAGTGAATAGTTTGCGTAAGAGACACTTCCAAAGTGGAAAAATGTGTCCCCCCCCCCCCCCTCTAACTTCTAAACTAAGAGAATGATAAGTCGAAAAAAAAAATATGATGTACATTGCCATAAAAAAAATATTATGCACATTGCCATAAAAACTACCAACGAAAATTGGTTTAAACGAGATAGATTTTTTTTAATACGTCATAAACCGCAATTTTCGGTTAGAAAAATCAATCACTACCACCGTGAATGTGATAAAATATCAATCAAAGTTACAACGAACTATAAGAACTTTTATATTATGTTACTCGCTGCTACGGAACCCTTCATGGGCGAGTCCGACTCGCCCTTGGCCGGTTTTTTTTTGTACAAGGTGCTTGTTCAAATATATAAGTTGCTCTTAGCTATTGAATCATTCCTAATTCTCACCGCTTCATGTAATCAATTTTATCAATTCTCATTCAAATAAGCAATAATAACTTAACTTTTGGGTAAATTTTACCCACTTTGATTTCCAACTAGACTATTTGCCACTAACTAAAATAATCAAAATACTGCATATTTATAAAACTACAATAGACACTAAACTGAAATTCAAACTACCAGATTTAGTGTAAAATTTTTAAAGTTGACAACACTAAGAAATACTTGTCAATTACGTTTAGTTGCACCTCTGCAGAGTTCTCAACGTCTCCAACGAATAATCGTAAGGACAGCCAAATATTTTTAAGCCTATAGATGACATGTTGACAATATTGACAGTCCAAATGTTTAGAACCCGTACCCAAGCCCAAGCCAAGCCAAGTGGTAAAAACGGGACCCTATTGCTCAGACTGCGAGATGTCTGTATGTCTCTAGGCTGTATCTCAAAAAACCGTGACGCTATGACAGTAATCCTACTATCCTACTAATATTATAAATGTGAAAGTTTGTGAAGATGTTTGGATGTTTAGATGTTTGGATGTTTGTTACTCAATCACGCTCTAACGGCTGAATGGATATGGCTGAAATTTGGTACCGGGGTAGAGTATAGTCCGGAATAACACATGGGCTACTTTTTATCCCGGGAAAATGTTCCCACGGGAAGCGAGAACGGGGACCAAATTTCACGCGGGCGAAGCCGCGCGCATCAGCTAGTATTTAATAAGTAAGTACCTATTATACATATTTATTGACACGACGAGGGTGATTGGCCACGGGCACAATAAGGTTTCCAGCAATTCTCGAATGATGCCGGCAGAGCTTTTTTTCATTTGATTTTTTTGTTTATGGAGTTCGTGTTTATGGGCCATCAATCCATCAATCCGTCAGGATCTATAGTGTTCTGTGATAAGGGCTTCCGACACGGTCAAACTGCACTTGTCATGCGATCATGCCTAGTCAATATCACGTCGATGCACACAAACGTGCAAAGAAATCACACACACTGAAGCAACTGTCGTTAATATTTATCAGGCATGCATGACAAGTGCAGTTTAATCGTATCGCGAGCACCAATTAAGGCGGCGCGGCGCTAGGCTGTCGCTCGAACTCTGTCAAATAAGCATGCTATTTCACCTCACATCGTGTAGTGTAACCGGCCCTACGTACAATAATATTGATCAATATAGCAATAAATTGACCTTAAAGACTAAAATATTTTCAACCATATTTTGTAATCTAGATGCGATTGCCATTCAAAAATATAGGTGCAAGCAAATCTTTAAAAGTTACTCTTTCAAGCTCGAACGGCTGAACAGATTGCGCTGAAATTTGGTACAGGGATACATTATAGTCTGGAATAACACATAGGCTACTTTTCCCGGGAATAGGTTCCGACGGGAAACGGGAACGGGAACAAACTTTACGCTGGCGAAGCTGCGGGCATCAGCTAGTCTATACTAATATTATAAAGAGGAAAGATTTGTTTTTTTGTTTGTTTGTAACGAATAGACTCCGTAACTACTGGACTGATTTGAAAAATTCTTTCACTGTTGGCAAGCTACACTCTTTGCGGTGAACATAGTCTATATTTAATTCCCGTATTCCCACGGGAACGGGAACTACGCGGGTGAAACCGCGTGACGTCCGCTAGTAGTAAATATTTATGCAAAATTCAAACACAGTAGTTATTTATAAAGCTTTTTTAATTTTTATTACATACACTAAATAAAAATAAATAAACATAACACATAGTCCCACACAGATGAACTAGGTACTAAGAATCTTATAAATTGAAGTTCTTTATAACAGTTTAACATCATTATCCATTAAAAGCAAGCGGCTTGAAATTCAGCTATCTCCATAATTGGTACCTACTTAGTGTGGAAATGTGGAATGTACTTAGTGAATGCTGTGTAATGAAGAGTTTTTCAACAACAATGTGATTTACAACAGGAAAGTGTGCCAAATGAATCAGTTGCAAAAACAACATTAATACTGTTCACGCTTATTCGTGGAGACAAGATAAATCGAGAACCATCTTCCATTAAAGTTACCTATAATATCTTAATATTATATGTAACTTTAATATACTGATACTAATGTGGCGCCCCCCAAATTTAATCCATTTTGTAGGACTTATTTATAATTAAGATGACCTAGTCTCCAGTCTTCTTTATGGTGAAGTAAGCGTATGTGTGTATTGTGTGTGTAGTTAGATGAGTATCTTCCCTTTTAATTCTTCTAAAAGCTGCATTTATATTTCAATGAAATCAAACGTTGTTCAGCATTATATTCTTTACTTGCTTATCAAATTTTCTGCAAAAAAAAGAACAATATTAAATAGTGAAAAATAACGAGAAGGAATATAGTTAATTGAATATTTATTTACGATTTATTTATACTCTTGATTGTTGGCACTTGGTGGAATTTCTTGTAACACATTATGCACTGATTATGCACTGAGACTAAGTGCATAATGTGTTACAAGAAATTCCACCAAGTGCCAACAATCAAGAGTATAAATGATATCAGAACAGCAGGTACGGCTGAGTTGATTGTTTTGTTCAAAACACTTAAATTAAAATTTTCTAAAATTAATGAACACCTGTGGTTTAATACAAAATGTAAAAAAGAAGGATTAATACCCAAGTATATTAGTGGCAGTATAAAATTTAATATAGATAAATATTATAAACAAGAATTTTTGGACTATATGGGAAAAAAATTACTTCAACGAGAAATAAAATTCCAGTATTGCCAGCGTGATAACATAGGTCTCCATATAAAAATTTGCCATATGGAACTTTTCAATAGATTACATAATTTGGAACTTGATGAATTGCAAAGTAAGGTAAATGAGATAATACGCCACATTTCGGCAAATATGCACATTCGACATCTCAATAAATTGTCAAAGTTGAAAGCATCAAAATTGAATACTCAAACACCCGGATATAACTCAAATATACAGTTTTACAAAAGACTTGAAAATTTCTCACCTGTAGAATTTGCCCCCAAGGAGAAAGCATTATTAGAAAAGGGTCTTAAATACTGCCCTAATTCCAAACCGTCAGAAAGGGACTGGGACAACTTAGCAGTGGACCTTGAAATTGCATGCACTGACTCAGCAGATAAACATATCATTAATAAAGTTTTGAAACAGGAAATGAATAAGGGTAAAAATAATACTGCAAATAGTTATACAGAACTCAAAGTGATTAATAGTATTAAGGCTAAAATTAAAGAACACGATCTCATAGTTACGAAGGCAGATAAGGGTAACACGGTGGTTGTGACAACAAGAGATGATTATGTGTCAAAGATTAAAAACTTACTGGTTAGCCCCACGTTTGTACAACTTAAGAGAGATCCCACAAAAAAGTTCAATGATATAGTCAAGGAAACTTTGCAGTCCGCAAATAGTATTTTTGGTAAAGATAATTATAGACTAAGGGAGATGAATCCACAAGCTCCAAAACTTAAGGCATTTTATAAACTACATAAACCAGGAGGCTTGATAAGACCGGTAGTAGCATATACGGGAGCTCCAGCATATAAGTTAGCAGCTGAGGCTAATAGGTTATTCAAACAGATGACGGGGTTCGTTCCGGTTCACGCAGTGAAAAATAGCATCCAGCTGGTAGAGAAGATCAAGGATATATACGTACCGGAGAACTCGATTTTAGTATCTTTTGATGTAGTGAACTTATTTCATAGCGTTCCAGTTAGAGACTGCATTAGTGTTATTAGTAATATTTTAATTGAATCTATTGTAGATCCGCAAATCATAGTTGACTTGCAACATACCATTACAGTTTGCCTGGAACAAAATTACTTTAAATTCTCTAAAGTGGTTTATAAACAAACGGATGGATTAGCTATGGGAAGTCCACTGTCTCCACTTTGTGCGGACATTTTTATGGTAGACATTGAAAAACAAATTTTAAAAGTTAGTCTGTATAAATCGTTTATTAGATACTGGTATAGATATGTGGATGATATTATTTGTTTATGGACCGGAAATATAGATGACCTTAATTGCTTTTTGACATATCTTAATAACATTAATAATAATATACAATTTACTATGGAAGTAGGACACAGTAAGTTGAACTTTCTTGACCTTGAAGTAGAACTAGCAGATAATAAACACCATTTTAGAATTTTTAGAAAGCCTTCCTTTACGGACAATATTATTTCTGAGGATTCAAATCACCCCTTGAGTCACAAACATGCAGCTTTTCATTCTATGGTACATAGATTGCTGTATGTTCCAATGTCAAGGGAGTCTTTCAACAAAGAGTTGGACACGATAAAGGCGATAGCAAATAATAATGGCTATCATTCCAGGTTAGTCGAGGGTATAGTGGGCCGGCAAAGAAAAAAGGCGGTCTTAAACTTAGCATACCAAGCGAATACATCAAATATGGATACTGAAAGGAAACGGTGGGCTCGTATACCATATATAGGCAAGGTGTCTTATAAATGTTCAAGACTTCTAAGCAGAGTCAAACCAGCCTTTTATACCACCCATAGTTTGAAGCGTCACCTATGTAATAATGCAGATAACACTCCCATGACACAAAAGAATGGTGTTTATGAACTGACATGTGCAGTATGCAATAAAAAATACATAGGACAAACAGGTAGGTCTTTCCAAACTAGGGTGGCAGAACATGCTAGCGGTTGGCGTCTAAAAAAGACAGACTCCAATTTTGCCGAACATCTGTTGTTGGAAAAACATTCCTTTGACCCAAAATTAAATTTCAGGGCGTTACATATTTGTGATAAGGGTAGGAAATTAACGGCTCTGGAAGCCCTAGAAATAAATAAATTATTAACGGGTAACCGAGACTCCTTATTAAATCAACAACTGGACATTAATAATAATTCACCGTTATTAAAATATTTTAAGTAATATCATCCACATGATCTGATGACATGCAATTTTATTTCAATTTTAATATTTTTATTTTTTATTTATCTGACATAAAAGTAAACTTGACATTTAATGAGATTTAATTTATTGACATTTAATGGCATTGTAATCCGTTTTGTGACTTGTTTTTAATTTTGTGACTGGACTTTATTTTGACTAGAATTTAATGGGATATTTAATTCATGAATAATCAGTTTTGTAATTAGATTTTGACAATAATTGATAATGTTGATTTGATTTGGGTCAATTCATGGTTAATTTTAAATTTCCCCCTTTTTTAGGGAAAAATTTTTGAACGTCAACACTTTATTTGTATACCCACTTGAGTTTAAAAAAGATCATTGTGTTTAGAAATGTAAGTGTATGAGCAGTTAAAGTACCTTTGACAATGCTATAAAAGCGAAACCGGTCAGGTTATATGTAATAATAATAAAAATTGTGGAATAAAGTACAAGTGAATAAGCAAAAAGTGCATAATGTATTTACGATTTCTTTGTAATATTTTACATTTTAAGAAAACATTTGAAAAAGCTGGACCGAGATTCTTGAATTCTTTTCGGTCTCATTCATGGTAACAGGTCAGGTCATAGTCAGGTAAACAAATATAATATAATAATAATAATATATAATAAATTGTTTATTTCGGACCATAATATAAATCCATATAGGTTAGTAATACAAAAAATAAAACTTATATCCTAGTGTTAGTAACTGTAATAGTTTGCTGTATTAAAGCTTTCATTATAGGCTCCACGCAATTGTTTGCAGAATGCTGTTTCGACTGTCTCGCACCCTCCTCACCAGGGATGCCGTTTTTTGCGAACAATTGCCCAGAAACCATCCGTATGGTTCTGAGCAAACATCGTCGACGCACTGCAGTAACGAGGCAGTCGCAACAGCACTCTAAAAGCATTATTATATTGATGCGCAGGGCATCTAGCGACTTTTTCGCGAAGTGCGCCCATAGATTACACGTGTACAGACTCTGGCAGTATGATTTAAACAATGTTATTTTTACTTGGTCCGTACAGCGTGCAAATCTACGAGCCAACATATTGCTGCGAACCGCTAAAGCCCTACGCTCCCTCTCAATATCGACATTGTCCTTGAGGTCGTCGGTAAGAAAATGCCCCAAATATTTAAAAGTTGACACTCGCTTGATACCCGATCCGTTAATACTAAGCTCCGGTTCACTCTCCCGGCGTCCACTTCCGACACCAAAGACCATGTATTCACATTTCTTAATATTATAAATCAGGCCGTGTGCGGCGGCATATCTCTCACACGTTTTCAACAACTCTCTGATTGCCCCCACAGACGGACCCAACAGCACCATATCATCCGCATAGCTGATGTTGTTTATAGTTACTCCATCAACGCTGCATCCGACATGCATGCCACTGAGCTCGGCTATGAGAGCATCACCGTATAGGTTAAAGAGCCTGGGAGATGTCAGACCGCCCTGTCTCACCCCGCACTCCAACCCATACGACTCAGAGAGTGTGTCATTCCACTTTACATGATTGGTTTGATTATTATACCAATATTGTAGTATCCCTGATATTGACTCAGGTATACCCCGGTCCCCAATCTTCCTCCAGAGCACGTCATATGAAACAAGATCGAAAGCCCTGGAGAGGTCAAGGAAACAGGCGTACATCGGAGTCTTACGATCTACGTAGTATTGGACGGTGTGTTTGAGACTTAAAATTGCGCTTTCGGTGGATAGTCCAGGGCGAAACCCGAACTGAGCGTCGTGTAGATGGATATATTTTTCTAGGTAAGAATCAATCACACCATCCAGCACCTTAGCTATTATTGTTGCTAGTGAGATGGGGCGGTAGTTGCCTTTATCCGAAATATCACCTGTTCTGTTCTTCACAATGGGCACCGTAATGGTCTTCATAAGATTACTTGGCAAGTATGCGTGGCTAATACACATTGTGTAGAACAGAGACAGGACTCGCGGCAAATGATCACCCGCATGCTTTAGGTGCTCAATGCTGAGCCCGTCATGCCCAGGAGACTTTCCGCGGCTCATACCATTTATGACAGCATGTACCTGTTTAGCCGAGACTCGTATCAAAAGTTCCTCCCCATGGCCTCGAGGCCCAGCATCGTTGACCATTGTGGAAGGACCGAGCGGAGATCGAACCTTAAAATGAGTCTTAAACATATTGGCTATATCTTTGGACTGACTGATCCCCTCTACGGTAGCACGGCAACTAGGCTTCATGTCCAACTTACCCGTTGATTTCCAAAATTGAACAAAATTGTTTGCAGCTCGTTGTTCAGCTAACCTATCCATAGTAATTTGCTCAGCATTGTTTTGGCAATGTTTTAATTTGCGTTTAAAGATTTTTCGCTTATTGTTCATTTCCTCATAAATAGGACCGGATGAAGGACGATTATTTAGCCTCCAATTTCGATAACTAACGCGGGCCTCACGGTGAGCGTTCTTTACATATTTGTTCCACCCGCTTACATGTTTACCCCGTCTCGATCCTCCCACTCGCAACACTTTCGATTGCCTAGCCGCCGCACACAACACTTCCACAATATTTTCATACAAATTGTCCAGAATCACCTTATGCTCAGCCAATTTACATAATCTATCACTACAACCTACAAATTCCTGAGGGAAACCAATGTCCCGCAACGCACTATTACATATATTTTGCGTTTCTAAATTATTTCTGTCTCCCCACAACGCGTTATTTCTTTTCTGTTCGGGGACCATTAACCGGGGCTGTACTACATTTAAGTTACATTTTATGCAAATTGGTAAATGATCCGAAACGTAAACATCTTCGGATACGTCGACGTTAACAACAGTGCTCAAAGCCGATACCGAGACCACGCAATGGTCCAACCACCGCCTGGCACCGTTCATATCACTGACAAAGGTGTAAGTGTCACTACCTACCCCTCTTTTTTCTACATCAACACAGATCCACGATTGATCAGTACAGAATTAATTCCCCGTAGAAAAGTTCATTTGGGTGAGCATTAAAATCACCCAATATAAACACATTTTCAATATCGCAGCTAGCCACCGTTGCACTAATCTCACTCAGCACCTGCGTAAACATTGGTAGGTTCTCTGGACAATTTGTAGGCATATAAACAGAAAAGACAATTATACTACGCCCCGTTATTTTGGCAGTGATGGCCACCAAACGCGGACTGCTACACTCAACAACAGACACAGATTCAAAAATACCCTTTCTCCAGAGAATGGCTACCCCTCCGTACGGTCGTCCCCTTAATAAGCCTTTAGAAGAGTCAACAGCAGACTTACCCGTGTATTCGAAGTTGGAGCTAATGGTTCCCAAAAACGGAACATCGTGAGAAAGCAGCCACGTCTCCTGGAGAGCCACCAAATCAGACCACACACAGATATCTTTTATGTTACAAATGGATCGTTTTACCGATTGACAATTAAAACTTGTAAATTTGAGACAGTTTTTAGTTATAATTTTGCTATCCATTAATTTCATTATTTATAGACTTTGACGTAGGTTCGTGAGTTTTTGTTCTATACTGAAATTTTTAGACGGTTTGTTCAAAACCGTCTAAAAATAATGCCATCTGGCCACATTTCATTTTGTAAAAACATTTCAACTTTAGATTTAGAGACAAACAACTTAAATGCATTATACTTTTTATAAGACTTCATGTTTATCTTTTTTAACGTCACAATTTCACCCGTTTTGTTCTTTATATAGCTAATAATGTCACTTTCACTAGCATCCACACTAACATTTGAAATTAGCAGCGGTACTTTTATATCGGCTGCTCTAAATTTTACCTCCGACGTGACTACAGCCACTCCTTTTCTACCCGTCACTTTGTTTCGTTTAAAACGTTTATTTTGCACTACCTGCCACTCTGAGCGCGCACTTTCTAACACTTGCTCACTATTCATATTCTTCTCACACGAACTCGCCGCTTGAAACGAACGATTTATCGTCTCTGGCGATGCTGAGGTGCCGGCCTCACTCGATACTAATTGACAAGATACCGCCACCACGCACTCGGGTCGCTGATCAGTAGTAGTAGGGGATCGCAGCGTCGTCGTACTAGTTCGTCTCGAGATCGTTTTTCTGCATTCGCTTGTCATATGCTCGGTTTCACTCGCTCCTGTTGGAGTGATATTTCTTTCTCTCTCGCTGTCGTGCCTACTTTCTGTCTCTTTTTGTTCCTCCTGGAGAATTGAAACGAAGGTATTTTTGCAACGGCCAGGTGATGGTGACGTAATTTTTACACAACGGCCGTTGACCTTTGAATCAGCTGATTCTTGATGACATTTTATAGGAACATAATCTAACCCAATAGGTCCACTATCCAGTAAAAAACTGTTTTGTAAATGCGTACCTCTTTTCGTTGTAACGTTCGCATCCGTCCCAAAATCACCAATTAATGATGCGTACTTCACTTTATCTTCTATTTCTCTTCTGAATAATTCTAACTGTTCCGTGGAGACAGCTTTTTCTTCAAGAATACTGACCTTGTTTTGCAGCCTTGTTATATCTTTCAGTAACCTGGTAATATCCACATGATCGAAAGAAACCGGTGGAAGTTTGTGTAAGTCTTTCGCCACAAATATTGGGTAAAGCTCAGGGTCAGTTCCCTTCAGCAAACATATCATGTCTTCCAGGTCACGAGACATCTTCTTTTTGCTGTCTTTTCGTCGAACCGGCATCTTCTTGCCACTTGGTATCGATTCAAACAGCAACGTCTTAGCCTTCACTATATCTGTCGCCGTAAAAGAAGAAGTGCACAATTGATGCACACTTTCTTCATCCATGTAATCCAGTACATGACGTAAAAACGCCAACAACTCGTTAATGACAACATCACAGCTGTTGCACTTCACAGTATTTAACGACATTTTATTTTTTCACAAATCACGATGAGTCACCGATCGCGTCCTTACATCGCCGCGTGCGCAACGAGACTGATGTTACAGGTAAGTTAAGAAGGTACCTGCTATGTTCTGCCAATTGGCATACAAAACACAGCAACATCTCGCTGCAGGATGGAACCCTCGGCCACAGTATATACCTATATTTTAACCTCGGCCTAGGTAGAGTTACAACAATTCTGTCGTTGACTTCCATACGTTATTTGAAAACCAATTAACGGATGGTAAGATGAAACGAAAGTCCTATGTACGCTGCGGACAAAGGCGCGAGGCATAGCTACAGCTTGGCAAAAAAAGAGTAGAAAATAATGGCCGTTGTGTATGTCATATGGATGGCAACCTGTTCTATAATCTATAGAACCACCAATCAGCAACCAGTTGGTAATAAACGTCAATATTATCCACCAATCAAATTGTAGCACTTTATTTTTAAATATTTGACGTTTGACAACATTTGACAATGTAGCCAGCATGCAGAATATTAGTTCAGTTTTCAGTTTTTTTTTAAATAGGCGGCGCGCAAATCAAGTAGACACATAAATAACTTTTATATTCTACTTACGCCGATGTAATCTGGTCTCCAGGAAGATGAAATGGGTTGCAAATAGCATCAGCATACAGTGCATGCAGTCTTCTCAGTGCGGTTCTGACCTCAGCATCTCTGATGTTACTACCGCTTGGTGAGGTGGAACTTGTCACCAGAACTAGTTTGATTCGAGTATTTGTCACGTAGCCGTATCTAGGCGATATAAATGTTTAAATCTTTATTATCTTTACCAATATTATAAATGCGAAAATTTGTGAATAAGTATTAATGTATGGATATTTCTTATTCTTTCAGCTCTCTAACGGCTGAACGGGTCTAGCTGAATTTTGGTACATGGATAGATTATAGTCAGGAAAAAATATAGTCTACTTTTTATCCCGGCACGATGTTCCCACGGGCAGCGGGACCGAGAACCGAATTTTAGTAGTTCTAGGACTTTCTAATATTTCAATAAGCCCCATTCCCTGTCTTTTTTAATTCCGTGCGTGGTTTGTTTTATTATTACACGCGTAGCTTCCAAATTGATCGATCCAGAAACTTGATACGGTATGTTGTTCAGGTCAATTAGAAGAGTTGCAACGGCGCTTTGGTCATTAGTCCGTTGTCCGTGTACCTCCTGGGACACAAGCTTGTAGAATATTTTTCTGGACCACATTTGAAACCAATCGGTTTTATTATATTTTATACAATATTATACACTTACATCTTATGCGTATCAGTCGAATACAACAATCCAAGATATAAATCCCTCATATCAGTGCGGGCGGTATTGGCGTTGGCATTGCTGGTGTTTGAGTTGGTGCTTGCAAGACGTTCCTCCAGTGCATCTAAAGCCGTGTGGACTAGCCATTGTCGAGATAACTCATTGTCTGAGCTGGTATCGTTGCCAACACCCCCTATATAGAGTGGTGAGTTCTGAAACAGAATAAATTGCAAACATGTACAGTTAGCTGCAGAGAAAAGGATACAAGGCCGCCCTATAAGAGTTGACTTTTTTCAAAAACTCTCTCATAAATATTTATGAAATTTGCTATGGTAATTAAATTTGTGTAATTCTATAACTGTACAAAATCTCATAAAGATATACTTAAGATTTTCCAAGAAAATTCAATCCTTGTAGGGCGGCCCTGTTTACTTTTTCTCTGCAGCTGACTGTAGTACCTGTTTTGGAAGTAGATTTGTGAAGCTATCAAAATATCTGAGCGGCTGAAAAGGCAACATAGCGCGTTTTATTTATATTCTGATTCATTTGCAGATTCGTACAGGAAATGCAACAATATTAAATGAATCATCTGCACTCCATTTCATAACCGAATCAAAGTGGTATTGATGTTGATACTCCAAAAAAAAACAGGGACGTATCGCAATGAAATGAAACATAAACAAACGCAATGAAACATTTTATGATCAGAGTATGAAACATACAATGTTGCCTTTTTAGGCCCGCAGCTCGATATTCATTAATTTTACATTGCGTCTCTAGCAATACACTCATGAGAACCTATCTAGAAGGTGAGGCCAAAGTCATAATCTGTCTGGCCTGGCCATATTTCGAGATCAGATAAAACAGCAGTACATTAAAAATTAACGCCAGAATTGAAATTCCTTGTTACAAATCTTATTGCCAAATATGTAGTAGCGGGGCGAGTCATTTACATTACTTTATTAAGGGTCGACAGCGCGAGTGTAACATTTTTGGTCTTGCAATGACCACTTTTCATCAAGTGGGCCGTACCAGCCGTACGCTTGTCTACCACATTTGTAGTATAAAACAAGCGTTTTTGTTTGGTGTGGAAGCGGACGTCACGCGGTTTCACCTGCGTAGTTCCAGCTCCCGTGGGAATACGGGAATAAAATATAGCCTATGTTCACCGCAAAGAGTGTAGCTTCCCAACAGTGAGAATTTTTCAAATCGGTCCAGTAGTTCCGGAGCCCATTCGATGCAAACCAACAAACAAACAAACAAAAAAACAAAAAACTAATCTTTCCTCTTTATAATATTAGTATAGAAGTATAGATTATAGATAATATGTTTTGTAATTTTAATAAGGGCTAGCGACACTGTCAAACTGCAATTGTCATATCTCGTCAATTTCATGTGTACGTCGATACACACACACGCACACTGAAAAATTTTCCATTCATAAATATCAGACTTGACTCAATATTATTGACCCGTGTCGGGAGTCCTTTACAAGTGATATATCTTCAGTTTAAAGGGCTAGCGACACGGTCAAACAGTACTTGTCATGCACGTTAAATATGGTCAAACTGCAATTGTCATGCCTCGTAAATATCAATGCACACACGCCACGCATGCAAAGAAAGCACGCACCCTAAAGCAACTTCCATTCATATTTTACGTGCATGATAAGTGCAGTTTGACCGTGTAGCAAGCCCATTTACATTGTGCGTGTATCCGAACGTAGGAGAGCAAAAACGTGACGTCAACGTCAACACGCTCTCTTGTGTAGTGATGTTCTGAAATTCGACAGATCCGTCCTAAAGTATCGATTGAAATTGGACAGATCCGTCCTAAGTATCGATTTCTACTCGCAATAAATGTACACCTAATTATTTTGTTAAATTTATAAAAATAACTTACTTTCCTCTAATATACCTACTGTACTAACATCACAAAGAGGGAAATTTTGTTTAGAGCAGTCCGCACTATTTAAGTGTTAAATGACGAGAAATATGGTAGATTACCATTATTATCGTAGATATGGGGTGTCGCGGAGCTCGTAGTATGTCACCCTAAGAGCGATGTGGGTCGAAAAGTTTTAATAACAGCTAATTTCCAGCGATACTAAACAAAATTTAACTTTTAAAAATAGTTTCTATTAAGTCAGTTGACGGACGATAATTTTAGGTGATATCGTCATTAGAAAACATTAACTTTTTGCACTCGTCGTCGTCGGTCGCTGGAGTGGAAGGAAGATTGATGCCGATGCGTCACAAGCCGAACGCTTAGACTGATCGTACCTGTCTATTGCTTGTTCCGACTTCCGAGGCGAGCGTCCAAGCTCGGCTTAGGCGAAACGTGACCAAATTTCGTGCATGCAGTCGAAGTACATCGATTTAATTCGATTCATAAGGCGTTACCACGTTAAGTTCAATCGACACATTTTGGTACAGAAGTATCGAGTACGTATTCATAATTTATTTTTTACGAGTAACGGAACGTCACTAATTACGTGGATGTGATGTGGGTGGAATGAAACCAAAACAGAACGAACCGAACGAACAGTACAAACCAAAACTAGATAAAACTACTAGACTTTATAGTACGTGATTAAAGAGAAATCACATCATCTTTGTGCAAAGAATTAAAATAATAACAATACGACGAAAGTGAATAAAGTATTTGAAAGAATAGTGATTAAAAACTTACATCTTTGCCGATAACTGCTACGCAGACAGCCATTGTTGACAGTAAAAGTGACGAACGGAACGGAAGTGAATTCTATTCGCCTCGAAACGCCTACTTTATTGACGTTTTGTGCTAGTAAGCGGGAAAATTTAAAATCATATCTTTGTATCGAGCGTGAATTTCACCGTTTAATTAGAACGGTGTGTGTTTCTTATAATTTTTAATGTGTTAAAATGGTGATCAACGAAGAATTGTTGTACGAGGTGAACGAAAAAGGCGAAAACGTCGTAGTTAAATCTTTGGAGTCTTCTAAGGCAGCATATCTACGCTTCACTAATCGAACATCCCGACCTGTTGATGTATGGTGGCGTGATTTCCAAGGATTGAGGCGCCATTACATACGCCTGCAGGCCGGCACTTACTACGATGTGAATTCATTTCTAAGCCACCCATGGGAATTTTCTGACGCTTGTACCGACGAGAGATTCGTCATTAACAATCAGACAATATTTAGGCCGCCGAGTCATGTTGGCGGCATGTTGTACAGGACAAATTGGAATATCTCTGTCCAGGTACGTACTCTGCGAAGAATAGTTCTCCTAGCTCTAGCGGCTATGTTGCCTTCTTCAGCATCAGCTACCGAACTAGGTTTACCAGCAATGCTCGGCACAGAGCTCTCAGAATTAGTTACTACCATCCAGAACCCCCCTGAAGTGGTTATTGGCCGGGATAGCTGATATGGGGGTGCAAATCTTATTTTATGTTTTCTTATGTAAGTCAATGTTGTACCAGTAAATGCATTTGACATTACAAAATTAAAGAAAAACATAAAAATATGTTACACATAATGGTGTATAAACTTATAGAAATTTAAGTATGTAAGTACATGACAGCAATTATTGTATGATTAATATTTTATGACTGTACTCAGCAGAGGTACCTATACTTATAATAAAAAATGAAAGTAATAATTGAAGAATGCAACCTACGCACTATCTGTCCTATCACTAGTAACAATCTTGGAGGGGTAAGAATATACTGGGACATCCTTCTGAGGGCTTACCCGGGGCTCCCAACCATAGGCTGTTGGGCGTTACATGAGGTTTTTTAGTCAGTAGGAGTCCAGCATAGCATACATGAGGATTTTCCCTCACGTTAAAAAAAGGGGTAAGAATAGAACACATTTAATTTAACGCTCTTTAATATGGTAAATAATTGTATGAGAGATGGTGATTAGTTTTCATTCTTTTTTTATTATTTTTATTTTCTCATTTTATTTTAATCAAATAATCATGTAGATATATTAGGTACATCATTACCTGAGATATGTCACAATTTAATATTATGAAGATTAATTAAAATCTGTAACAGCCTAATAAGATGCCATCTAAGTAGGGTTGCCATCCGTCCGGGTTTCCCCGGATTTGTCCTAGTTTAGAAGGCGTCCGGGAGCGTCCGGCCGGGGTTTTATTTGTGGTCCGGGTTTGGATTCAAATTAAGCGCACGGCTTGGGACGCTTATCTTGACTCGACTTTGAACTCGCTGTACTGATATAAAACAACTTCACCGCCACGATCTCTTGTCTAAGTCTCTTGCATTTAGTGGAGACAACTGCAATAAAACTTCGGTTTTCTATAACGACTAGGTATCAACAATGTTAACCAAAAACTTAAACAAAATCTTAACGCCAACCCAACACAGTTGGTGTGGGTTACTCTGCTGAAATCATTGACAACGCTTGGCACCAAAGATGCGATTTGCTGCAAGCCTACGCTGAATCGATTGTCTTAAAGATTTATAATATTTTTGCTACTTATACAGTACGAACTGAATCCCTTAAGACTTCTGTGAAACTGCTGATGTCGAATACAAGCAGCTTCTTTATCACACAAAGACACGATGGTTAAGTCTGTTTCCAGCTATAAAACGACTTCAGAAGTTCTACCATCCAATAAGGTTTATTTTGAAAGCTTTAAGAAGCCACCTGGTTTAATTAAACACTTTTTTGAAAATTCTATCTCGGAGGCGTATTTATTTCCTATACACTCTATTTTGCACATCAGCCACTCAAAAATAGAGAAGCTAAAAGAAATGATAATTCTGTCCTTGAAACAAGATTTACATCCGTTTTGTAGAAAAAGTGAAATTTTGTTATTTTTTAAGAAATGTAAGAAGACGGTTGTTAAAACCGGAGATTTAGAATTTTTCGTTAAGAATACACGTTCCGTCCGTAAACTTCCGGTTTTGATATTTTTTAAAAATTGTATTAAATCAAATAAAAGTTGATCTATATCCATGAAAACTTTATTTTATTCTATTGAGTAACTTAGAAAAAAAACCCTGTTCGAAATTCAAACGTCCGGGTAGTGAGCTCCGAAATCCGGGGATTTCACGTTTCTTGTCCTGATTCACATATTTTTGAGATGGCAACCCTACATCTAAGTCAAATAATTAGTCATATTTTTATAATAAAGATTAATAATAATGTTTTATAAGTTGCCATGTATAATTTATATGTAAACCTGACTGGTTTACAACACTGATATATAAACCAGTAAGGTTTACAATAGTAAATGTGGGTAAAAGGACAGGTGGTGTTATTCAATATGTTGCGGTGTAGATAGCTACACCGCAACATATTGAATAACACCACCTGTCCTTTATTAATTTAATAATCCTGTCACAACACAAGCAATACATAGGTATTGCTTGTGTTGTGTGCTATGCTTATGAATCTATTGTAAATAGTATTTTATGACATCACTGTAAGATGTAGATATTTGTATTGTGTCCTTCTAAATGTGTACCTGAATATTATTGTTAAATTTGATTATGAACTAATTGCTTTTTACGATATACCCTCTAGTGTAGCTCATTTTATTATGAAAGTGTACCTACATAGGATTATTTTTTTACCCAAATTATAGTATAATATATTTAAAATAAGCTATGAAATTTAGAGGATTTACATACTTGTAAATATTATACCTATTAATTTGTTTCAAATGGAGATCTTAGCAATTACATATTACCTATATTTTGTTTAAGACTACCACAGCACCTCCGAGGCAGTCTGTTAATCAATCAATTTGTATTTTAATTCTGTTTTGTTTGTATATTGGTTAATTTCTATAATTTCTGCAGTAGCGATTCTCATCTTTCATATTTAATCTTAATGTGCTGTGCGAACTTCCCATGACTGTATTTCTTGATACTGAATATTAAGTTCAGCAGTTCCAAGCTGATTTGGTTCATCGAAATGGGTTATATAATGTTTTCGAGTAATATCATTTCCGCTACATAGATTGTTTAAATAAAAAAACAGTTTCTCTGCATTATGTGTGTATTTTTGGATTTTCAATATTTCAAATTGAAGTCTATAAATGCTATAAGTATCAAACTCAAGATTTAAATTGACAACTCGTAATGGTTACACATTTCCAATTATTTCTGGAATTTGTACTGCTATTTATTCTGTGTTTGAGCCATACATGTTCCTGTTTCTCACAATAATATGTAATACATTATAATGTCATAAATAATATTCTATCTACTTACTTTTGACTATCTTCAATATACTTAAAAGTCAGCTAAATGTTATATTAGATGTGTTAGATATAATCTAATTATCATCCAATCATTAAACCCTGTTGCTTCTAAAATTATTTTTGTTTGAAGGACGGGGATTTATAAAGAATCTATTTTTTTAATTAATAAATCTGTAAGTACTATCCTTGACTGTTGTGCATTAGGATTGACAAAATGAGGGTATGGTGGATTCTGCTCCCTACCCTCTTTTGCCATTGTAAATACTTTTTAATGTTTTAAAATGTATAAATATTGATTATTATTATTATCTAGCCTTAGATCTAGAAAAAGCTAGTGTTTAAGTGTTGTATAAGTAGTGTGCTTAGGCACTTAAATATTTTATTATACAGGCTGGCCACAGAGCTAAAAAAAATTGGACGTAATTTATCACAACAGCAATATGGATAAAATAATAAATTATCGATTTCTGAATAAAGTAGAAAGAAGTGGTTCAACTGACTTTTCTGAAAATAAAACAATAGAATTTTGTTTGAACAATGCATCATGCCTTTATTGTGGAAGGGGTAGGCAGAAGCATACTATACTCTCAATTACACCAATATTATGCATTTTGTCCCATTTTGTGAAAAACAAAGCAGTCATTATGATGCACCTACAGTAAGCGCTCAGTAATTCTCTCTGAAAATCTAATTTCATATTTTTTTCTGTGCCAGATGGTAGGCACCTACATACTGTCGGATTAACTTCTTAAAATCTCCAACTTAATTATGTTTAATGTTTTGGGTTTACGTTGTTCGCCATTTTTGCTGCTGCCTCGCACTATAATGCAGTTAGTTTTGCTGTTGTGTGCAAAAATTCACTAACTGACTAACTCAATTTTGATCATAATAAATGGGCTAGCGACACGGTCAAATGAAACTGCAATTGTCATGTCAATTGTCATGTCTCCTCAATATCATTGTGTACATACACATCGACGCACATGCAAAGAAATCACGCACACTGAAGCAACTTCCATTCATAATTTTCATATCAAACTTGACTCAATAGGTACTATTGACCGTGTCGCTAGGCCATATTATTATACACTAATCCAACTGTTTTTGACTGCCTCTGTGGCGCAGTCGGTAGAGATACCGCCTGCGACACTGGAGGTCCTGAGTTCGATTCCGGTCGGTCCAAATATTTGTGTGATCCACAAATGTTTGTTTCGGAGTTTGGGTGTTTTCTATGTATAATATTTATGTAGGTATTTAAAAATATATAAGTATGTATATTAGTCGTCTAGATCCCATAGCACAAGCTTATATTAGCTTAATTTGGGCTAGATGATGTTGTGTGTGAATGTCCACAAATATTTATTTATTTATTTAACTGTGTTAAACCTAGTAAAACTATAGAATATATTATATAATCTGTGGTAAAACTACTGCCAGACAAGCGCGTACACAAAGGGTGGCGATTTTCAATCTTCTTGAAATGCCGTCCGTACTTTTTTTAACTCTGTGTGCTAGTCTTAACAAAGAAAAAAATATTTGTGTAATTAATATAGGTGTATATTAAAAATGTCACTTATATGTGGTGTTAATTAAAGATCTAAATGTCTATTTGTGATATAATTTCTTTCATTTGAGCGTACAATCCCGGTTGCACCTGGTATCTTGTCTTTGTGTTAAGGTTCTGCTTGAGGTAGCTGTGATTTAGCATGAAGCTGGTTGCTCCCGAAAGAACCACGAAAGACGCGAGATTGTACCCAAAACCCCTAAGGCCGGGACTCCACCAAAGCGGAGAAGAGATGTTTTTTAAACAACCAATAGAAATGTGTTATTGATACATCTCCTCTCCGCTTAGCTTCAGTGGAGATCACTATGCCGATATGTGGAATATTTGTATGGCGCGATAGAAGCGGAGATGTGAGCTGCGCGCGGACGACGCGCAGAGCAGACAAGAGATGTGAGCGGCGTGCTGTGAGCGATGTCACCCTCCCAATCAATCAAATTAATGTAGTCCTTCTTCTTCTTCAAGTAAAAGAAGAGACTTTTTTGTTACAATAGCGACCTCGTCTACCTTTCGTGTCAAAATGCGGCACATCTCTTCTCGCAAAGCACACAGCTTACCGCACACCTCTCCGCTTTGATGGAGTCCCCCGAGCTGATAAACATCTCTTCTCGCACAGCACGCAGCACACTGCACACATCTCCGCTTTGGTGGAGTCCCAGAGTAGCAGGTAGCCAAAATCTGTCAGGAATTCTGGAACATCCTTTGCCCGGCGCTCCCGCTCTTAGGCAGTGGTAGGGCAGCGTGTGGGTTTAGTTGGTAAGACTCTGAATCCCGGCATAGCATCCATGAGGAGTTTCACACTTAAAAAAGTCCTCTTATATGAACTTTTTTTTTAAATATTAATGAGAGGTAAATCCTCATGGATGCTATGCCGGACTCCTACCGAATAAAAAACCTCGCGTAACGCCCAATAGCCTATGGTTGGGTGGGAGCCCGGGTAAGCCCTCGGAAGTAGGGAATGCAAATCTCGCGAGATTTAGCTCAGGCGAGATCTCACCAATTACGAGATCTTGCGAGATTCACATTTTTGTGCGTTTATTAGGAAAAAATAATGAGAATTGTAGATAATAATTGAGACATAAATATTTAAGTCTAGGTACTTAGGACCCTTTAGGCTTCACTAAAGGACGTTCTACTACCGATGCTGGTGTAGAGTTATTGAAATGTATTTATGACGCCTGGGAGGATAAACAAGATGCAATTGGTGTGTTTTGTGATCTGTCTAAGGCATTTGATTGCGTCCAACATAAAACATTAATCAGGAAATTACACCATTATGGCATAAGAAACAAGGCTCTCGACCTTCTGACTTCATATTTGAACAATAGAATTCAGCGGGTCGATGTTAATGGTGCACGCTCAGAGGGATCTGTAGTTACTATGGGCGTCCCGCAGGGTTCAATACTCGGACCATTTTTATTCCTTATATATTTTAATGACTTACCCTTTTACGTGGGGGACAACAACAGGATTGTTTTGTTTGCAGATGATACTTCTGTGATTTTCAAAGTAAAAAGACAAATAGATAACTATGACGATGTCAACAACGCAATCTTGAAAGTGGTTCATTGGTTTAACACTAACAATCTTAAACTAAATGATAATAAAACTAAATGTATTAAATTTACCTTGCCTAATGTAGCACAGTCAGAAACCAATGTTCAACTTAATGGTCGAGAGTTGGAACTTGTGGAACAAACCACATTCCTAGGGTTAACGGTTGATGCTGGTTTACAATGGGGTCCACATATTGTAAAACTAGCTAGTAGATTAAGTTCAGCAGCATTTGCTGTACAAAAAATAAGGCACTTGACTGATGTAGATACGGCTAGAATAGTTTATTTCAGTTACTTTCACAGTATAATGTCTTATGGTATTCTACTGTGGGGCAATGCTGCAGATATAAATAAAATTTTTATTTTACAAAAGCGGGCCATAAGAGCTATATATAGACTAGGTCCAAGGGTCTCTCTGCGCGAAAAATTCAAAGAGGTTAATATTCTTACTGTAGCATCACAATATATTTTTGAAAACCTTATGTATGTACAAAGAAATCTACATAGTTTCGCTAAGTTAAGTGATAGACACAATGTCAACACTAGAAATAAAAATAACCTTGCTGTTTTTCATAGCAGATTGCACAAAACCAGCAATTCTTTCATGGGTAACTGTATACGCTTTTACAACAGGCTTCCAGACGAAATTAAAAGTATGTCCCTTAATAAGTTTAAAAGATCTGTTAAAAGTAAATTGAACTGCAGGGGCTACTATACAATCAATGATTATTTGTTGGATAAGGAAGCCTGGAAATGACCTGCTCTGCTGGATTCTCAAAAAAATTGTTAAAATGCCTAGTTTTTAGATTCTTTAAAATTGTAAATAGAGCAAAAAAAGAACAACCCGCTGAGTTTCTTGCCAGTTCTTCTCAGGTGGGTCGCGTTGTGAACTGGTGGTAGAGTTTTTGTTTTGTATTCTGGACGTTTTGCAAGCGCATCTGTATAATGCCTATGTGAAATAAATATATTTTTGATTTTGATTTTGATTTTGACCAAAAAAATATATAATTTTTTACTTATTAAACATTGTTTGACGTAGATACTTTTTTTTAAATTAACTTAAAAAAAATCAACAAATAAAATAAATAAATCATTAGGTAACAAAATGTTCAGAGTAGAATATGAAACGGCTTTTTATTTTGCTGTTCAGATAACCAGCTGCTAGTGAGAACCATCGATCTCAAGGTGTCATCAGTCCGTTTTACAGGTTGAAATTCCTTGTCTAAGTTCCGCACTGAAAGTCAACTTCCAGGCCCAAGTGGATCAAAGCTATGCTGAAACACATAATGTTGACTCTATTATAATGTTCGAGTAGAAATCATGTCTGCTAGTCTCGACCATCGGGTTTTACAATGAAGTTAGAACTTTATATCTTTCCCAAATTCTTGCTTCATGTATATTTGCAGAGTATCGGTTTTAGTAGGTGATCTTTTAAAAAGTATAATAAAGGTGATATCGTTCAGATTGGGCTAATTTTTATTTAGCCGGCCACGAAAAAAAGTGCTTGATTTTGATAGAACACAACATTGCAAGCATTTTTTATTACTACACCAAAGTTCTAAATCGATTCCTTGAGATTTTCATTTAGTGTTAAATATTTAGTGTAAAGTGTGACTAGCGAGCGTAGACATAAAACAGCCTTGGTTTTGTCTAAACTATTATATAATAACTACTATTGCTACAGTTATGGTAATCTAATTAGGTTTTACGGTCGTTTTTAAGATGCCACCAGGCAGGCTTTGGGGCCCAGGCGGTGCGCAGCGCCCTCTCCCGCCGCCGCCGCCGCACAAACGGGCCAGGTGCGGATTTGCGTTACAGCCCACACAAAGCGCGTACACAATGGGTGGCAATTATCAATCTTCTTGAAATGCCGTCCGTACTTTTTTTAACTCTGTGTGCTAGTCTTAACAAAGAAAAAATATTTGTATAATTAATATAGGTGTATATTAAAAATGTCACATATATGTGGTGTTAATTAAAGATCTAAATGTCTATTTGTGATATAATTTCTTTGGTTTACTAATGTTTGCCATAATTTAAAATGCCATAATTTCATATGCCATACTGGTATTTGCCATAATTTCATTAGACATAACGCTTAAGTTGCCATAATCGTGAAATGACATAAAATGACTTTCACTAATTCCATTGGTCATAATCGATCAAGTGTCATAATAATTTAAATCCATAAATGTATTTGCCATAATTTTCGTTTTCAATAATGCCATTTTCCATAACTTTTATTGACCATAATATAAATAAAGATAATTTATACGACACAGATAATGTATTCACAATTAAACCTAAAACTAAACCTCATATGGCGTCTACTAACTAAGCTCGACGGAGCCCCGCTTCGCGGGGCTCCTACTTCTGGGTAGTTTCAAAAAAAACCACGAAGCCCCGGGTAAGCCCTCGAAAGGATGTCCCAGGACTCCTAACGGACCCACAGCCGCCACTGCGGCCTCGCCGAGGAGGTGATTCGGGTGCTATCCCGCGTCTTTGGGGGGTTTCGGGTGTGATACCGCTTCTAAGGGGGGCGTGCGTGAATCCCTCACGTCACGCTACCGTCATGGGCTCTTATATGTACTTACCAAAATATTATAAACAATGACCCTGTAATGTCGTTCTATATTCAGCGATAAACGCGCTCCCGAATGGGGCCACGTCAATTTAAATGGTGATTATTAAAAGTCGTCAACATGTTTTGTAATCGCTTTGACTAACAAAACTATGATGCAATTTTATGTCTGCCCAAATACTTTAGCCATCCTAGCGTCATAACTAATAGTAGCTTTTAATTCGGAACTTAGGATCTGCTTTTGTACTTTGAAAACTCTTGCACAGACTGAATCTTTCTAAGTCAAAAACCGGTCAAGTGCAAGTCGGACTCGCACGCGGAGGGTTCCGTACCAATAACCGGTAAAAAAACACGTTTGTTGAATGATAAAAAGGAGGGTTAAGGGGGCCCCCTTAACCCTCCTTTTTTTAATTTTAGTATTTGTTATAGCTGCAACAGAAATACATCATCTGTGAAATTTCAGCTCTCTAGCTATTACGGTTCCTGAGATACAGCCTCATGACGTACAGACAGACGGACAGCGAAGTCTCATGAATAGGGTCACGTTTTTACCTTTTGGGTACGGGACCCTAAAATTTTCAGTCTCGAGCAGGATTCGAACCTGCATCTCCTCGCATACCATGCCAGACCACGGGGTATTAACGCATAGAGAATATCTTTAATAAACAGAAAGTAGCAAGAGATGGCACTAGTAGTTTCATATTCTAGAATCGAAATTTTAAATAATCTTATTTATGCATATATTGCATGGCGAATTATTTTAAACATTAAATCATGTTATTGGTTGATATAGTAGCACATCAAACTCATAGATAAAGTAATAAACGTAGATTGTGTAAAAAAATATCTCTCGATAGGGTTTGGTTAAGATATTAGATGGCGCTGATATTAGTCATGGGTAGCGACGCCGACGCGACAAATTTACGAGATATTAAAAAGCAAGTCACAAAAAAGCAGCATGGACAGCGAACAGTGTGGTTTCGGAGTGATGAACTTGGGAACGGCTATTTCGTCATGTTCATTAATAGCAGATTAGCTCAGCGAGTATACTCGTGCGTGACCGCGGCGCTTGATGCCACCGGTTCAAATCCTGCGTGATATATGACTCTATCTTTATTTTTTCTTTTTGTCTTACTTTTTTATTTATTAACTTAATCTAACATAAGATTACTTTCTAAAAGTGGTCTGTTGCCGAATTATTATATACTATTTCTTTTAACAATAATACATAAATTTGTTTTCTTCCTTTCATAAGCTTCAGTTATTATTGTTTTTTTTTTATTTGCAAAATATTTCTAGCAAGTGAGTTGTCAGCACGGAAATGCAAGTGTTTTACTCCTACCACTATGTTATTATTATCGCAGCAGTGTGTATCGTAGCCGCCAACCTTATAAAAAGGTACAAAAAATAAAATTATGTCCAACTGGAAGAGCCTTACGATTAACCAAAACTGAGGGGGGCTATAGCCGCACTCTTGCGGTTGATGCCCAACATCAGAGGACCCAACGCTCCCTACAGGAGACTGTACCTAGCTCCTCATACGGGCCCTATACGGGGCCCCCATATGGACGGAGATCCTGAGGACGGTGAGAGGGCTGTTCACCGTTCTTACAGAAGCAGGCCCAATATGACAGTGTGACGTGAGGGATTCACGTACGCCCACCCTAAGAAGCGGCATATAGTCCGGAAACCCCCCAAAGACGTGGGATAGCAAACGACCCCCCCCCCCCCTCGATCCCTAGGTTCCTAGATGAGGCCGCAGTGGTAGCCGTAGGTCTGTTGGGAGTCCTGAGGTATCCTGCCGAAGTGCCGAGACCATTAACCGGGGCTCCCAATCTTAGGCTGTCAGGCAGGATACGTGAGGTTTTTTAGTCTGTAGTCTAGTTTAGTCTAGTGTAGTATAAATCTAAAATAGTATAAATAAAAGAAGCGCTCGTGGCCCCGCAGACACAGAGTTCTGTAAACGATCACTGCAGTAAGCAACTTTCACTGTGGCCGCTCCTTGGATGGATGAGCATCCATGTGAACACTTTGTGACATTTATTTGAGTGCTTCCGTGCTTCGAAAGGCACGTAAAGCCGTTGGTCCCGGTTGTCAGTAATTGTTGTAAATGACAGTCGTTAAGCAGTCACGACCTGCGCCTGTCCATCTCAACACGGCAATGCGGCTTACCACTTGTCACGTGGGACAAATTCTAAAAAGGTGGAATGTGGGCATATAATATGCCTCTGCCTACTCCTTCGGGGATAAAGGCGTGACCATAGGTATGTATGTATGTATGTAGTCTAGTATAAAAACACCCTTACGATTACGACAGACAATGAAATTGACTAGCTGACTGCTGCACCCAACTATTGATTGGTTTATGACCGTTATTTAACTTTTTTTTATTTAATTTTATTTATTATTAACATATAATACATAGGTACTCACAATCTATAAATAGCAAGCCAAAAACCACTGAGGCTTGTCCGGCCTGTTTCATTCCACTTTGTTTTTTTGTTTTTAAATAAACAGTAATCTGAAAATAAACTGAACTTACCTATATCTTTCAAAGCATCTTGATAACAAAATGTATACCTATTGATTTTATAAAAATAACGAACTATTCTGAAAGAAGTACTTAAAATAAAGTCCATTATAAAATAAAAAGTAAAATAAAAATACAAAAATATATTACACTGCGAGATTTGAAGCGGCATTCTTTTCTTTGCGCCGCCGCTTAGAGCCTGTCCACTTCCCACTGAGCTATTAAGCGACGTAACATTTTAATGAAATAACAATATGTATTATGTTGTGCCCACTTACGGAATCATTGTTGTACTTTTCAAAACATTTAAAACAAATCCAAATACAATTTATAGGTCCCTATTGATTTTATAACAATAACGACAGATTATGAGAGAAGGATACATAAAATTAATGATTATTGCAAAAAATTAATAGGTACTCAATACAAAGATAAATACTTATTTAAAGCAATTAGTACTTGTGCCAACTTTTTCATAATATTTTTCTTATATAAAAAAAATTACAAAGTCCCGTGTGAGTAAGTAGTATTTTTTCACTTCTTCTATCATAGCTTACTGCATTCTAAGGCATAGATTAAGTTCAAAAAGTAAAAAGAAAACTAAAAGAATCGTGTGAAAAGAGGGATTTGAACTGGGGCCCTCATGCACCGAGTACCGCCCGTTTACCCGTCTTGCTAATTAAGTTAGTGCGTCATGATTGAAATAACTAAATACTTTATCAAAACAGTTGAAACGAAATCAAATTTGACCTTGAAATCTAGTTGAACATTTTGCTAATAATATCGTGGCCATCTAGTTACATTTGAGGATTTCCACACTGACAGTTAGGCGGCCAGGTCTGTGGAGCGAGTTACGAGTGTAACCGAATTTTGTTCCTGTTCGTGCATCTGTATAGAATATATTATATAATCTGTGGCCAGATAGTTTACCACTCGACCATCGAGACCCCGACATTTCTACATTTAAATGTATGATTTAGTTGCTTTGCAAAATTATTTTCTCTATTATCATCTAAATCTCAATTTTCTTCTCAGCATCTGCTCAAGTATTAATTTTTCAAATATCTTGCTCAAAGTCTGCAATACCAAGACAGGTCTGAAATATCCTGGATCAGAAGCACTACCGGCCTTGAACGAAGGTATAACCTAATTTCTATCTCTCAATCTTAAGACCCGGGGCTTATACTCGATAAACTTTACATGGTCTTCGGTTTTCAGTAATGTGCTATTGGTAATGAGGTCAACTAAAGAACTTCGTGGGACGGTTCCACATGCAGTGACACAGCTAAGGTGACATTGCCCTTTTGGTATTGATCTTAACAAATTGCCAACGTAATGAAAGCGACACTTCAGCTGGTCAACTCAAATATGTAGGTCATCGGCGAATACGTTAGATCATTAGGTACGTCAGGCGGGCTCCATATAAGACCCCATCCGACCAAATTTTGACTTCGACGGCAGTCGAATACACTATATGGTTACGTCCGCACAGGCAGGCGGCTTGCTTGGCGCCTAGCGCCTAGCGAGTCGCTTAGTAAAACGAACATACTACCCGTTCGCTCTAACTTTGCAGCTGGCGTAGCGGCGTATACCCGAATTGTTAATTAGACGAAGTAAATTTACAGTAGCTAATGTCACTTCGTCATAGAAAATACGCAACATTGTATGAAGAAGTGACATTAGTTGCTGTCAATTTACTTCGTCTAATTGAAAATTCGACTTTACTTTGGAGCCGAACGGCAAAGTTAGAGCGAACGAGCAGTACTTGAATGTTCGCGACCGGCCGCACTGCGCGCTTGGCACCACTAGGTGCGTCCTCACACTCACTAGAGTATGAGTAGCTTAGCGTGTATCCAAGTAAACAAACATGTTGGTTTTTTGTCGCCAGGCGCGAGGCATTTTGATTGCGGATGTTATCTGAGGGTTGAATGAATCAATTCCCGAGGTATTTAGACGTTATAGTCCGAATCGGAATGGATTCTTTTATCCGTGTTAAACACTCTACTTTTCATTGCAAATATGAGGAAAATAAAACTAGTTATTTATCTACACTATTTATTGATAATTTAATAATTTTAATAGTACCCATTTAAAAAAAAATAACGAAAAAGAAACCAACTTCAAACAATACTAAAAACTGAAAAATAAAATTTACTTAGCACAAAGTTAGTACCTATATATTCTGATTTATCAGATATCATTAAATATAATACTGAAGTCGGTGCCAATATGACTATGAGAGAGAGAACCTAAGCCTACATAGTTTTACTCAAACAAAATCAAAATCTCAAAAAAATCTCAAAAGGACAAAATCTCAAAGGTGAAATGTGGGCATCTAATATGCCTCTGTCTACCCCTTTGTGGATAAAAGGTGTGATCATATGTATGAACCCAATATAAAGCAGTATAGAGCTATTTTTGAAAGTGACATCTTGTCAACGTGCCGACAAGCAAATGACCAAGGCACCTAGCGACCCCCCACGCAAACCACCTTTCAGTGCGGCCACCGTGTATCCTAGCAAGTAGCCAGGATGCAAGCCTCTAGGCTCTAGGCGCTAAGCAAGCCGCCTGCCTGTGCGGACGTAACCTAACTACCGGTGTTGTCTCGTGTACCCACTATTTTGAACAAGGAAATCAGAAAAAAAGATCGTAGGTATATCTGTAATTTTAAACCACTAGTTCCATGCGGGAGAACTGTTTCTCGTGGAACTACTACGAGAACGGATGTAAACATTTTCATCCTGTATACCTAAGTATAAGTAATTCGGCTAGATGGTGTTACGTGAGAATGTCGCCCAAAATATAATATTCAATGTTTATCCCCGCTGCTACTGCTTGTATTGTTAAAGTATCAGTCATGTTCTACAATCTATAAAAAGATTGACCTAATGACATTTAGTAAGGTATGTGTTGTTCATGTTTAGCTCTTTCAAGCTAACTAGCGTTTTAGGGTCACCAGTTCCATCACAATCACTACGAACAATATCCACATAGCAAAGTCCAGCGGATTAGAGCATCCGATATAATACCTACTAACTTATCAATACCCCGTGTGGTGACGGGACTTCGTGTGGCGACAGGACTTCGTGTGGCAACGGGCAAGAGTACAAAATGTCGCCACCCCTACCCGAGGCTTTCGTAAGAGGCGACACTAAGGGAACACTTTCGCAAAACGATTCATTGCGTAGAAAAGAAAAACTCATAATGAAACCCCGTTGCCAGTAAAACTAAAATGACACACACACCTTTATCCCCAAAGGGCTAGGCATAGTATACGCCCCTCATTTCGTCTTTTAGTTTTATATCCCACATAATAGTTGGTGGGCCTATTGCCGTGTTGAAATGGACAAGCGCAGGTCGTGACGACCAGTGACGACAGACAGTTGATTTTTTTCAAGTCGCATAAAAGACCGTCCACTTGGCTTAACGATTGTCATTTTAATGACAACCTGGTTTCATTTCGAGTTTTCCTTCTCTACGCAGGGCCTGATTTACCCATAAGCTAACTAAGCTGAAGCTTAGGGCGCCAGGATCAAGGGGGCGCCTGGCGTTGGGCTCGGCGCAGGGCTGTGACTTACGGTGCTCCCAAAAAGGAGCACACAAAACATCTAGCAATTTTTAACAGATTGTAACAACTCCTAACAACATGTTTAAAATTGTTAGTTAACATATTGTTACACCAAAGTACATAATAATATTTGGTAATTTAGTGAATATACAAATACGTGCGTTAAAATTAAATTCCTGCGGCCATCTCCCTGGCAGCGTGGTAGTAAATACGACAGCTCCACCCGAGTCGCGTTCAAGGCACCCAGGAACCAAAGTGAATGGGTGTCCAGCTTTTTGGCCGGTAGAAGCATAGGTTCTGAATGCATGGCCATAAACGCTGGAGTACCACAAAGCTCAGTGTTGTCCCCCACTCTGTTTCTGCTGCATATCAATGACATGTTGTCCTCAACGGCTGTCGGTAAACGGCACTCATTGTTATGCGGACGACAGTACGGGCGACACTTGTTACACGGGCCGCACCGGTATCTCTCGGGCTGCACTGGAAGAAAACTGTGAACAAATTGTGTTTGAAATCGAGACAACTCGCAATAGAGTGTCCGATTGGGAAAAACAAAATCTTGTTCAATTCAACCCTACTAAAGTTTGTGTATTCACCGCAAAGAAAACCCAATTTACTGTAGCGCCATAATTTCAGGGCACAACTCTCTCCTACTCTGACAGTATAAGTATTCTTGGTGTTGACATCTCCAGTGACGTTCGGATCCGAAGTGATTTGCAGAATAAGGCCAAGCTGGCGTCCAAACCGCTCGGTGTGCTCAACAGGGCGCGGCGGTACTTACTGCGGCGCAAACACTGCTTCTGTTAAAGTCGCAAGTGCGACCGCACATGGACTACAGCTGCCACTGCTGGGTGGGGGCACCAGAATATCAGAATGAATTGACTGAATTCTTCCGTTCGACTCGGTGCAGAGGCGAGCCATGAAGTGGTCAACGTTCCCATGCTTGCAGGTGGTGTGGAACCCCTTCGCGACAGGAGAGACTTTGCCTACTTGTGCGTGACCACCGATACATTTGGTGGGCCGTATGCTTGTGTGCCGCTTTGGTGGTATAAAAAAAGTGTGAGACGGTGCTGTTGAGACGGTGAAACCGGTCATGGAGGAGTGGCTGGAAAGGCACCATCGCACCAATATTACTGACGATTTAATTAACCCCGTCGAAAAACAGGAAGTGTTTTAAGTTTGAGCCAATTTTGCGGTTTTCTATGCTCCAAACTTAGATAATAGAGTAAACTCACATCGGCTTTCGAACCGTTCTTAGCTATAAATTTTGCAGTCATCAACTCACTTCCTGAGTTATGAAGGGATTTCACTAAGATTCACTGGTTCGATTTATCGGAAACTGGATGTACCCAGGTACTGTTAGGTACTTTGATGGTATTTTTATCTCGCTTTTTACTGGCTGATGCATCAAGTCATAACTTCATAAAAAGTCTCAGAATCGGGTTTTATTTTATTTTCAAATTAACAAAGAATAACGATTAGGAACTTAGGATCAGCTTACGTAGTCTCTTTTGTAGGTAGGACTTAAATTAGTTGCAGCTGGGGGCGCATATTCATAGCTAGCCTAGGGCGCGCGGAACCCTAAATCAGGCCCTGTCTCTACGTAATGGATGGAAACTTCTTCCAAGTGTATCCATAAATTCTATTGATGAGATACTACAAAAAGCCTTGTTTCCACGTAGGTATATCATAGATCAATAACAGCTTACAAGGGCGCGGAATGTTTGTCTTATTCTTTGACGTAGAAGACGTAGGCGGTGTGTTATCGATTGACGCGGCATTTTGGTGCGTGAAACGGATACCGGCTAGGTACTGAATAAATTTTTATGAAGTGTTTCACGAAGTTACAGATTACTGTATTTTTTTAATACCACCATGGTGGCAGATAAGCATACGGCCCCCAGCAGGACTGGTGGTCACCGCAGCCCATGAACGTTTGCAACACCAGAGGCGCCACACTCGCGCTATCGACCCAAGCCAGGATTTGTGTTTTCTTAGCACATTTTGAAGTTCTGTACCCAATGGGTAAAATGTGTCTCATGAATCGCAATAGTTCAATCAATCAATCAAAAATTTTAATGTGAAAAAATTATCGAGCGGGATTCGAACCTGCGTCTACTCGCATATCGTGCAAGACGCTAAACCGCTCAGCCATTAAAACTCTACTCGGACGAAACTACCATGACCGGCACTAACCGGCTAATGTAATAGGTGTACCTACCTAAACTAACCAACTAACAATAAACTACATTCACTTTATGTTTTAATGGGAGTCTGACCTCAATTTGAGGCGAGTATTTCGAGAAATGCTTCACCCATCCTGTATTTATCAATCCGATATCTATGTTGGACGACACGTAGCCTAGGTAGGTACCCACCTGATATCGTGGCAAGTAAAAATGTTATGGTGGCAAGAAAAAAATATATAAGTATCATTATCTTGTTTTTTTATAATTAATTACCTACAGCACCTTTCGATTGATTATGTTGTAAGTAATACATAAATAACACTCTTCAAAATATTGTATTGTTTTTTTATTTTTTTACAAATATTTGCAATAACTTAATAAAAAAAATCTAGGTAAAAAGTAAATACTGATATTCATTTAGTTAAAAACTTATCATTTATCAAAAGCCACAAAACAATTAACAATTGGTACAACATAGGCGGGCTTACTTCTCGATTAATAAGGCATAATTCAAAAGTCTCGTCGTCGAATCACTCATTTGGCCCTATTTCTGTTTTCGAAACGTCCATAGGCGAAAAGTTCTTTCGATGAATAGATCATAGTGGAAAACGCCTGTCGTCTAAACACACAAATGCGAACCGTTCTGTCGATGAACCGTCCATAGGGGAATCGTTCTGTTGGTGAAATTTTCAAAAACGAAACGTTCTGCCGGTGATCAGTCCAATGGAGAATCGACTGTCGGTGAACGGTTGACATAAGGTGTATGAAAGGAGAGGTATTTTTTTATTTTTTTTATTTATTTGTGTGTGCAGAGTGGTGGTGCAGAGCTACATACGAGGTAGGCGCATTTTAACGGTCACAATATAATTTACCGAAATTATGTTTACTATAACTTCATCAGACTCCTAGCGAGTGAAACTGACCGGTTTGCTTAATCATAAAAGAGCTTATAGGCTTAAACATTTCAGTCTACCTACGCTATCGGCGTGAACGAACGGTCCTTACGATGTAAACCGCGAAAATGCTATGCTAATAGATTTCCTGATCATCGTCTCAGTCGATTTGACAACCACTGTTGGACTTAAACCTCCCCCAAGGATCGTGACAACGTTCATTATTGTGACGCTCGTATCCAGCAGGCTTCTGCTACCTATATTAGGTCATCTGTCCACCTTGTGGCAGGTCTCCACACTCTGGATTTCGCGGAGACGCCTTCCAGTGACAGTGGTCGGGCCATATTGTAATGTGTGTAGACCTTAGATCATCTAACCACAGGATGCGCCTTACTTAAGCATTGTTTTCTGCCATTGCACATGACCATTTGGTCTTTTGGCTTTATAAAAAGCCTGTACATCAGTACATCATTTTATATGATTAAACTAGTAGGTACATTTCATTGTAGTTGACTGTACAATAACAATTAACACACAACAGCCATTACGCGTTTGTCGATTAATACATTTTTAAATGCAATGAAATTTTATACGTCTTTGTGTTTCCCCCTTCAATTGTATGAAAACTGGCAGAATATTTTTGTATGCGGTGGTTCGCAAAGGCTAGTCCCGTGTTATATGGTCTAAGGTGTAGACCAATGTCATTTCAATCGAACGATTCTTTCGACATCGATGACTGTGGTAAGCCTTCGAATTTCCTCTTTGCTGATTCGATCACGAAGGGACACTTCCGAGTTTAGCCCTCTTTATTACCCTGGGTGAAGCAAGCCTCTCTGTGAGGACCACATTCAATGCCACCGTCTCAGTCCCGTAAGTCGTCACTGGCAACACACACAGGCCAAAGAACTTGCTTTTCAGACTCTGCGGTACTTTGGACGAAATGATATTCCAAAGCTCCCCGAACACTGCCCAACCTAGTGAATTCGACGAGTGACCTCTTTCTCATAGCCAATACTACGAAGGTACTACCTAGGTAGGCAGGTACTAGATTAAAGTAGACCCTTTTTTAAATTCTTTCATTTTTTTATGGTAAGGTTTCGACGTTACTTTTAGGGACACTGCGTGCCCCCGAACAAAAACAGCCCTGATTGAAACAAATATTAGTGGGGGCGGTCTGCAAATGTTAGTGGTTAACACCTTTAGTATACAAACAACTTTTTTATCAGCCTCTGCTGACAAATTCTGCTTCATTTAACGCTTTTTTTTTACGTGAGGGAAAATCCTCATGGATGTTATGCCGGACTCCTACCGACTAAAAAATCTCACGTAACGCCCAACAGCCTATGGTTGTGAGCCCCGGGTAAGCCCTCGGAAGGATGTCCCAGGACAACGGAAGGATGTCCCTGGACCGGAAGGATGTCCCTGGACCGGAAGGATGTCCCAGGACAATTTCAATTCCTTTGACGCTAGACGGTGCGGCTTTCGTTATGACATGAGTATTTATTTTCGGTCAAGTTCAAGTTCTATCAAGATGAAACTGTAAAGTGTCGTCTCTCGTTCAAGACCGGGATTAACCTCATTATGTGCCCTACTTATTCTAGGACGCGTTTGTGGAATTCAGTTGAGCTTTGAAGGGTAGTTTTGTTATACAGATGGATTGGTACAGGGTATACATACATACATACATATAATCAACTCTCTTTCTCACTGTCATGGTATCAATATTTCGAGTATTATATATAATGTTTCCCATTGCATTTACCCCCGTCGCGCTTATTCCCGTCGCGTCGCGTCGCTTGTATTCATTAAGGGGTCCCGACACGATCAATTTGCAATTGTTAAGCACGTTAAATATCATGTGTACCGGGTAGGATGTCTCACATTGAACCGGGTAAATTTCGAAGTCTTGTAGCATGCTCGTTTTTCGATAAATGCCTTTAATTTTTTGTGTACTGTTAGTGAATTTATTTAGCTACAATTATACAATTACTTATGGTTTAAATTCCGTTTGGTGTCAGAGTAATGAAAGAATTTATCGAAAAACAGATTTGGTTCAATGTGTCCTTCTGGATGTACACATTTAACCGGGGTATTTTCCACATTGAACCACCTTATTAGCCATATATATTTAGACCAATTTGTATTTAAATTTCTTTTTAATAAAAAACTGGAGTTCGATATTAGATATTTATTATTTTACTATAAAGCTTCATGGTTTTACAATGTAATCAGTCTTCATTTGTACCTGAACAATTCTTTTTTGTCTCAAAATACCTACTTAACTCTTAAATCTTATACAACCTAAAGAAGGTACGTTATGCATCACAAAACATTTCAATATGTCTTCCATGTTGGTTCAATCAGTCAAATATTATTATATTAAAAGTTAACATCAGTGACAACAACCGTAAAATATTTAAAGTAAAAAAACATAATTAGACTCATAAACACTGCTATCATCAGCATCGTTGCAATAACTAACACTAACACTATAAAAAATAAACAAAAACTGAAAACTGTTCCTGCCAAAACCAATATTTTTAAAAGTAATTAACCTTAGACCATATAACACGGGACTAGCCTTTGCGAACCACCGCATACAAATATATTCTGCCAGTTTTCATACAAGTGAAGGGGGAAACACAAAGACGTATAAAATTTCATTGCATTTAAAAATGTATTAATCGACAAACGCGTAATGGCTGTTGTGTGTTAATTGTTATTGTACAGTCAACTACAATGTGATGTACTAGTTTAATCATATAAAATGATGTACTGATGTACAGGCTTTTCATAAAGCCAAAAGACCAAATGGTCATGTGCAATGGCAGAAAACAATGCTTAAGTAAGGCGCATCCTGTGGTTAGATGATCTAAGTAATTAACAGATAAAACAATAGCTGTTCTAACCAAAACTAATATTAAGTAATTAAACAGATAACACAAGAGAATCATTAGCTGAGATGGACGAATTTAACGTAATTTAATAGTCGGAGCAACACGGATCGGAAAGGTAAACGTTGAGTTCCGGTTTTGTGTTCCATTAATTTTTGGTTGTGGCAGAATCAATTTAATATCCTTTAATTTCACGTTAGCCAAATCTGGCTCCAAAGGCATCCGGAACTTCATAGTTTCTTTATCAATTAGCCGCATAAATGAAACTCCGTAGTTGGAAATGTCAACTTCAATAATCTTGCCCACATAATAAACTTTAATATTTTTCAAAAAACTACGAGAACATAGTCATCTTCAACTGGTTTACGGGTCAATTTCTCGAAATTCCCTCTCACAACAAACATTTCTTCGTCATCTTCAGATCCATCAATATCACTAACTTCTGGCACAATTCCAAGTTCTTCTTCAGAAGTAGATTCATCAGTGTCAATCTTCTTAATCTGTTTTTTCTTTGGAACATTTTTTTTCTCTCTTTTATCTAATAGCACGGCGCGTTTCACTGCTTTTACTTTGACTTTTGTTTCTGTACGCTTTTTCTTGCTTTCTAAAATCTCATTTTTCTCGGGAGTGTCCGTTGCAATCCGGCTTTTTCCCCTTTTTCTATTTTTTCTGTTAGTAGATCTGGGCCCAGCTTTAAGTGGTGGCATGAATTGTTTGGGTGAAATAAAAGATATCTTCGACGATCCTGCAACTGGGGAACTTTGAATAATTCGGGGTAGTGTCATTGAAATAGATTCTGTAGACTCATTTATAGTTATATTTTTTGCCACGTCATCAGTGCTTAACAGTGATGGACTTTCAATGCCATCTTCACAAAATGTGTCATCAGATTCAACAGATGCGTGTTCAACATTTTGGGCATTGGGATCTACGTTTTGATCTTGTGGCTCAGGTTCGGGTCTGTCAGTCACATCCGATGGCAAAAAATCGATGTCAGTAAACACATCTGGGTTAAAGGGATGTATGCCACACTTCTTAAAAGCTGCGAAAATATTCACCGGTGTCATTGCCCTAGCGTAGGCATCTCCAACACACTCCGCCACATCGTAGATACTCATAGACCTTCCTGGATGTCTTACCATCCAGGAGTCGATTGCACTGTTATAAAAAACTTTAAAGGGACCATTTAATCCGACATCCAGAGGCTGCATCTTGGCAGTGGTGTGAGGATGCAATGTAAGAATTGTGACACCTGAACGTTTTGCCAATTCCAAGGCTTCGATTGAAAGATGAGACTCGTGATTGTCTAAGATTAGGAGTGCTGGGTTCTCTGGGCTAGCTGAGGTGTGTTTGATGAAATGCTTCATCACTTCAACAAATAAATCTGATGTCATCCACCCAGAAGTATGTGCCAACCCAAGAGAGCCTGGAGGAGCACCTCTCAACATGATATCCTTGAATTTTTCCGCGGGAAAACAAGTGCAGGCGGTAAGGCTTGACCTGAAGCACATACTATCATGCAAGTGGTAACTAAAGTTCCCTTTTCGCCACTGGTGACCTTTGCAATATTGTGCTTGCCCTTAGGCCCTACAACTTTTTGTGGGCGCTGAACTGTCGTCGTGGCTGTTTCGTCCAAGTTGTACAAACGGCAGCCAGTGCTGAAGGACGGATGACGACCCATTGCCGTTTTCAAATTATCAAAGAATGATTGGACACTCCTCCTGTTAAATGCTGTTGCACGGGCTAAGCTGCAAGCTTCAGGTTTCTTTATTGAGAGATCAAGGTGACGCTGCTTAAATGACCGAAACCACTCTTTTCCTGCCATTTTATCTCGCTGCCAACTCTTCGGAATTGTTACGTTATTTATATTCGCCATTTGGTAAGCTACTTTACGGCAATCTCTTAGTGTCAGTCCATAAAATTTTAAAGCGCACTCTTTTATGTACTCTTTATAAATTTCTTCTTGTTGTCTGGTAAAAACAAGATGATTTTCATAATTCGGTAGCAATCTTTTCTCAGCAAGGTCTTTTACGTTGACGTGCAGGTTTTGTGCCACGTAGCGCCGTAAGGTTGGGTATGCAATATCATAAGTTTTCGCTGCTTTTCTAATACTTTCACCTGATCTATGCATTTGTAGGGCCTCAAGCATTTTAGCAGCCGAATGTCCTCCTCTTTTTCTCACTAATACCTTTTTTCGCGCCATCCTGTAACAAATGAAAATAATTAAAATCTTAGTCCACATTTAACCACTAGGATGTACACAGTGAACCATGGTTCAATGTGTACCACCCAAAAGTGGTTCATTGTAGGACAGACCACGTTTAAATAAATAACCTCAATTTTTTACCGGGAAAACAATCTCGCAGTGTAATGAATTATGATGCATTTAAATGTTGGATTATTATGTAAAACAGGGTTTATGTAAAAAAACCAATATCATTTATAGCAAAAATGTGAAAAAAGATATGTAAAAAAACCAATATCATTTATAGCAAAAATGTGAAAAAAGAAAGAAACTTGCAGAAAAAACTTACTTTTTGAGACAATTTTCGTTAAAATGCTTCTCACACAACCTCTTTGCACGCTATCGCCACGCAAACTAGTGGGCAGAAGGGGAAGGTAAACACCTCTCTTTTACCCATATTAGCCCAGATTGGCAACGTCGCATTTCCGAAATAAGTAGGTGGTTAAATGTGGCTGCCATATAACGCACACTGAAGCAACTGCCATTCATATTTAAAGTGATTGACAATTCCAAGGCATGATCATGTCGGGAGCCCATTAGAGCTGAACCTCATATCTTCGTTTGCGTCACATGAAAGTGAGAAGGAAAGAGGTGTTAAAGTGATATCAGAACTTTTTTTTATAACTTTTAAGAGGAACAATTTTGTAATACACATTTTTTACGTAACTTTAACTATTTATGCAGCGTCCGCAATGAAAGCTCTCAAAAGAAAGAAATAATCCCCATTCTCGAAACATTATTCATGGCTGCTCCGCTCCTATTCGTCTTAGCGTGATGTTGTATAGCCATTAGCCAGCCTCAATAAACGGACTATTAAACTGTAACATAATTTTTGAAATGCAACCAGTAGTTTCTGAGATCCGAGCACAAACAAACTCTTCAGCTCTTCAGTATCATTATATCGTGAGCGAACCTTAAGAATAGACAAATTAGGCTATTGTGAGCGAACCTTAAAAGATAGACATATGCTGTCGCGGACGAGGAAGGGCCTAACGGTACTCCGTTCGTTGAGCAGCCCGCCTGGGGCAGTACCTCCGCCCTGCAGAAGACCGCGGTAATAGTAACCTGACTCCGGTCGGGTTATGTTCTCCGTCGGTTAGCAGGGATCCAGAGCTCATTGGGGTGACATTGTGCCGGTGACGGTGAGACCAGAGGCTTATCTGTCTCCATTGGCAGATCGAGGCGCGGAATATTGGTACGGCGATCAGGGAGACCCGGTGAAACGGTTGACCGCTGACCGCCCGCAGGCTGTACGGGACCCGAACCTGGGGATTACTTAATCTCCGCCCCAGGAGGCTGAACCAGCAGCCTGTGTAAAGTCCCTGGTGCTGTGGTCGTGCCGGAGGAGGATACCGGAGTGGACGCGGCTACTGCATCGGGGGGGGACCGGGGGCCCTTCCGTACGCCGTGCCAATCTACCGCACTACCTCTGTCTGCCTTCGGTGAGTTCGAGCCTCGCCTAGTCTCCTGCGCCACCGGCACAAAAGCGCCCCCTTCACCTTCTTAATTCCCCATATTTTTTAAGAACTATGGCTAAATCAAAGAGAAAGAAAAAGGTTTCCACAGCGGCATCGTCGTCCACACTTCGAGTGGACTTTTGCAACATCAGAGGTATGCGCACGAACATCAACGTAGTCCACCACCATCTTGAAACTGCGAAGCCGACCCTTTTTTTCTTAACGGAGACGCAAATCTTACGTCCGGGCGATACATCTTGCTTAATGTACCCTGGCTACAAGCTTGAGTACCACTTTAGGCAGAAAGCCGGGGTATGTATGTACGTCCGGGATGATGTCTGCTGTCGTCGTCTTTCAAGCCTCGAAGACAGGGACCTGTCTACGTTATGGGCACGCTTGGATCACGGGGGCCACACTCGGATCTATGCGTGCGTGTATAGGTCTCACAGCGGTGGTAACACGGACACAGTTCGCCTTTTTGACCACCTGCAACAAGCGACTGACAAGGTGATTGAGCAGTATCCCTCCGCGGAGATAGTGATTCTGGGGGATTTCAACGGACATCATGTTGACTGGTTGGGCTCCCGGACCACCGACTTTGCGGGGAAAGCTGCTCACGAATTTGCCCTGACCTATGGGTTCTCTCAACTGGTTAAATCCCACACAAGGATACCAGACAAGAAGAACGAGCATAGTGCATTGCTGGATCTCCTGCTGACAACGCGTCCGGACGGATACAGTGTTTCAGTGGATGCTCCACTCGGATCGTCGGACCACTGTGTCGTTCGGGCGCATGTGCCTCTCGCAAGGCCTGAACCACCTCGGGCCAAGGAGTGGCGACACGTATGGCACTATAAGTCAGCAGACTGGGATGGACTGCGAGAGTTTTTCGCGTCGTACCCATGGAGGCGGCTTTGTTTTGCCTCAGAGGATCTGGACTCTTGCGCTGCAGCAGTCGCTGCGGGGATCTTGGAGGGCATGGAATGTTACATTCCTAACCGTTGGATCCCTGTAGGAGCAAAGAAGCGACCGTGGTTCAATCGGCTCTGCAGAGAAACTTTGATGTTGAAAGAATCTGCTAACAGGGCTTGGACCACAGCTCGTGCAAATTCAGATCCAAACATCTCTGAGGTGAAACGCAAATTAAATGCCGCCTCGAGAGCCAGCAAAAGAGCAATTGTCAGAGCTAAGTTCGATTTCGTCGGCAGAATTGGTGAACGGCTAGCAGGCTACCCTTCAGGGAGTCGCGAATTCTGGTCGCTTGCCAAAGCTGCCGAGGGTAATATCTGTCGGTCAGGTTTACCACCTTTACTTAAACCCGACGGTAATTTGGCCCAGAGCGCTAAGGAGAAAGCCGACCTTTTGGGTTTTCTCTTTGCCTCTAACTCGACCATGAGCGACGGGGGTGCTTTGCCGCCGGATATTCCGTGGTGTGGAACTTCCATGCCGGAAGTAAAATTTACACAGCGGAATGTCCGACGTGAGCTTCGATCCCTGGACGTTCATAAGTCGAGTGGGCCGGATGGTATACCCGCGGTGGTACTGAAGCAGTGTGGTCCAGAGTTGTGTCCGGTACTAACACGTCTTTTCACGCTTTCATATTCCAAGCAACAAGTCCCGGCGTCGTGGAAGATTGCGTATGTGCATCCTGTGCCCAAGAAGGGTGACAGGACCGACCCGGCCAACTATAGGCCTATAGCCGTCACCTCCCTTTTATCTAAGGTGATGGAGCGTGTAATTAATACACAGCTCCTGAGGTACCTAGAGGAACACGACCTGCTCAGTGACCGGCAGTACGGTTTCCGTCACGGTCGCTCGACGGGCGATCTTCTGGTGTGCCTCACACACCGATGGGCGACGGCTATCGAGAGTAAGGGCGAGGCTCTAGCAGTAAGCCTTGACATCTCTAAGGCCTTTGACCGGGTCTGGCACCGTGGTCTTCTTACGAAATTGCCCTCATATGGACTGCCCGAGAGATTATGCGGATGGGTGTCTAGCTTCCTGGCCGGTAGAAGCATCAAGGCCGTCGTTGACGGCAGCTGTTCAGACTGCATGGCCATAAACGCTGGAGTACCGCAAGGCTCAGTGTTGTCCCCTACTCTGTTTCTGCTACATATCAATGACATGTTGTCTATTGACGGCATTCATTGTTATGCGGACGACAGTACGGGGGACACTTGTTACACGGGCCGCCCCGGTATCTCTCGGGACACAGTGGAGGAAAACCGTGAACAGCTTGTGTCTGAAATCGAGGCTACTCTTACTAGAGTGTCCGATTGGGGTGGACAAAATCTTGTCCAGTTCAACCCCTCCAAGACACAAGCTTGTTTTTTCACCGCTAAGCAAACCCCGATTACTGTAGCGCCGCAATTTCAGGGCACATCTCTTTCCATCTCCAAAAGTATAGGGATCCTTGGCGTTGACATCTCCAGTGACGTTCAGTTCCGTAGTCATTTGGAGGACAAGGCTAAGCTGGCGTCCAAGAAGCTAGGTGTGCTCAACAGGGCGCGGCGGTACTTCATTGCTGCGCAAACACTGCTTCTGTATAAGTCGCAAGTGCGGCCGCACATGGAGTACTGCTGTCACCTTTGGGCGGGGGCACCTGAATATCAGCTTCGTCCATTTGACTCGGTGCAAAGACGTGCTATAAGAGTTGTCAACGATCCTATACTTACAAGTGGTGTGGAACCTCTTCGCGACAGGAGAGACTTTGCCTCCTTATGCGTGTTCTACCGACTGTACAATGGTGTGTGCTCTGAGGAATTGTTTGATATGATGCCCACGGCTACGTTCTATCACCGCACTGCTCGCCACAGACAGGGAGTTCATCCTCACACTCTGCGTCCGGAGCGTTCCAGCACGGTTAGATCCGATAGGGGTTTTCTTCCGCGCACGCTTAGGTTGTGGAATGACCTCCCTGCCTCGGTTTTCCCAAGCCTACAGTATGGGGTTCTTCAAAAGGGGTCTTAGAAGGTTTTTACAGGGTCGGCAGCGCGAGTGTGGCACCTCTGGTGTTGCAAACGTTCATAGGCTGCGGTGACCACCGGTCCTTCTGGTGGGCCGTATGCTTGTCTGCCACCTTAGTGGTATAAAAAAAAAAAAAAAAAACTTTTTTTTAGAACTTTTTAAGAGAAACAATTTTGTGATACACAATTTTTACCTAACTGTAACCATTTACGCAGCGTACGCCTCGGAAGCTTTCAGACGATAAAAAATATTCCCCTTTTTCAAAACATTCTTGATTGCTGCTTCGCTCCTATTCGTCTTAGCGTGATGTTATATAGCCTATAGCCATTCTTGATAAATGGACTATCAAACTGTATAATAATTTTTGAAATCCAACCAATAGTTCCTGAGATCCTAGCGTTCAAACAAACAAGCAAACAAACACACTCTTTAGCTTTATAATATTAGTATGGATTATTATATTGTAAAAAGAGCATTTAAACGAATAACCCGCTGAGTTTCTTGCCCAGTTCTTCTCAGGTGGGTCGCGTTGTTGGTTACTCTTTGATTTATCTATGTGACGTTTACAAGTGCATCTGTATATGCCTAAGTAAATAAATAAACTTTGAATTTTATGTACTTTTTAAATAGGTAAATACTTATCATACAGAAACAATAGACTCTTTTTATGTGAGGGAAAATCCTACATGGATGCTATGCCGGACTTTTACGGACTAAAAAACCTCACGTATCCTGCCCAACAGGCTACGATTGGCAGCCCCGTGTACACGGTTTGTGGGCCACACTCCAGTCTCATATTATTAATTAACAGTAGTCCTCAAGTAGGCGACCCTTGACGCTCCGCTTGAAAAACCCAAGGCTGGTTGAATTTTGAACAAGGTTGAACAAAAGAGGGAAAACCTCGTGCTTTAGTGTAGTATACACTGGTTCAGCAAAGGGCACTCGATCATTATTGTACGTATGATATGATCCCTTTGAAAAGGTAAGATTGTAACATATATTTCTTTGTGTTATGAGGATAATGACATGTTCTGTGTCTGGGTGTAGATTAACTATGATTTGTATTTATTTAGAAATATATAAGTATGTTTATCAGTCGTCTAGATTCCATAACACAAGCTTATATTAATTAATTTGGGCTAGATGATGTTGTGGTTTGTGTGTAAGAATGTTCAATTAACACATGTTTTCTTAGTCGTTATGAGAACGGGGTAAAAAACGAATAAAAATGCAAAAACACTGGGTATAAAAAATAATTTATTGTAAAAAAAAACAGAACTACTTGCATCACAATGGTATGGCTTTTATTTATTCCTGTGTAAATCGGAAACAATAGCCAGGGCTCCTCCAGGAATGAACCTCATGAAGCTATCTGCCGTCAAAGGGCCTACGGCATATAAGCCCTTAGGGGCATTTAAGACCTCATGGTTACTTTTGTCAATAGCTACAGGATTGTTCCTACCGTCAACAGGCTTTTTAGGATCAAGCCCAAAACCTAAGCCTAAGGAATAAGGATTTGTTTTATCACACTGACATTTTATTTTATCTATATACGGAATGATTTCTAACTTACTATTCAATTTGTCCGTCTGTTTAATTCGATTACAATCAGGAACATCACATTCGCTATCATTATTCCCGTTAATTTCGGAATAATTTAGATATCTAGATTTACAACTTTGAATCGATTGTCCTAGCATAGATTTGATATAAGACCAATGATTTTTTAAAAAGCATTGTTTTTCTTCAATTTTTTCATCAGCGGTTTTAGCCTCGTCACATCTTTCGCAATTAATTTTCATGTCAATACAATCAAGATAGTTAGTTTGTAGGAAAAATAGGTCAGGTTTCGACCCAATGAATACACCAATGATGTATACTTTTATTTGAGTAATTTCTTGGGTTTTTAGGTTGAGGATTTGGACGTTTTTGAGCGTTAATGCGTAGTCTTCAATGTCCTCGGAGCGGAGTTCTTCGGAGCGGAGTTTGTTGGAGCGGAGTTCAGGAGTAATGTCCACGATGGTGTGTTCAGGGTATGAAGTGTAGTTGTGGTGGTTGCCGGATGGGCCATCGCACATCATTTTGTAGACCTGGAAGTAAATGCATAATTTAAATTAATACCTACATACGTTTTTAGAATTTTTCGCAAGTAATATGTAGTGAGTCGTATTGCCGTGTTGAATTGGTCAGGCGCAGGTTGTGACTGTTTGCTATTGAAAAAATTCAAGCTGTTGAGCAAGGGCTTCAACTTGGCTTAACCACAGGAAGCACGAAAACGCTCGCAAATAAATTGTCACAAAGTTGTCACGTCATGGTCACCCATCTAGTGATCGACCACAGTGAAATTTGCTTTCTTCAGTGATCGTTCATATTACACTGAGTCCACGTGCCACGAGTGCTTCCAAGCGCTTCAAAACGAAGCAAAATTGTCATTGGAGGAACAAAAGTAATATTTGATGAGAAGACCTAAGCGAAGTAAATCTACCGGTATTTAGTTAATTTACTCGGTTCGAATAAATAGAATTGCACCAATAAACATTTGTCTTATGATAAGACATGTTCCAATATTTTTGAAAAACAATTATGTAGTAAGTCTGCTATAAATTTTATGTAAGCGTAATATTTTTCCACATTTTATGAAATAGTATATTATTTTGCTATTTTATAATTTTCTTTTTGGTCTCGTTTTAGGTTTCAAGTGATATGTCGCTCTTTTGAGAGATGTAGTATTTTCCGAGTTTCTGTAACATCTCCTGTACCATTTTCTCACCAATGAACTTATATTTTTTTAAACATTATCATCCATCAACAGCGGGCAGTCACAACCTGCGCCTGTCCATATCAACATGGCTCACCATCTATTACATACATACATACATAACATCACGCCTGTTTCCCAACGGGGTAGGCACAGACTATGGTTTTCCACTTGCCACGATCCTGACATATCACTTTCGCTTCTTCTACTTTCATAAGTGTTTTCATACATGCTCTCCGATTAAGGGTACTCTTGACCTGGCCTTTTTCCAAAAGGTGTCCAATTTGGTCGACATAAGTGCGACGCGGTCGACCCCTACGTGGGACAAAAATTTAAAAAAGGTGAAATGTGGGCATATAATATGCCTCTGCCTACCCCTTCGAGGATAAAGGCGTGGCCACATGTATGTACTAGCCGATGCCAGCAGCTTCGCCCGCATTAAATTTGTTCTCGTTCCCGCTTCCCGTATTTTATTCCCTTGGGGGTAGAATTTATCAAAATCCTTTCTTAGCGGATGCCTACGTTATAACATCTTATTGCAAGCCAAATTTCAGCCCGATCCGTCCAGTGGTTTGGGCTGTGCGTTGATAGATCACTATGTCAGTCAGTCAGTCACCTTTGAGTTATATACTTTTGTCGCACATTAAGAATTCATTTTTTACCGCGGCAATTCGAGGTAACATGGTCGCCGTGGCAAAACAAACACAGAGCACCCGTCTGGCTGTCGTTGTCGCTTTCTACTGCCGCTCAGTAGCGATAGAAAGGGTGAAAATAGGATAAAATAGGACCTTTAAAACGGCTTTACGGTTAAAGTATTCATGTGATTTTTTTTTCTTCATTTTTGTAATATTTCTTGACTGATGCCACGTCACGTGACGAAATTTGGAGAGGTAATTTTGTTACACCCAGTATATTTAGATGACTATGGAGCTGGTACCCACCTGGCAGTAATCCGGGTAGGCGTGCGGAGAGAGTCTCGCGAGAGCCTCCGCAGGGCTCCGGTGCAGGTGCAGCACGTGCAGGCCGGCGCTGCGCCCCAGGCACACGGCGTCCGCGGCCGACACGCCCGAGCCCACCACCAGCACTGCGCACGGGATTGGCGACACTGGGAAGGGAAAATACCAAATTTGGGTATTACAATGTTTCAAGTAGTTGCCACATCAAGAAAAAAGAACCGATAAAGTGCAAGACGAACTCGCTCTAACAAAGGGTTAAAAAACAATACCTCCAAAGAAAGAAAAATAACAATACCTCTCCTAAGGCCGAGGCCGCACTTGCGGTTATCGCGGCGGTTTCTAACCTCAAAAAGTCAAAACATTGACTTGATTTCATTGATTTTGACAGTTTGATGACATTTTGAAGTTAGAAACCGCCGCGGAAAAACGCAGATGCGGCCTCGCACTTAAGTCGAATTTTTAATTAGACGAAGTAAAGTGACAGCAAGTAATGTCACTTCTTCATACAATGTTGATTAATTTCTATGAAGAAGTGACTGATGATTAGTTGCTGTCACTTTACTTCGTCTTATTAAAAATTCGACTTTAGTATGGAGCCGAGCGGCAAAGTTAGAGCGAACGAGCAGTACTAAGAAAACTAATCTATACTAATATTATAAAGAGGAAACATTTGTTTTTTTTTAATAAATATTCACAGACATTTCACACAACGCTATCTGATCCCAAAGTAAGCTAGGAATAACCTGCTTGTGTTATAGACCACGGATACCTATTAATACTTATATACTTTTAAATAATACATTTTATACATAGAAACACCCAGACTCTTGAGAAAAACATTTATGGGTCACACAAATATTTGTCTCCGGTGGGAATCGAACCCACGACCTCCAACGCCGCAGGCGGTATCGCTACCGACTGCACCACAGAGGCCACAGAGGCGATTGTTTATTTGCATCAAATAGGCTCCAAAACTACTAGACCGATTTAAAAAAATCTTTTACTATTGTGAAGCTACACTCCTCCCGGTGAACATAGGCTTTATTTTATTCCGGTATTCCCACGGGAACGAGAGTTACGCGGGTGAAACCGCGTCACGTTCGCTTATACAGTCTTATAGACTGTGACAGTACTGACAGTGGCCCCCAATCGCTAGATGACGTTGCTTTTCACCGGACGGCGAAAAATGATAAAATGATAGAAAAGTCAAAACTGTACATTGTAAATATTAAAAAAAAAATACTCGCTGGGTTTTCAACCTAAGATACCGAAACCGAAAATACAGGTAAAAAAATTTTTGTCTGTTTGTCTGTTTCCTTTGCTTTGCCCGGAAGGATTACGAAAAGTACTCAATAGATTTGATTCAAATTTTGCACAAATATTAACTAGGGATAGAGTCTTCAAATATGCTATATATTATCACGCTACATATCCTAGGGGCTAAGCAGAGAGCAATCAAATTGGCATTATAGTCGCGGGCAACAGCTAGTATAGAACATTAGAACACCCACCGTGGCTAGCAGTAGCGTGCAGTGCGCGCTCCAGAGGCGCCAGCTCGTGTAGCGCGTGGCGACTAAGGGCCGGAGCTAGTGCGTTGGGGCGGTCGTTGGCTCCGCTGGCGATGATGCAGCGGGAGGCGTAGTAGCGGAAAGGGTGGCCTGATGTGTTGTCGTACCTGTAATAAACAAGTATTAAATTAATATTTATGACGGCACACTTCAAAATCGTGTTCCAAATGACAACTGACATTGACAAGTGACATTGACAGGTGACGTCACACTGAGCGCTGGGAGTCTAGTCTCTGTCATCTGTCATTATTTGTACAAAGATCGACCGGTGCGCACGCGCCCAAGTGTTTTGCTTTAATATATCTGTGTAGATCTAATTAATCCTCCAAAGTTTCCCGTGTTTAACATTAGTAAGTAAGTTTTAAAAGAACAATGCCATACGATATTTCTTTAAACCACGATTCTTGGTCACCTCGCCCGACTACCCACAATGTGGTGGTTGGAGTGTAACAACGTGCTAACTGACACCACCCAGGCCTACATTATATAGGTATTGCAGTTTTGACACATAAGTAGGTGAACTTACCCCTCGACACAGAACCTCGCGTTGAGCGGACAGCGTGCGTCAGGACAGCGAGGGTCGGCAGTTGTCGGCACGCGGGTCACCGACACCACTGTGACCCCCGAGCGGAAGTATTGCTGGAATTGACAACGTTTATTGTTAAAAACGCTCCAAAACTGAAGTTCAGACCACGCCTTAGCCACCCTGTGGGTACCTTAAGGCGTCGGATAGTGCGTTAGGCAGCATGTCTTGTACGTGAAGCCGCTTGGGCCCCTGGATCAGTTAGCATAACATTTTTGATAAGTAAAACTTCTTTTGGCTCGGTGTGAATTGGATTTCATGAAACAGAAAAGTATGAAACGAAAGGACCGTGTTAGATGCAAAAAAAATGTGAGCCGTTACGGGACGCCTGGCAGTCTGTCAAAACCTGTCATCAAAACCTGGCAGCTTGTCAAACGTCGAAATTATTGTGTAAGTCAAATTTCAAAACTCAACATCCAAAATCCACTATCCAATTTCAATGTTCCAATACTAATATAGTAAATAGCACACTTGAAACTGAATTTCAGCATTCAACAGAATTGTGACGTCGCATTGATCGTCTCCGAAGCACTTTAATTTTTTTTATATTTAGTTCGCCAAAATGATACCACCGGAAAGTCACAGCGACATCTAGCGATTGGGGGCCACCGTCCAAGTCTGTGGAATGACAGTGGTCCTCAAGTTGGCGGCCCTATGATGTGCCTCTTCACGCTCCGCTTGAAGAACCCAGGATTGTAAGAGGAGGGAAACACTGGCAGGTCGTTCCAGGTTTTTATGGTTCTATTTAAAAGTGGTTTATATTAATTATGTAGTGATGTAAAGTCTACTAACCTGCAAATGACAAGCCTGCACATATCTCCTACAATAGCTAGCGACGGCCCTCGCAGACAGTCGGCTGGCCCCCACAGCAGCGTGAGGTGGTAGCGTCAGCCAGGCTTCCGGCGAGAGAGTGCGGACGGTGGGGGGGAATGTGTGCCAGGAGCCGCCGGGAGGACCTCGGCCCAGGACTATGTGGGAGATCTGTGGCGGAAAATGATTTTCAAATCAGTACTTGTTGAATGAGCGGCTTCCAACAAACCCTGTCTGGGTTTCAGGGTTTTGTTAGTTTTCCTTTTATTGTCCATGAGCACTTCCGTAAGTCAGCAGGGGTAAGGCTAATTTACGCCGTGCATTTATGGATGGAGTCGCATCGTACTATCATCAAGAAGCGATTTCGTAAGATAATCATAATGACTGTATCAGATCATTACATTTATACCTACATACTACATATTATACGATCTTTGCATTCTACCATTTAGTGGTGCGCACCTCCTGGCTGACTGACAGACGATTGGTTGATATTAGGTACTTAATATCTTGACAAAGAAGACGAGAGGTAATGTGGCATCCACATTTATCAATAGAATCTAGTTCTAATAATACATGCTCCATTATATTTGCGACAATGCTTCAAAAGTCAAACCCAGCTACAACAAAAAGGGAACCCCTGGCTGTAAATACTACGGGAAACACAAGGCACATCATTCTAAGTTCGTACCGGCCGGCGACGATGATGTACTTGTACTTTGTGATTCGTAGAAAAATTTACTATTTTGCAGATTCTTCTTGTTTCCCCTCATGGGCCACCAAATATGTCTTCGCGTGAGACACTGGGGCCAAAATTAAACCCAAAATATGGTTGGATTCGTTTATTGCAAACGCGTGCGGCGGTCGAATTGGTATTGAGAATGACATTTTGACCTACAGTTTGAATTAATGAAAACTCCTGCGTAATTATTAATAGCAAGTTTACAATCAATGATAGAAACTATTAAAACATTAGGTTACTAAACATCATTCTGTTAAAATCCTGGTCCACATACCTGTTTATCTATGTCAAACTTCCATTCGATGAGTGAGTCCGCTGGGATACCTAGATCAGCGCATGGCCTTAGTAAGTTGTCCACCTGGAATAAGGAAAGAGTATACTTTAGAATCAGTTTTATGTCTTGCTGATTGAAGTCCACTGAGGGACTTAAGACAAGGAGCAAACAATCCATTTTTTGAGGAATATTTCCTATCTATGCTGTATTTCTATTTTATTTGGCCGTGAGATAGAACATAAACAAAGAAAACAGTAGTGGAACTTTTAAACCCCAGTGGGTTAGTTTAGCGTGAAACGTAATTAAAATGTAAAAAAATAATAAAATATTGTTTACATTTTGTCTAACGGCTAAGTAAAGCCGGTATATTTAGGGATATTATTTTCATCCAGCTAATAATTTTGATTATCTGACCAAATGGGTTGTTCTAAGAAATCCTGTACCAGCCCGTTTGGCCAGCGTGTCCCAAAATAAAATTGAGAGTCTACGTTAAGCCGTGGACATAATACTGATTTTTATATTCTTAATTACCGATTAATGTTATGAAAGCAAAACGATTAAAACTATGAAAACATAGTTCCGCCATTAAAATACCTTCGGCTGTCAAGCGTAATGTAACCAAGGATAATAATAATTATTATTAGTAGTATTATTACAAGTTTTATTATTAAACATAAATTACGCCGCATTTCCTTCCTTCACTTATTTTTTCAACCTTTTTAGGGTTCCGTAACCCAAAGGGCAAAACGGGACCCTATTCATGAGACTTTGCCGTTCGCCTGTCTGTCAGTCCGTCACGAAGCTATATCTCATGAACGGTGATAGCTTTACTACCCGTTCGCTCTAACTTTGCCGCTGGCGTAGAGGCGTATACCCGAATTGTTAATTATACGAAGTAAATTGACAGTAGCTAATGTCACTTCGTCATAGAAAATACGCAACACTACAAGAAGAAGTGACATTAGTTGCTGTCAATTTACTTCGTCTAATCAAAAATTCGACTTTAGTATAGAGCCGAGCGGCAAAGTTAGAGCGAACGAGCAGTATTTTTAATTTTAATTTTTTACTTTATTACAATGAAGGTCGCAGACTGATGTTGCTGTGGTTATTTTTTGCGCGTGGAAATAATATAAATGATCTACTGAATAAAACCACAAGGTGCCCTACATCTGCCTACGACCAAAGATAATATCATATCTAGTATTACATACAGATAGATCTGTGGATAGGCAACTCCCTGCCCCTCACTGAGCAAGCTTCCTCACCCCCGCCACAGCTGTCATTATAGTTGGAGGGTATTTTAAGGGAACGTTTGCTTAACCTCAGTGGTCACACTGGTCACACACTCCGGAGGCGAGGCCGCAGTGGTAGCCGTAGGTCTGTTGCTCCCAACAGACCTACGGCTGGAACATCCTTCCGAGAGCTTACCCGGGGCGCCCAACCGTAGGCTGTTGGGCGTTACGTGAGGTTTTTTAGTCGTTAGGAGTGAGGCATAGCATCCATTAAGGATTTTCCCTCACGTTAAATAAAAAAAAAAGTGGTCACACACACAAGCAAGCTATATAATACAAACATAACGTGTTTTAGAGTAGGTGACTGATTGAAAACGAACCATTGATATGGAGTTACCGCCCTGTGGTACGGCCCCTTGTTTAGGAGTTCCAGGTAAGCCCTTGGAAGGATATCCCGGATATCAGTAAAATGTCTTTTAGAAACAACGATGTGTTATTTTGAAATTATAAAGAAACATATTTTTACGTAGTATGTAAGAACATCTGCCATTATCTGACCAAATGGATTGGTTAGCGAAGAAAAATCTACACAAAACCAGGTATACCAACTCTGCAACGTGGTACAGTAAGTCCACCGTACCAAAATAAAATTGCGAGTACGTTCAGCAGTGCACTATGATTCTATGATGTATTTTTTTTACCGTGAGGGAAAATCCTTTATGTATGCTATGCCGGACTCCTACCGACTAAAAAACCTCACGTAACGCCCAACCGCCTACGGTTGGGAGCCCTGGGTTAGCCCTCGGACATCTGCCAAAATAGTAAGTATGAGATTTTTGCTAGATGCCCAATTTAAACTCATTATAACATAATTATTTACAAAATAGGTAGTGAAGTTATTATGCCATGGTCGGACACTGTTTTCTTTGCGATTTAAATCATTACAATGGTACAATTGCTCCGTGTTGAGGAAGTATTTTTTACGGTGACGGAAGTTTAATTTCGACAAGATTTTTTAAACCTTTAGTTCCGCGGTACAAGTTCCGTGAAAGCAAGTATTGTAATTATTTCAGCTTTTCGTATCTGTAGGCACAAAATACAAAAATAAAAATTCTCCGATATAATAAATCTGAATTTTCTGGGTCGTTTTTCGGTACGGTACCCCTGTGCGCGAGTCACAGAACACTAAGTCTTTGAATTCTGTAAACGGTTTACAGAAAACTGACCTAAAAGAGCTACAGTGACCATTAGTTCCTGTACTTACAAAATTCCTGTACACAATATATCGAGGTAGAATTTTTTTACATACATATGCATAGTACACGCCTACATTTCACCTTATAGTCTTTATGTCCCACGGTAGTGAGCCTATTGCCGTGTTCAAATGGACAGGCGCAGGTCGAAACGAAATGAATTTTTTTAAGCCGCCCCTATGACCTTCAAATTACTAACATAACAGGGTTTCATTTTCAAGTTTTTCTTCTTTACAGAATGGATCGTTTTGCGAAAGTGTTATTTACGACACCCTCGGGAGGAAACCCCCTGGGCTAGGCCGCAGTGGTAGCCGTAGGTCTGTTGGTAGTCCTGGGACATCCTTCCGAGGGCTTACCCGGGGCTCTCGACCGTAGGCTGTTGAGCGTTACGTGAGGTTTTTTTGGCCGGTAGGAGTCCGGCATAGCATCTATGAAGGATTTTCCCTCACAAAAAACCCACGGGCAGAATTTGGGTGGCGATATTTTGTAGTCTTTCCCGTCGCTACACGTGAAATCTTTTACGTAAGTATCAAACAGTTTTAGCAAGTTCACGTTGCTGGCATTGAACGGATACGGTCTTGTAAACATAGCTCATTCATTTGACGGACAACGTAATTTATACTTGTAACCACTGTCGACGGAAATTGCTTCATGATTGTAATTTGTACTGAAACGTTTGTTACCCCTTTTTTTAACGTGAGTGAACATCCATATGCCGGACTCCTACCGACTAAAAAACCTCACGTAACGCCCAACAGCCTATGGTTGGGAGCCCTGGGTAAGTTCTCGGAAGGGTGTCCCAGGACTCCCAACAGACCTACTCCTGCTATCCCGCGTCTTTACGGGGTTTCGGGTGTGATCCCGCGTCTTTGGGGGGTTTCGGGTGTGATCCCGCTTCTAAGGGGGGGCGTGCGTGAATCCCTCACGACATGGGCCTGCTTCTGTAAGGACGGTGAGCAACCCTCTCACCGTCCTCAGACCCCCGGTACGTTTGTTACCCTAGCTTAGTGTTCTGTAAAATATCACTGTGTTAAGCATCTTACGCTGTGGCTGGTCCTGCGATGGGTAACCACTTTGTGCGATTTCTTGTTTCGAAAGGCACTTTAGGCCAGCATATTGCCAGTAGCATACTGCCTTACGTACCTTGAGCTAAGTTGAAGTACGTAGTACTAGTGACTATTTATTAATCTGTGGTTGAAGGCTATAACTTTTACAGAACTAGCTGTTTTTTGCGACTTCGTACGCGTGAAAATTGTGCCAATTTGATTGCTCTCTGCTTAGCCCCTAGGATATGTAGCGTGATAATATAAAGCCTATTTGAAGACCCTGGTTAATATTTGTGCAAAATTTGAATCAAATCTATTGAGTACTTTTCGAGATACTTCCGGACAAAGCAAAGCAAACAGACAAACAGACAAAAAAATTTCTAACTATATTTTCGGCTTCGAGCTTCGGTATCTTATGTAGAACACCCAGCGAGTATTTTTTTTAAATATTTCCAATGTACAGTTTTGACTTTTCTATAATTTTATTATATGTATAGATTATTATTATCTGGCTATATCCTTTAGCTGTGTCCCGCGTCTTTGCCCGCTTTGAATAGTGCTGCATGACTAATAGACTATATCGAATACAATGACCTTACGATTACCGGCCAAGTTCAGTTCAGTTACAGCATTGGGGAAAAAATACGTACACAAAAAGTAACTGGTTATTTATGACGCAATATTGTTTAAGGTAGGTTATACAAGTAAGACTTTGTTATATTTAACTAATAAATAAGTAGGTAGGTATGACTTTGATAAATTGTTTAAAAAAAAAAATAATGAGTATAATGAAAAAGTGAATTTAAATTTAGTATATAAAAAAAACTGGACGCGGAGAGCGCAGGACGTGTGGCGTGAATTGGGACCTATGTGCAGTAGAGGACTGACATAGGCTGATTTTATCGATTGATAATTATAATGGATAATGAAATAATTATCGATTTCATAAACTAACTAACTTACTAACTATCTTCACGCCAAATCCCTTGCGGGGTAGCCAGAAAGAACCGAGCGCCTCACGGCACGGTCCATACACACCTCACTTGCTTCTTCAACTTTCATTTTTCTTTTCATGCATGCACGTCGGTTCCTACGGCTCTTGACACCACCCTCAACTAACACACGATTAATTTCGTCGTGGTAGGTGTGTCGTGGCCTTCCCCGACTTCTACGTCCATCCACTTTCGCGTTGTATATCTGTTTTGTCATTCTTTCATCTCCCATTCGTTCCACATGCCCGAACCATCGTAGCATGCCCTTCCTTACTTTAACACCGACACTCTCTTTCAGACCAACTCTCTTTCTTACATCTTCTTATCATTAATAAAATTATCGATTAATAATTACCTATTATTAATTGGCATGTATTTAAATCGATATCTGTTTATTCCCTTTTTCCGAACAAAATATTTCAAAGTTAAACCAAAAATACTGACTTGCACACTAAATATGCACACTAAATATACCAAATTCATTATACTGTTTAATGGTATTTGCAGAACTGTTTTACTGAACGAATAACTATTATTAGAATAGTTTATCTAAAAATTCCATTGATAAACAAAAATATTAAAACTTTTTTAAGGAAATCTATCGCCTAATTTACTTTTAGGAACATCGTTTATTCTAAGTAAAACCTCAATTTATTCAGTCACCTCTACAAAATTAAATTTTATTGATCAAAAAAAATAAAAGTTTAACCTAACCTAACCTATTCCGTTATAAGATAGTACTATTTAGAGTGCAAGTTAGTATTTTTGATATGCAATTCGTATTTCTGTTTCACAAATCATAAATTCGATGTACGAACCACATTTTTGGTGTGAATTCGATTAAAAAGGTCATCTCGTTCTGAGTAATATTTAAGTTTTTTAAGTAGGACATGTTTAGTTTATCAATTGGTTTTTTTGCACAGCATTTAATTTTCTGGTTTGCATTCAGTAAATTAGTGGAGTTACCTAGTGTGCAGAAAAATTAAACAGAGGTGCATTTAAAAATATCCCTTATTAATTATTATTATAATTAATAATAATTAAAATTCAATTTCATTGATGAATGATTGTTTCATTGATGAATCATGATTTCAATTATTAAGAAATTTCATACTGTAGCAGGAGGTTGGAGGCTGGATGTTGTCACAAGAAACACGGAGAGAAGGCTTGACTATATATTCTCGTCCAAGATATACATAAAATGAATACAGAACCAATCCCTTATAAAATTGGTTCTCTAATCCAAAAAAGGAACCATAGAGGTCACTCCGAGCAGTGTTCTTAGCGACTATTCCAATTAGGATGTAGCCCTTAGATGCACTGCGAGTGGCAGTCTTGATTCCACACAAATTAAAATTATACATGGTAAGGTCATTCCCTTATGGAGAATCTTGATAGCGCGATTTAGAAAATAGTGAGGTGACATCTAGGAAACATTACTAACACTAAATGCTATGTTTACATAATGATACAATAATGTTAAAATTAGGTCTGTTACAGTCTCCCCCTCAGGCCCCGAAGACGTCCCGGCGAGAGGGACTGGCTACTGGTGGGTTTTCCGTGGTCGACCTCGTCGTCTCTTTTCCTTGATAGGCAGCACTGGAACTATAGCAGCTTTCCTGGGTCGTCCTCTTTTCCGTAGTGGCTGAACTGGATCAGGAAGTTTAGTAGAACTGTCACTCTTGAAGAGTGTTGAGTCAGATGCATGACTCCAATTGGAATCTGCGGCTCAGTAGGATGAGCTACTTTAAACGAAGCCGGCCCATGTCTATGTATAATGACATAGGGTCCATGGTCCATCACGACGAGGGCAAACTATGCAGTTATACCCTGAGCACCTCTGTTGATGGGATTAATTAGTCTTGACTAAAACCTTGTCACCAGGTTGGAACCGAGGATGCTTTTCTTCTCTCTCCCCCTGCAGGGGAGTTGCTCCAAAAGTATAATTACTTATGTCTGGTTTCAGAGTATATGGTTGTGTATCATCGGCTTGTTTCATTATGGGGGACAGGCTTAAGGGTATCAGATTGTACTCTGCTGTCATATGAAAATTTAGGCAGCGCCATTGAACTCAGCACGGCACGATGCAAAAGTTTCTTGTCGTCCGGGTGATATTTGGCTAACTGTTTGAAACTGGGTGTCCGACAAGGTAACCGACAACTTGAATGTTGGAGACTTTTTCTTGACGAGAATCGAAGTCTTTCTTCCGTATCTTGTGACGTATCTTGCACTTCCGCAGACGTTGTCGTGCCCACCGTTGGTCGCCAGATTGTAGCAGGAGGTTGGAGGCTGGATGTTGTCACAAGAAACACGGAGAGAAGGCTTGACTATTTATTCTCGTCCAAGATATACATAAAATGAATACAGAACCAATCCCTTATAAAATTGGTTCTCTAATCCAAAAAAGGAACCATAGAGGTCACTCCGAGCAGTGTTCTTAGCGACTATTCCAATTAGGATGTAGCCCTTAGATGCACTGCGAGTGGCAGTCTTGATTCCACACAAATTAAAATTATACATGGTAAGGTCATTCCCTTATGGAGAATCTTGATAGCGCGATTTAGAAAATAGTGAGGTGACATCTAGGAAACATTACTAACACTAAATGCTATGTTTACATAATGATACAATAATGTTAAAATTAGGTCTGTTACAATACAAATATTCCTAGAATAAAAGTAAGCTTCTTTTTTAACGAGAGGATAATCCGTCATGGATGCCATGCCGGACTCTTACCGACTAAAAAACAACACGTTCCCTACCTACTGCCTACATTTTGGAGCCCCCGGTAAGATAATATTCCCAAGATAGTTACTATATACGTAGTACATTACAACTCAATGTCTCGGTCTCAAAAATATTATATTTTCAATCACTTTCGTCCCAAAAAACTCAAGCAAATAAATCGCACGACGCAGTCGCAAGCGTGTAACCCGCCTAACATAAATACCCCCCAGTATCGCCATTGTATCTTTTTGTATCGCATGAATTATTACGATAAGATACAAAAAATATCTTTTATCATTGTACCTACTGTCAGTTCTACGTAAAAAGGATGATTGATATATCGATAACTTTAGTGACGTAACGCACAATGACTTGGCATATCGATAAAATCGTAAAATCATTGTATGGACAAAATATAAATAAAATTTATTTGTCTGTTCGTAAAGGAAATGTTTCAGAAATGAATAACTCTACTAAATGCATATACACGGAGGCTTTTTTTTAACATTTTTTTTAAATTTTTCTTTGTAAGTCAGTTTGCTCCGGCTTATCTCTGAAATGGCTGGACCGATTTGAACGAAACTTTCACTGGTTGATAGCTGATGTTATAAGGAGTAACTTAGGCTGCTTATCATCACGCTTCTACCTAAGGGAACAGAGCAGTAATCATTCATATTACCAAATCGGGTCGAATTCCATATATTATCCCAAAATTAATTATGAGGCACGGTTTATGTGAAGTGCGCAGTACTTATGCCACGATCGAAGGCGGGGGGCACAGCTAGTGTACAGATAAAATTGTCACGCTGGTGGTAATTGGGCTATGTGTTGTGTATTATCGAATATTTATCATTTATATCTGTGTGAATTGTTTTACAATGTTTCAAACTGTAAAACAGAGATATGTTACTGTTATATTATTGATCAATAAAAATCTATAGATACTAATAATATAAAGAGGAAATATTTTTGTATTTTTGTATGTAATGTGAATAAACTCCAAAACTACTGAGTGGATTTCGATAATTTTTAGAATGTTATGTTATACTTGAGTCACATAGAGCGTAGACTTTACTACCCGTTCGCTCTAACTTTGCCGCTGGCGTATAGGCGTTTACCCCTTAGATCATCTAACCACAGGATGCGCCTTACTTAAGCATTGTTTTCTGCTAAGCCAATAGACCATTTGGTCTTTTGGCTTTATAAAAAGCACTGTACATCAGTACATCATTTTATATGATTAAACTAGTACATTTCATTGTAGTTGACTGTACAATAAAAATTAACACACAACAGCCATTACGCGTTTGTCGATTAATACATTTTTAAATATAATGAAATTTTATATGTCTTTGTGTTTCCCCCTTCACCCGCTATGAAAACTAGCAGAATATTTTTGTATGCGGTGGTTCGCAAAGGCTAGTCCCGTGATATATGGTCTAAGGTTTCCCCTTATTGTTAATTAGACGAAGTAAATTGACAGTAGCTAATGTCACTTCGTCATAGAAAATACGCAACATTGTATGAAGAAGTGACATTAGTTGCTGTCAATTTCATAGATTTAGAATGTACAAGATGAACAGTGTCAAACTGAAGACGAGACCAAAAATGAAAGTTCTATGTGTGAGTTAAATAGTGTTGTTGAATGGTCACACCTATGTTATCGATAAAAGTATCTGTATAAATGGATGGAATGGAAATGAAACTTCTAAGCACACAAAGTGCTTAGAAGTTTCATCTCCAACTTCTTGTTTTGGGGAATAAATTGTTAATTTGAATGTAATCGACTATGAAAAAGTAAAAATGGGATTATATGGGGTAACTCGTAATATTTAAAATTCTGTAGTGATCTTACGATTTTAACAGGTAATTTATGGCATCGTTCATTGCATTGTTGCCGTACATAATATATTTTGCCAATTGAATTTGAAATTTTACTGAAAATCCAATTCTTATCGTAATACTAAACCTAGAAACTCATTTATTATTGAACCCTAGTAACAATAAAAGATATTAATCGTAGATTTTTTTAATTATACTAACCTCGCCAAATTGACGTCTCCACTGATGAAAACTAATGGAAAGCCGTGGCGCATCTAGCGAATGGGGGTATGCTTAACAGCACACAAGACTTCTGACAGTAGTCCTCAAGTTGGCGGCCCTATGATGTGCCTCTTCACGCTCCGCTTGTAGAACCCGGGATTATAAAATGAGGGAAACACATGTGCGGGCAGGTCGTTCCAGGATTTCGTAGTTCGACAGAGGAACGATCTTTTGAAACGCTCAGTTTTGGCAAAGATTCTCTCCGCTATATATGAGTGGCACCTCTGCCCGACGTGTTGTTCGGAATCTGTAATGAGATGGTGGGATCAGGTTGAAGAGCTCTTCAGAACATTCACCGTGATGCATTCGGTAGAAGGCAGCCAAGGACGCTATGGTTCTTTGCTGCGCTAACGGCTTGAGGCTTACCGTCATCTTAGGACAACCTATAATTCAAATCGGATAACACATCTCTGCATAGCGCCAAGTGCGTCCAGTAAGTACCTCGCAGTCATGCGTGCAGTCATCCCAAAAATGAGAACAGTATTCGACGCAGAGACTAATCTGCACCTTGCACAGCGAACATCCCGGTGTGGCATGGAGTACCTTAAGTGAAGTAAAATTATAAGAATTCAACTCAAAATGGTTCACAAATTTTGGAAATTTTATATTAAAATAGGCACAAAACCCTAAAAAAAGGTTAAATAACACAGTTCGAGTAAAAATCAATCATATTTATAATAAATTAAATCCAGATAAGTTTGTTTGTAGCAATGCCACTATAATGAACTATCGACATCCTTATCGATACCTACCCATGACTATTTTACTGTAAACAGCCCTTTTTATTTCTGCCTTATATATCCTCCTAAAATGCATTTACACATTAAATATTGTGTTATGTATGAAGGAAAATGCATAATCTACGTTATGAGTTGGACTTTCAGTGAAATTTCACATCCAATTTGGCAAAATATGTACGGCAAAAATGGAATGAACGAAGTCACAAATGACCTGTTAAACGAGTCTTTCTTCGTATAATTGCGTTTTGTAATATCCTATTCACACACTAAACACGACACTATTGTTGAAAATATAAAATTTTCTATTTTAATCGTAAGATCACTACAGATTATTGGATATTATGAATAACATAGAGCCGCCATAGGATCCCACCGGGCTCAGCGATTCAAAATACTGACATATGAGTACACAATTTGCTTTCTCTTTTCCTCTCGAGCTAAGTGCTATGGATAATGAGGTCTCGCTCGCACGCTTTGTATATCTATTAAGAGTAGCGAAAAATTCTAAATCTATGGTCAATTTACTTCGTCTTATTAAAAATTCGACTTTAGTATGGAGCCGAGCGGCAAAGTTAGAGCGAACGAGCAGTAGGTGCATGTTGCCGCTACCTACTGTTAAAGCCTTTGTTTTATAGACATTAGCCATCAACTTGGCTTAGTCACTGGCAGTCAGGAAAAACGGCAATGTCCTAATGCCTTCCGAAATCAACAAACTAAGCAAACAAGAAAAAAAATTCTGGAATGCCACAAACGGGAACCAATCTTAGTACTAACTGTATTGAAGATGGAGATGCTTATGGCAGTGATTGTTTAAGAACACTGAATTATAAGCAAATCAGCCAGTTTGTTCTAGGCTTCAAAAGATCTTTCTGCGAGCAGGTCATGCTCGTGAAGGAGGCGGCCGGCCGGGTGCGGGAGAGAACTCTCCCACCCGAGTTCCGCAGTCGGCGGCCTGATAATTTTGCAATCCAATATGGCCACCGTGCCGTAATCACAAAATTCAATCATGAAATATTGTGATTACGGCGCGGCAGCCATATTGGATTGCAGAATTATCACGTAATTCGTACTCAGCATACCAAAAAACCCCTTAAACTATACCCATCATGAAATTTTGTGATAAGGGCGCGGCGGCCATATTGGATTGCAAAATTATCACGTGATTCGTACTCAACATAGCAAAAAACCCCTTAAACGATACCCATCATGAAATTTTGTGATTACGGAGCGGCGGCCATCTTGTATTGCAAAATTAGTACGTGATTCGTACTCAGCATACCAAAAAACCCCTTAAACGATACCCATCATGAAATTTTTTGATTACGGTGCGGCGGCCATATTGGATTGTAAGATTATCACTTGATTCGTACTCAGCATTCGAAAAAACCCCTTAGACGATACCCATCATGAAATTTTGTGATTACGGCGCGGCGGCCATATTGGATTGTAAAATTATCAAGTGATTCGTACTCACCATACGAAAAAACCCCTTAAACGATACCCATCATGAAATTTTGTGATTACAGCGTGGCGGCCATTTTGAATTGCAAAATTATCACGTGATTCGTACTCAGCATAGCAAAAAACCCCTTAAACGATACCCATCATGAAATTTTGGTATTACGGTGCGGCGGCCATATTGGATTGCAGAATTATCACGTAATTCGTACTCAGCATACCAAAAAAACCCTTAAACTATACCCATCATGAAATTTTGTGATTACGGCGCGGCGGCCATATTGAATTGCATAATTATCACGTAATTTGTACTCAGCATACCAAAAAACCCCTTAAACGATACCCATCATGAATTTTTGTGATTACGGCGTGGCCGCCATGTTGGATTGCAAAATTATCAAGTAATTCGTAGACATTTTAATGGTAGATGGTTACCATGTCGTGAAAACACTTAAAAAGTAAAAGATCACCACATTTACCATGAGTCGCGTATGGGAATTTTAGTGATATCTCTTCATCACTCAGGAATTAAGCTGATGGTCTTCAAAATGTATAGCTAAGTACCATCATGGATACATTGACTTACGATCAAAAAACCGCATCAAAATCGATCCACCCCTTGGGCCGTGACGAATTCACAGGACAGAGTTGTTAATTATGAGAATTCGTTAATTGAATTAATGAGTAACTAGTTACAATGTAATTAGATTAACGTGTAATTCCATTACTCAGTAATTAGTTATTGCTAGTACGCATTGTAATTAATTACTTAAGTAATCTGTTACAGAGTAATTGAATTAAGCATAACAAAGTATTGTAATTTGTAACGGTTAATCTAAATACATTTTGCCCATTGCTGATATTTTTATACTGTGGCGCGATTTCAACGTAATTTGGCATAATAATTACGAAATAGTTGCGAAAAAAACTGACACAGGTCCTGCCTCCACAAGCGCTAGCGCGAGACTGATCGGCCGTCAGCGGCGCAATTCTATTGCGTTTGGTAGATATTCGTACATGATAACTATGTAAATACTTGTGTATAAAAAAACGTTCGGAAAATGTGTATAAAAACTCAATAGCTTTAATTGAGTGCAAAAAAAATAAATAAAATGTTCATAGTTTAGCCACAGTATTGAAAAAACTTTTCTGAGAGAGTCAACTTTGGGATTTTTTTCTATCTAGTGAAATTTATTGGATCGTGTAACGGGCTTGGAATATGTTTAGCTTATATCCTTAACTATTATATATATATATTTATCAGAATTATAAACCCTTTACTTTTTGACTAGGATTGTTTCAAAAAACTCAAAATCTGACCCACGCGGCCTTAAAAATGTCTCAATATTTTTGTTGAACTAAGGAATTGTTAGATAAACTATTTGGATAATACACTCGAGAGCAATGAATCCGGGTCACTTAAAGAATGTTAAAAATCTCGGAAACTAAAAATGATAGGTTAATGCAATAAATTGTATTTAATAGACAATGTAATACTCCTTAAATAAAAGTAAAAAAAATATGAGTCACCATACATTTTATTAACACAAAATTACATAAAGAAAAAACTGCTGATCTCTCCTTAAAACAAAAATAGGAAACATGAAATTTTTGAACTTTATTACGATTTTCTTGAATTTTAATACTTCGTATTGCCTCCTCGTGCTTCCATTACTGCGTTTACGCGGTTTGGCATGCTGTACACCAAGTTCCTTATACGATTTTGGGGAATATTCTCCCATTCCTCTGTGAGAGCAATTTTGAGCTCACGAAGCGTGATTGGGGGAGGGTTTCGTTGTTTTACGCATCTGCCTAGCTCGTCCCAAGCATGCTCGATCGGGTTGATATCCGGGCTGCGCGCTGGCCACTCCATACGAGTAATGTTCATCTCTTGAAGGTAGTCATTCACAATCCTACCTGTATGAGGTCGGGCATTGTCATGCATAAATATAGCATCCTCACCTAAATTGACCATAAATGGACCAACGTGATCATTGAGGATTTCTTCCACATATCTTACGCTAGTTAAAGAGCCGTTTTCTATGATCACCAGCTCTGTGCGACTTTCAGAAGAAATTCCGGCCCACACAAGTACAGACCCACCACCGTAGGCTACTTTTTCTTCGATGCATGCTTGCTTGAATCTTTCCCCTGGTCTTCGATACACTCTGTGTCTTCCATCGTGCTTGTAGAGCATAAATTTTGATTCGTCGGAGAACATAACTTTTGACCAATCTTCAATACTCCAATTTACGTGGCTCTGGGCATACCTTAGTCTCGAAATACGATGCCCACGCTCCAGTTTAGGGCCGTTTGCAGGTCTAAGGGGTTTTAAGTTAGATTCAGCAAGCCGACGTCTTACTGTCCATGCACTTGGGTTACTTCCTCCGAGGCGTCGAAACTGATTGGTGAGTTCAGTTCCTGTGAGAAAGCGATTTCGAAGCATGGTGTTCACCAAGTATCGGTCTTCTCGTGCTGTGGTACACCTGGTTCTGCCCGTTCCTGGTCTGCGTAGGTTAGAACCAGTTTCTTCGTAACGTCGGAGAACTCTTTGTACTGTTGACAGCGACACACCGACAGTCCTGGCTGTATCGCGCTGACTCCGGCCGGTTTCCAGCATTGTAAGTATTCTGGTGCATTCTTCAGGCGTAAGCGACGTAATTTCAGCTTGATTAATGAATATAGAGCACTATCAACATGGTTTATGTACCCACATAAATGACAGATTACAAACAAAAGCAACACCAAATGCTGTAATTTCGTAGTTCCATCTTCGAAAGTGGCCCTTTTTCAAATTTGATTTTTTTATGATATAACTTTACAATAACTAAGAAGTTTTAATACCTTCATTTAAGGAGTATTACATTGTCTATTAAATACAATTTATTGCATTAACCTAGCATTTTTAGTTTCCGAGATTTTTAGGATTCTTTAAGTGACCCGGATTCATTGCTCTCGAGTGTAGTTATTCGTTCAGTAAAATAGTTCTGCAAATACCATAAAACAGTGCTATGAATCTGCTTTATTTAGTGTGCATAATTAGTGTGCAAGTCAGTATTTTTGGTTTAACTTTGCAATATTTAGTTCGGAAAAAGGGAATATACAGATATCGATTTAAATACATGCCATTATATAATAGCACTGTATACTGTAGTCTAACTCGGCCGGATTTTAGAAATAAATGCCTACAGCCGCGCGGTACGTAGGCATGCGATAGGGCTGCCCACCTACAGCATTTTAATAATATGTGCCTACTTTGACTTTCTATTTAGTATTGCGATTGTAAATATGTGCATACATACATACATATAGTCACGCCTTTATCCCAGAAGGTGTAGGCAGAGGCATAGTATACGCCCACATTTTACTTTTTAGTTTTACGTACGCGTATACACGGTGTTTCTTTTAGGGTGTCAAGCCGCCACTAGCTGGTGGCAGGGTTCCATACCTATCGATTTAACCCCCATGTATGTTCTACGATTTTTTGAGTTTTCGAGATATAATGTTCTGCATAATTCCCTATTTTTTTATTATCGATTAAAATTTTTACATGTATCAAAGTTAGGAAGGAGATTATTTTGTCCATAATACTGCAATCAATAGGCATTATAATAATAAAAAAATATCCAAGAAAAGTCGAACCAAAAACAAGAAAGCCACGTGGACACGTAATTATAAAAAATAACGAAAAAAAACTATATCTCGAAAACTACAAAAAATCGTAGAACATACATGGGGGTTAAATCGATAGGTATGGAACCCTGCTACTAGCTAGTGGCGGCTTGACACCCTAAAAGAAACACCCAGTATATAGTGAGCATAATGCAGTTCAATTTTTTCAATCCGCCCACAAGGCCTTCATCTGTATTAAGGATTGCCGTTTTACTGACAACCGGCTTCAATTTCGAGTAAATATGTACCTTTTTTATTTAAACAAAAAAATACTATAATAATAATATAATATCCCCGCAACGGCTGGCGGCGCGGGGCGGCGGCGTGGCGTTACCCACTAACCGTACTACCGTTATCTACTAACGATGGAGTGAGACGGGTATAGAAATTTAAAAACGAGTAAGCGGCGTAGACAATAATAATCGGCTCATCACATGTTTCGTCAGTGATAGAATCACGGAATTCTAGTCTTTATAATCATTGCGTTAAATTTTTGATTTACAAAATTAAAACTATTTTTCGATTTGAAAGTACTAGTCAGTCTCTTGTATACTAGTACTTTTCGTACATTGTCAAGTTGTGTTAAATTGTGGAAGTTCATATTTGTCTCTATGCGTGTAATAAAAATCAAAGGTAACAAAAATGCTGTCAATCAAAGTCATACGGTTTGTTTCTTTGTGGATTACCGATGTTACAGTACACGCTAAGTGTGAATGAATACTCTTGAAACATACCTAAATCATTGCTCTCAATTAAATAACTACGAACTGACAACGGAACTAAATGTACTACCTACACGTACTAGAGTTCTGAACTAGTTTTTTTTTGGATATTGTACTATATTGCATCGCACCGTTCACTGACTGAGCAAGCACAAGTCTAGTTTTAAACACAAACATACCTACTTCATGTAACTACCCAGGTCACTCGTGTCAATCACTTTGTTTAACTTTAGTCAACTAGTAGTATAGTAGGTACCAATTAGTACTTAAGTAAAATCAATTTATAGTCTTACCTTTCGGAGTTTCCAGGTAATCTAAAAAACGTTATCTCTGGGTATTGCCGAATTCATGCAACCAAAACAAGCACAATAGACTCTAGTTGTCATATTAAATATTTTTAGTAAATAAAACACGCGCGGTTACTATCTAAAAAACGACACACCGTCCATTCGTCTACTCGGCACAATCGCCTGCTAACGTGCTGAAAGGCGTGCCGAAAACGAGAATCGTAGGTATAGCTTGCGCTTCGTCCGTTTGTAGGGAGCTACAATACTGGTTAGTAGTACTCTTTATACTGTGATAATAGCATACGAGAAATTGAACATTATTATAGTAGACCCAAAAACAAATACAAAGCCGCCCGCCTGATTAAAAGCTACCTACTACAAGTTCTTCAAGCGGAGTGGGGTTGTTAGAGAAGGAAAACATGTGCGCTGATAGGTCTTTCCAAGTTTTTAAGGTTCGCCAGAGCAACAATTATTTGAATCGCTCAGGTTCTGGCGAAGATTCGCTCCACAGTGTAGGAGTGGCACGCTTGCTCGGCACGCGTTGTTCGGGATCAAAGAAGAGGGTTGGATTAGATTGAAGAGCTCTTTAGAACACTCATGATATAACCGCGATAGTTTACACCGTGTGGGGACGGGGTCCAGTGTTGCGACAGGTAAGAGTACAAAATGTCGCCACCCCAATACATCCCGAGGGTGTCGTAAAAGGCGACTAAGGGAACACTTTCGCAAAAAGATTAATTGCGTAGAGAAGGAAAAGTCGAAATGAAACCCGGTTATCAGTAAATTGACAATCTTTAAGCCAAGTTGAAGGTTTAAAAAATTGAAAAATTTCAACTGCGGGTCGCGGCGACTTGCGTCTGTCTATTTCAACACGGCAATAGGCTCACCACCTATTACGTGGGACATAAAACTATAAGATGAAATGTGGCCGTATACTATGCCTCTGCCTACCCCCTCGGGGCTAATGGCATGACTATTATGTATGTAAGTCTGTATGTGAAAGATTAGGTAAAATGAAGCCAGAGATGCTATTGTCAGTTCTCCTTATCATGATCACCATCTTGGCTAGAATTTCCTGCTTTTGCGTATCTCTTGGATCTAACATCCTTGACTATTGAGAACCTGTTCATTCATTCATTCCAGGGAGTTCATCCTCACACTCTACGTCCGGAGCGTTCCAGCACTGTTAGATCCGATAGGGGTTTTCTTCCGCGCACGCTTAGGTTGTGGAATGATCTCCCTACCTCGGTTTTCCCAAACGCCTACAGTATGGGGTTCTTCAAAAGGGGCCTTAGAAGGTTTTTACAGGGTCGGCAGCGCGAATGTGGCGCCTCTGGTGTGGCAAACGTTCATAGGCTGCGGTGACCACGGGTTTATCAGGTGGGTCGTGTGCTTGTCTGCCACCTTAGTGGTACAAAAAATGCCTGTGACCTGGGACCTTAATAATGCGAGAGGCTTTTATAGATAGTTTATGTGATAGGTATACTTATACTATACCAATAGGTATGAATGAAGTTATCGACAAACGCTTGAACGGCGAGTTGCATGCATGAGAGGTCACAGTTTGTCGTCTCGGAACGAATCGATTAAGATCGTAATGGTGGCTACACACATCGGCCGCGACGTCCTAAAACTAGCCTAAAAGACCGCCAGGAGTTCAGAATCAAAGTCAGAATTGGTATCAAAACGATACATGACAGCCAGATAGCCGAAATCTTTGACAGATTATGTAGGTATTATCTGCCAAACGTTATCGTACAGGAAATGATGGTGATGAGGATGATGGCATGAGACCACTAAAGGATAATGTATAGATACCACGGATATCATCGAATATCTGTGATAGATACAAACGGGAGATGAAGTCAGAAAACTTATCGAAAGTGTCTGATTTCATCTTCGTTTCTTTCTGTATTAAAATTTAAAGGTAGTCAGACTTATTGCGGTTTTATGTATTTAACGCGTTACATAGGTATATGACGCTATTTCTGCTCAGACCCAGTGCATTTTTTAATGAGGATTCTTTCAGGAAATTTGTCTTTGAAGATTAATCGTGGAGAGTTTTGACGAGACCTGGGACATCCCTGCATATCCTGGGACATTCATCCAAGGAGTTACCCAGGGCATCCAGCACACTACACAGATAGGTATGGACCGTGTAGTTTCAGCCGGTTCGACCCCGGCATGACATCTGTAGGGTAACATGCTATAATTTATAATAGATGACTCGCAGCGTGTGTGTACAGCCGGCATTAAATTCGTTTCGCAAACACAACTGTTGCATAACACAAAACCCTGTGTACATGTACAATTACATATAGCCCGTTCGCTCTAAGTTTGCCGCTGCGTAGAGGCTGGTGTAGAAGCGTAAAATGGGAGGCGACATACAAACTTAGAGCGAACGTGTAGTACTTTTAATTGTAGTACATTGTCTAACGTCTGGCGATGTAGGTAATAAAATATTGAACGGTGTGACATTTTGTAAGAGAGGTTCTCAACGTTTGTGTGTTAAGAAATCTTTAGGGTTCGTTGAAACAGTGGTAGCCGTAAGTCTGTTGGGAGTCCTGGGGTATCCTTCCGAGGGCTTACCCGAGGCTCCCAACCGTAGGCTGTTAGGTAGGATACGTGTGGTTTTTAGTCGGTAGGAGTCCGCATAGCATCCATGTAGGATTTTGCTCATGTTTTCGTACCTTTCTAGTAAAATTGGGACACCATTAATGAGACTTCGTTGTCTGTCTGTCTGTCACCAGGCTGTATCTCATTAACCGTGATAGCTAGCCAGTTGGAACTTTCACAGAATAGATTATAAGTATTTCTGTTGCCGCTATATCAACAAATAAGTACTGAAAAAAATTAAAGAGGCTCCCATTCATCTAATCTAATGTATTTTTTTTGTACGGAACCTTCTGTGCGCGACTTCGATTCGCACTTGACCGGTTTTTATGTTTATTTTATGTCCCGCCGCTGTAAATGGCTGAATTTATCGACACCATGTAGTTATATGATGTAGTTATGACAATTCGATAGTGAATTTATACAAAATTTATGTTGTAAAAGTTAAATCCATGTTGATAATATAGGCATAATAGCTGTGCCCCCGACTTCGCTCGTGATGTACTTTCGAACTACCGTTGCACTTAGGTACACTTGTGAGCCTGTGACTAATAAATGAGTTTTTCAAAAAAAAGTAGGTACCTATGGAAGTTGTGACTAATGAGTTTTCAAAACAAAGAATTTACCTAAGGAAGTTAACCCAATATAAAAATGAATCGCAAAATGTGTTGGTAAGCGCATAACTTCAGAAGAACGGGTGGACCGATTTCACTAATTCTTTTTTTGTTGTGTAAGTTCACAGAAAAGAAAAAATTATTATTCCGTTCCGTTCCGTTCCGTATTATTGTTTCTATTATTCCGTGTGTAAGTTATTGTCAGGAGAAGGTTCTTATGGAAGAAAAAATATTGTATGCCCACATTGCCCACGGGAACGGGAACTACGCGGGTGAAACCGCGTGACGTCCTCTAGGGTGAAAATAAAAATGATAACGGCACCATTCCCATAATATAATAGAGTGATCATAATAGCATTAAAGTTAAAGTTTATTTCTCAATAGTATAGACGGATTTTAGTATTTGTTGTTGTAGCGGCAACAGAAATACATCATCTGTGAAAATGTCAGCTCAACTATCATGGTTCCAGAGATACAGCCTCGTGACGGACAGACAGACAGACGGACGCCGAAGTCTCATGAATAGGGACCCGTTTTTGCCCTTCGGGTTAACGGAACCCTAAAAATGGATTTTAAATTCTAAAAATGATTTATTTTGGTTACTTTTTATTTCGGAACGGAAAATGCCTCTATATGTATTAAAGAGCCCTTTTTCCGGTTTACCTTTTTTTAAGTACCTACCTAACGAAATGGAGTATAGGTATACCTATTCCTTAAAACGAAATAGAATAATAGATACCACGGTAATGATAGGTAGCTACGATAATAAGTGTTGTCAAACTAACCTCAAGTTCAGGGTAACGTATCGACACAGTATAAATATGTTGTTTAACATCGATATTGTACGAAATACAATAGATGACCTTCGTGAGGTCGATTGTAATCGATAATAATTAAATATAATATACATACATATAGGTACAGCCTCGCTTTAAATCCGAAGGGGTAGACAGAGCCAACATTTCAACATCAATATTGTGTATCACGTTATAGGTCTTTGCCTATTGCTGTGTTGAGATGGACAGGTGACTACCCCGTTGTTGAAATTGTCGTACAGTATTTTTTTAGTCCTTTAAGGATCAATCCGGGACATTTATCATAGGGGGTTCGTCTGCATTATGTTTGGAAGAAAACGAAAACCAAAGTTGTTAAAAAAATTGTTAAGGAAACCAAAGTTGTTAAGAAAATCAAAGTTGTTAAGAAAACCAAAGTTGTTAAGGAAACCAAAGTTGTTAAGGAAACCAAAGTAGTTAAGAAAACCAAAGTCGTTAAGAAAACCAAAGTTGTTAAGACAACCAAAGTTGTTAAGGCAACCAAAGTTGTTAAGACAACCAAAGTTGTTAAGGAAACCAAAGTTGTTAAGGAAACCAAAGTTGTTAAGCCAAGTTGAAGGCCTCTAAGACCTTTAACTTGGCTGTTACTGCCATGCTACTGGTAACCGAAACCAAGTGCTTAATGTGCCTTCCGAAGGTCAGAAGCCTGAGTTGACGGGACTACGAGAGCTTCTCAGGAGTTTATAACATTTTTTTAAATATTCAGCTCGCCAAATTGACGTCGCCACCAGCCTGATGGAAAGCCGTGGCGCATCTAGCGATTGGGGGCCACTTCTGACAGTGGTCCTCAAGTTGGCAGCCCTGTGATGTGTCTCTTCACGTTCCTTTTGAAGAACCCGGGATTATAAGATGAGGGAAACACGTGTGCGGGCAGGTCGTTCCATGTTTTTATAGTTCGACAGAGGAACGATCTTTTGAAATGCAACAATTTTTTACATTATTATGATTTCACGTAATAAGTGGTCAGCCTATTGCCGTAATGCAACGGACAGAGAAAATAATTTTAAACAGTAGTTATCAGTCCTGACCTTACCGCAATAGTGGCGGTTATCGCCCATCCACAGTGGTAATAATAAGTAGGTATTTGTAGGCACTACTTCTGAAATTCTGTAGTATTTAGTGCTTAAGTAGGTACAGTACCGGCATAATTCTAATAATCTGTAGTTCTTAAGAGTCCATATGACGCCAAATAGACTATTACTTTGATCTAGATTTCAGGACTCGTGAGGTCTGCTGAATTAAAATTTGAATACAGACAACTTCAGTTCATGAACTAAAAACGCTCTAGGCTCGAAACACGATTACTGATAAAATCCTCGATAGATTTTTGTGTTGAAAATACCTCGATTTCGTGAAATTTTAAGCTAGATCTCCTATATTTTAAGTTGTTTTTATAATATAAAATATTTATAAGAAAGACAATAGTAAAATCTTCATTTGCACTAGAGCATTTTTTTCATTTTGGTTATAGTTTTTTTTATAATTAATTTATTTCCTTAAAAGCGCACAAAAACCGATCGCATCTCTCTCTTTCTTGCACGGTAAAATGTATATTTTCTATCTTCTTTTAACAATTTGGCGTCTGGTATGCTCTTAAGTAATAAACTACGAATTGATTTCAGCCGAAATTATATGTCTATTCTAGAACCTTGACATCAGGTAAGAACTCGATGAGAAGAGATGCAGAAGGGTTTTATAAATTTAAGCCCGGGGATATTATGATAGTTAATTTTCATGCAAGGCGTAGCCGCGGGCGTTAGCATTGTGTTGTGATACATACATTCATACATATGGTCACGCCTTTATCCCCGAAGGGGTAGGCAGAGGCATATTATATGCCCACATTTCACCTTTGTATAATTTGTCCCACGTAATAGGTGGTGAGCCGTATTGCCGTGTTTAAATGGACAGGCGCAGGTTGTGACTGCCTGCTGTTGAAAATAAAGCCTTCAACTTTAGCTTTACGACTGCCATTTTACTGGCAACCGGGACCAACGGCTTTTAACGTGCCTTCCGAAGCACGGTGTTGTGATAATTAAAGAAATAGATTTTATTAGCGAATAAGATTCGTCGCCCTGACTAGGAGTGCTCTTTCCTGGTCGAAGTCCTGGGACATCCTTCCGAGGGCTTACCCGGGGCTCCCAACCATAGGCTGTTGGGCGTTACGAGAGGTTTTTTAGTCGGTAAGAGTTCGGCATAGCATCCATGATGGATTTTCCCTCACGTTAAAAAAGGGGGTTGCCCTAGTTAACATTTGCTCAACTAGTTTGATTTTATTTCGACTTTCAATCAGTCAAAAATTTATACCAAGATCTTTTTTTTATAGTAATTACAAAATATGAATATGAAACTTACCAGCAGTGGTATAGGGTTCTGGCTCCTGCCTTCCAACCCTTCAGCCAGCTCCGACAGGTCTGTCTCGAATAGGTTCTGTCCTTTCGGCAAGTTTGATAGTCTGCCGACAAATTAAGGGTATTAGACTTTTGAAGAATTCGTTGTAATGGGATGTTTTATAGCCAACTTCGCCCGCGTTAATTTGGTACCCGTTCCCGCTTCCCGTGGGAACATATTCCCGGGATGAGAAGTAACCTATGTGTTATTCCAGACAATAAGCTATCCCTATACTGAATTTCAACCCAATCTGTTCAGCCGTTAGAGCGTGATTGAGTAACTAACATCCAAACATCTTCACAAACTTTTACATCAATCATCAATACATATAATAAAATCGTAACAGGTCGCTGTCTGTACATGGAAGATAAATAAGAAAAAATATTATAGGGGGGCTTTATGAACGCAATAGAACCCAAAACAATGATTTTTAGAATTTTTGTCTGTTTGTCTGTATGTCTGTATATCTGTTTGTCTGTACGGTTGTGCACGCTAATCTCAGTAACCGCTCAACCGATTGCAATGCGGTTTTTTTAATTGTGTTGAGGTTTGCTCCAGTTAACATTTAGCGTTTGTTTTATGTAAATCGGTTTAGAAATAAAAGAGTTATAACACTTTTAAGAATCAGATATTTTGAAAATTTTAATTGTAGGGGTTTCTTTGAATGTGAGTGAACCTAAACTGGCGTGTTGGCTTAATCATAAAAGAGCTTAATGATTAAGACTATTTTTAAACAATTCAGTCCGCGCCGAAGGCGTGGACTGAATTGTTTTAAAATAGACTTAATCATTAACTTACTTAATCATTACTAGACTATTTTTAAACAATTCAGTCAGCGTCGAAGGCGTGGACCGAATTGTTTTAAAATAGACTCAATCATTAAGCTCTTTTATGATTAAGCAAACAGGGCAGTTTCAGACGCTGCTTGATGACTCTGATGAAGAAATACCTTTCCTTTCATACACCTTATGTGACGTAAACGAAGTTGCGGGCTCAGCTAGTTTTTAATATTAGTAGGATTATTGCGAGCGAGTGGGCCGTCAGGCGACTGATTGATCAAGAGAGACAGCACCTGCTAGATGCCTGATTGATCTGTCGTTTCCTCTCCCAATCGTCCTAAAGCCTGGCCAACTGTTTTGAATTGGCCGAGGTCGTTTTGCCGTAGTCTCCACAGTTACTGGACTAGGTAACTAAGCTAAATTTTCGAATTCCAACCAGCAGTTATTGAGATTTTTGTGTTCAAACATACTAATATTATAAAGAGAAACGATTTAATTGATTGTTTGTTTGCATCGAATAGGCTCCGAAAATACTGGCCCAATTTGAAAAATTCTTTCACTATTGGGAAGCTACACTCTTCGCAGTGAACATAGGCTATATTTTATTCCCGTATTCCCACGGGAACGGGAGCGACGCGGGTGAAACCGCGTGACGTCCTCTACTGCAGGTACAGACGAATTTGAGAATGCATGGTCAATCCGAAACGAAATTGCTTTGCACTGACAATTGACGCCATCTCTCGGATAACATTGGAAGTCAAGTATCTAGCGTTGTCATTTTTTTTAATACCTCACACAGGAACGCGATTATTGTCAAAATAGCAACTCATTAATCTTTCAAGTAATGTAAATATGCCATCTAGTATTTTTTTTGCGATTCTAAGGTATCTATGCAATATTATATCCGAGTAAAGTTGCGCCATCTAGTAGAGTTTTTGTGAATTTGGACTCAAATGTGCAAGGGATTATAGATCTTAAGGGGCCCATGCAATATTGGAGGTGACTGTACCTATAAACGCATTAGGTATTTAAGGAGGAGGGAGTATCACATAGGTACATTCCTTTTTAAAAGCGTCTTTTCCTTTTCTATTGCGGACGCAATCTGGTCTTGGGGTTTACCAGACAGTTTTCCTCTTTAAATCATGACATGACTAATCTATGTCACTGCAGGCGAAAGTCATCTTTTGAATATCAATAGGGTAGGTATTATTATATTATTATAAGTAGGTAGTTTTTTTTCTCTATTTTGTCTCCAATTTTTTTCTGTAAATATTTAGTTTTAGTTTTAATTTTAGTTTATTTAAAATTATTCTAATAAATATTTAATATAATTTATACCTACTATTTAGGTTTTAGAAAATGTTATTAGTAGGCAGTATTAATCTATGATTTTCTACTGTGTTTGAAACTTTGAGGTAATTGTGTAAAATAAATATAATTATTTTTATTTTCAACATGGTTATAAAGATGTTACAGAATATCTTTTGATTAAGTACATCATGTTCTTCAACATGGTTATAAAGATGTTACAGAATATCTTTTGATTAAGTACATCATGTTCTGCCTAAACTAGGCATGCAAACATTTATTTAAACATTCATCATCCTTAATTAGGGCGTGTTCAGACGATACGCGCACGCTAAGCGCACGCCACGCTCGTCAGCACCTCAGCACGTGTCTAACACACTTTGTTTGTTTTTTAAAATATAATTTAAGCCCTATTTCATACACATTGATCTCAAATTGCATTAAGGCCGCGTGGGTCAGATTTTGAGTTTTTTGAAACAATCCTAGTCAAAAAGTAAAGGGTTTTTAAATCTGAAAAATATATATATAATAGTTAAGGATATAAGCTAAACATATTCCGAGCCCGTTACACGATCCAATAAATTTCACTACATAGAAAAAAATTCCAAAGTTGACTCTCTCAGAAAAGTTTTTTCAATACTGTGGCTAAACTATTAACATTTTATATATTTTTTTTGCACTCAATTAAAGGTATTAAGTTTTTATACACATTTTCCGAGCGTTTTTCTATAAACAACTATTTACATAGTTACCATGTACGAATATCTACCAAACGCAATAGAATTGCGCCGCTGACGGCCGATCAGTCTCGCCCTGGCGCTTGTGGAGGCAGGACCTGTGTCAGTTTTTTTCGCAACTATTTCGTAATTATTATGCCAAATTACGTTGAAATCGCGCCACAGTATAAAAATATCAGTAATGGGCAAAATGTTATTAGATTAACCGTTACAAATACATACGCGACTCATGGTAAAAATGTGGTGATCTTTTACTTTTTAAGTGTTTTCACGGCATGGTAACCAGCTGCCTAATGCATTAAAATGTCTACGAATTACATGATATTACGATCCAATATGGCCGCCGCGCCGTAATCACAAAATTTCATGACGGGTATCGTTTCAGGGGTTTTTTAGTATGCTGAGTATGAATCACATACTAATTTTGCAATCTAACATGGCCGCCGCGCCTTAATCACAAAATTTCATGATGGGTATCATTTAAGGGGTTTTTTGGTATGCTGAGTACGAATCACGTACTAATTTTGCAATCCAATATGGTCGTCGCGCCGTAATCACAAAATTTCATGACGGGTATCGTTTAAGGGTTTTTTTGGTATGCTGAGTATGAATCACGTGATAATTTTGCAATCCAACATGGCCGCCGCGCCGTAATCACAAAATTTCATGACGGGTATCGTTTAAGGGGTTTTTTGGTATGCTGAGTATCACGTACTAATTTTGCAATCCAAAATGATATTGGATATTGTATTGCATATTGGCCATATTGGATTGCAAAATTAGTACGTGATTCGTACTCAGCATACCAAAAACCCCTTAAACGATACACATCAATCATGTACTAAGGGGCTGTGGTATTGATTTGCTTGAATGTATGATAATTACAAAGTAATGAATTACAAAGTAACTAGTTATAAAGTAATCTAATTACTTTTTAACTAGTTACTTAGTAACTAATTAACCGGAACATCCAATGTATTTAAATTACAAAGTAATTAATTACTGAGTAATTAGATTACATTGTAACTTAATTACATTGTAATTCAATTATTAATTGAATTACTTTTGTAATTAGTTACGCCCATCACTGGTGGTTGGATTGTATGGAACGACACAGACTAAAAAAACTTGTTCGGTTTACTGTGAGTTAGTTAACCGCGTGCCAATTTGCAACTGTGCAAGACGTGGTCAGAGTTATGAAGTTATTTATTTAACTCAGAGCTTACTAACTCTATTTTTATATATTTAACTCGACTATCCGTGCAAGTGGGCCTAAATAGCTTAGGCGGCCAAATTGAATTCCAAAATGATCATGTTATTCGTACTCAGCATTCGAAAAACCCCATTAAACGATATTCATTACGAAATTATGTGATTACGGCGCGGTGGCCATTTTGGATTGCAAAATTATCATGTGATTCGTCCTTCATACCAAAAAACCCCTTAAACGATAACCATCATGGATTATTGCGATTACGGCGCGGCGGCCATATTGCATTTCAAAATTATCACAGGATCAGAATCTCAGTATACCAATACACCCCTTAAACGATACCCATCATGATATTTTGTGATTACAGCGCTGCGGCCATATTGTAATGCAAAATTATCACGTAATTCGTACTCAGCATACCAAAAACCCTTTAAACGATACCCATCATGAAATGTTGTGATTACGGCGCGGCGTCCATATTGGATTGCAAAATTATCATGTGATTCGTACTCAGCATACCAAAAAACCCCTTAAACGATACCCATCATGAAATTTTGTGATCACACCGCGGTGGCCATATTGGATTGCAAAATTATCATGTGATTCATACTTAGCATACCAAGAATTCCCTTAAACTATACCCATCATGAAATTGTGTGATTACGGCGCGGTGGCCATTTTGGATTGCAAAATTAGTACGTAATTCGTACTCAGCATACCAAAAACTCTTTAAACGATACCCATCATGAATTTTTGTGATTACACCGCGGCCGCCATTTTGGATTGCAAAATTATCACGTGATTCGTACTCAGCATACCAAGAAACCCCTTAAACGATACCCATCATTTTGTGATTACGGCGCGGCGTCCATATTGGATTGCAAAATTAGTACGTGATTTGTACTCAGCATACCAAAAAACCCTTTACGACACCCATCATGAAATTTTGTGATTACACCGCGGCGGCCATTTTGGATTGCGCAATGATCCCGTGATTCATACTTAGCATACCAACTTTAGAAAACTTTAGAAATTTTTATGACCAGCTATTATGTAATTTACATTTTTTACGCAACTGTAGCAAACGTAGGCAAGGGAAACTCTCAAAAGAAATGAAATATCCTAGTTGTCGAAAAATGTTTCGTTGCTGCTAAGCTCTTATTCGCCTTAGCGTGATGTTATATAATTTTGGTATTTTTCAAAAATGGACATTCTGTTAAGAAACTCTTGTAATTCAACTAGCAGTCTCTTAGACTCTAGAGTTAGAACAACTAAACAAACAAACAAACAAACTCTTTAGCTTAAAAATAATAGTATAATATACATAATTTATTTACGATTAACTCATTTATTTTTATTTACGAAACTAATAAATCACTACACTTAATAAAGTTAGATGCATTTACTACGTCAAACAAAGTTAGCATGCCGTTTCTTTCTACTATACTGTATACTGTGGCATAAGAGTTGACTGCCGCTGCCGGCGCGCGGTGTGTCTTGCGCCCGGGGCGAGGGGAGCGCCAAATGCCTACTTGTGCGGGTTAACCGCCCCTTAATACGTGTATGAGCGGGGCGGGCGCGTGGCGGGTGACGGGCGGGCGCGTGGCGTGTGCGGATGTATTTTGTTTAATGCAATTTGAAATCTACTAATGTGATAATAGGGCTTCAATTATATTTTAAAAAACAAATAAAGCGTGTAAGACGCGTGCTGACGAGCGTGGCGTGCGCGTGTCATCTGAACACGCCCTACATAGGTTTCTCATACATCATAAATTACTAAAAAAATCGTCATTGTGGAAAAGCATTATATACTTTTTAGTGTGTTCAAAGAAGTCCCGTGAATAAAAACTGTTTTCCAGAAGCCATGCCTTTAATGCTCTAACGCCCTTAGCACACCTCCGCCGCGAAACCATGATAGCGGAACCGCAGTAATTTCGCCAAGTTCTGTCAAATGTAGGAGGAGCGGAACACTAGCGAAACCGCCTGTTCTAATACACAGATTTAACTATCTTCTATCTCTTTCCCCGCGCGGTTCCGCCAATCTGCTCCTACGCCAGTCAAACCACCGCGCTTTGGCCGCCTTTTTGTTGCGGTACCGCGTTGTCTATGCGCGGGTTTGTCAAAATTGACTAATTGACAGAGCGAAACAGCGAAACTCATATTTTTTCTTAAAATGGACGTGGAGTAAGTCATCCAAATAATAAAAATAATATGAAAAAATTGCGATAGCGTCACATCGACTAACTCGTGTCAGGTTCCGTTGCCCAGTTCCGCTGTTCAATCCACACTTGATCACAGCGGAATTCATTTAGCGGTTCCGCTGTTCTGGTTTCGCGGCGGAGGTGTGCTAAGGGCGTTAGTGCTCTAACGAATCGCCTATATAGGTACCTACTAAGGACTTAATCTTCATAGGGATACAATTATATACATATACACACATAGCTAAGCAGTTTTTAGGGTTTCGTAGCCAAATGGCAAAAACGGAACCCTTATAGATTCGTCATGTCTGTCTGTCTGTCTGTCTGTCCGTCCGTGTGTCACAGCCATTTTTCTCCGAAACTATAAGGCCTATGCCTTTGAAACTTGGTAACTAGATGTACCTATTCTGTGAAACGCATTAAGATTCTTATATAAAACTAGAAAAAAAGTAGTAAATTTCGGGGGTCCCCGTACTCAGAACTGAAACTCAAATTTTTTTTTTCATCAAACCCATACGTGTGGGTTATCTATAGATAGGTCTTCAAAAATGCTATTGAGGTTCCTAACATTATTTTTTCTAAAAAAAATAGTTTGCGCAAGAGACACTTCCAAAGTGGAAAAATGTGTCCCCCCCCCCTCTAACTTCTAAACTAAGAGAATGATAAATCTAAAAAAATTATATGATGTACATTGCCATAAAAACTACCAACGAAAATTAGTTTGAACGAGATAGAGCTGGTAGTTTTTTTTTTAATACGTCATAAACCGCAATTTTCGGTTAAAAATCACTACCACTGCGAACGTGTTAAAACATCAATCAATGTTACAACGAACTATATGAACTTTTATATTATGTTACTTGCTGCTACGAAACCCTTCATGGGCGAGTCCAACTCGCACTTGGCCGGTTTTTTTTTATTATCGACAAAACGATCCTGTCTGGATTTCGTGTATAATTTGGGATAGAAAGCTGTGCAAAATAGTACAGCTTACAGAATCCAGTCACAGTTTTGTAGCTACCTTTACAATTCAACAATTTTTTGAATAACCACCCTTCCCCGCTGGTATAGAAGTTTTCTTACCTGGCTCTAAGCATTTCATCGATGGGAAGATCCTCCGGGATTTCCTTCAGGTACGGGACATTCCCAGCGAGCATGAACGAGGTCACCATACCGCTGGGTCCGTTGCCTGAAGGCAGAAGAAAAAAAACTTAATAAGTATTGGTCAAGTAGAACTATTACCACAGTTTTCACCCACACTAATATACACGTAATGTGAATGCTTCAATCAAGCTTGAATGTGTGAGTGAGTATACTAGGGACACTAGCTATGGAAACAAAAAATTAAATTAAAAATTTAAAAAACCCCCGACTCAAAAAAAGAACAATAAAAAACCTGTAAAAAGTAAAAAAATAACTATTATATTATGACCTATCTACCCTAAGTATTGAAACTTTATTATTATTATAGGTAGCGATATTATTTACGTATTCATATTGTTAACTAACAGTTTGTCTCGTCGGGGACCGCTCACCTAATCATAACCTAATCGTGCGTCTGTCTCTATTTAGGTATAGAGCGGTCCCCCCGACGAGACCAACTGTTAGTTAACAATATGAATACGTAAATAATATAGCTACCTATAATAATAATAAAGTTTCAATACTTAGGGTAGATAGGTCATAATATAATAGTTATTTTTTTACTTTTTACAGGTTTTTTATTGTTCTTTTTTTGAGTCGGGGGTTTTTTAAATTTTTAATTTAATTTTTTATTTCATGCTTTTTATAGGAGTTTTTTAATATCAACATACGTATAGTCTATCAACAATTATTCAAAACTAATGCGAATTGCGCGGAGTGTGGTTACAGAATTAGAAATACATTCCACTCTTCATATCTTTCGAATGGCTAAACCGATTTTCATAAAACTTGCGGTATCATAATGTATAAGTTATGACCTTTCATTTGATACCCAACACGGGTATATTTGAACAAACTTAATTTTTCATCCCCACTTTCACCCCTCATATCTTTGAAATGGCTTAACCGATTTTTATAAAACATAGCTAAGAACACGCTCCCCTAACCCATCTTTCAAACAAAAGAAACAGAATCAAAATCGGTTCATCCGTTTGGGAGCTACGATGCCACAGACAGACTTACACACACACACACACACACACACACACACCCACACACACGTCAAACTTATAACACCCCGTCCGGGTTTCCGTCGGGGGTTAAAAATAATAAGGAACAGAACGCAATCTCATGTATGTAGGTACTTTTTTTTTCAAATCTACCCTTGGCTCAGCACAAATTAAACCAAAGCAATAGCACAAAGTACATAGGTAGTAATACGTAATGCAACGCAGTGACACTCTCTCAAGTACTGACACGGCAATAGACACATCAACTTTGGCGGGGCGATGGGGAAGCTTACTCATTGGGAGGCAGGGAGTTGCCGATCTGTATGTAATACTATTATATTATCTTTGCTATTACTACAGGGCGGAAACTCCATACAAATGATTCGTTTTGAATCCTGTCACCTACACTAAAAACACGATATGTTTGTACAGAGCTTGAATGAGTGTGTGACCACTAAGGTTAAGCAAAAGGTTCCCTCAAAAGACCCTCCAACTATAATACAGCTGTGGCGGGGGTGAGGAAGCTTGCTCAGTGGGAGGCAGGGAGTTCCCTATCTGTATTTAACACTATTATATTATCTTTGCTATTACAAAAGGGTTTAGTGTGGTAATATTATCAGTGTAGGATAAGCCACCTATTATAATAAGACATGGTAGGTACCATCTTGAGGGCTTTTAATAAGTCTTCTCTTACATCCTTCCTTTTTAGGGTTCCATAGATAAAGGGTAAAAACGGGAGCCAATTACTGAGACTGCGCTGTTGTGACGTCGCGTCTCGGAGACGGAAGTTTAAAAGGGTTGCCACCTCGAAAATTTTAAATTAGTGTTTGGCTACATGCCTTTTTGTGTTTGATTTTAGTTTCTCAGTATTTATAATATTTAATTTTTATTTGTATATTATAAGGCAAATTTGTTATTATTATTAAGAAAACCGTCATGCCGTATCTGAAAATCAGCTGAGAGACGGCCATTGTTCTACATTAGGCTTATATTTTGTAAATTTTAAATAGTGTATTTTAAGTATTTTAGTTTAGTTTTTATAATTTTATTTTTAAGATTGTTTTTATTTTTAGGTAAGTGTTAATGGGGAATAAAAACTTATTCTTTCTTTCTTTCTGTTTGGTCGTCACCATTCTGTCTCATGAACCGTGACAGCTAGACAGCTAACATTTTCACAGATGATGTATTTCTGTTGCCGCTACAACAACAAATTCTTAACACAAAAATAAATTTGGCGGAGTGCTCCGATACAACAAACGTTATTTTTTGTCAGGTTTTCCAAGGAGCCCTTTGTGCTGGGCAGGTTTTTTTTATGCGTATAATGTTTGTGTTTAGCCCTAGTGTGTGGTAGACTCATTTTTTATTAACCCCCGACGGAAACCTGAACGGGGTGTTATAGGTTTGACATGTGTGTGTTTGTAAGTCTGTCTTGTGCATTCTATTATAAACGCGTTTCTTTTCTATTTCAATTATTTTCTATTATACTAGCGGACGTCACGCGGTTTCACCCGCGTAGTTCCCGTTCCCGTGGGAATACGGGAATAAAATATAGCCTATGTTCACCGCAAAGAGTGTAGCTTTCCAACAGTGAAAGAATTTTTCAAATCGGTCCAGTAGTTCCGGAGCCGATTCGTTACAAACAAACAAACAAAAAAACAAATTTTTCCTCTTTATAATATTAGGTACCTATAGACAAGTGTGAGCAAATAAATGATTATGATTATGAGTGTGTTCTTCATGCGTCCCTGGTACTAAACTGGACATTTTATGGGACCTAAGGCAACCAGTCATAATTCAGTTTAGCAATCAGCGTCAAAATGGCGGAAAACGTATGGTTTGATATCGATTCTGGCGCACCTACTTGTCGTATGAGGGTACTTTTTTATATAAGCTCGCCAAATTGACGCCCGCCTGATAGAAGGCCATGGCACATTTAGCCACACACAGACCATAGAACTTCTGACAGTGGTCCTCAAGTTGGCGGCCATATGATGTGCCTCTTCACGCTCCTCTTGAAGAACCCGGGTTTGTTAGAGGAGGGAAACACGTTCTCTGGCAGGTCGTTCCAATTTTTTATTGCCCGACAGAGACACGATCTATTGAATCGCTCTGTTCTGGTGAATATTCTCTCCACTGTATAGCAGTGGCACTTTTGCCCGGTACGCGTTGTTCAAAAAAAAGTGGAGTGTCGACGAGCTCCTCAGATTATACTTGATATATTGTAATTAATGTTAAGATAAGATTATTTTAAAAAAACAATTAGTATGCCAACTGATCATAAATTTTAAATATGGAAAAAGAATTGGTTTTGGGCAGGATTCGAACCTACATCTTCTCGCATTCCGTGCAAGATGCTTAACCACTTAGCCTAATATATTATAATAGCTTAGTAAAAAAAAAATGTAATTAATGTTTTCTGTTGGCTATTATAGTCAGCTGGGAATGGGCAACCAGGTTCCTTAAAAGCTCCCTTGACATGAAACCCTACCAGTACCAACCTTAATCTATTACTTACACATAGCAATGACGACATTGAAAGTTATTTGTTTTCCTTCTCGTTATTCTTGATAGGTATAAGGTTCCAATGCTTGACTTCGATAAACATCACTAGTGATAAACAAACGTTACTCAGTATCTTGATATGAATATAGATTGGTTATCAGTTATTGATTTTGGATAACAATAAACAAACCTATCAGTAAAAATAGGTAGTGTAATGACCTCTAAATGACATTGCCCTCATGCTTGTCATATTTGGCGAAAAGTCGAAAAGCTCCGTGTGTTAAGTTAACTTTCCGAACTTTTTTAGGCGGGTTTACAACTAAGCACTTATACCCTGGGCCTGAGGACGGTGAGAGGGCTGCTCACCGTCCTTACAGAAGCAGGCCCTTTTTTTTTTTTTTTTTTTTTTTTTTTTTTTTTTTTTTTTTTTTTTTTTATTCCACTAAGGTGGCAGACAAGCACACGGCCCACCAGAAGGACCGGTGGTCACCGCAGCCTATGAACGTTTGCAACACCAGAGGCGCCACACTCGCGCTGCCGACCCTGTAAAAACCTTCTTAGACCCCTTTTGAAGAACCCCATACTGTAGGCGTTTGGGAAAACCGAGGCAGGTAGATCATTCCACAACCTAAGCGTGCGCGGAAGAAAACCCCTACCGGATCTAACCGTGCTCAAACGCTCCGGACGTAGGGTGTGAGGATGAAATCCCTGTCTATGGCGAGCGGTGCGATGATAGAAGGTAGCCGTGGGCATCATGTCAAACAATTCCTCGGAGCACATACCATTGTACAGGCGGTAGAACACGCATAAGGAGGCATAGTCTCTCCTGTCGCGAAGAGGTTCCACACCACCTGTCAGTATAGGATCGTTGACAACTCTCACAGCTCGCCTCTGCACCGAGTCAAATGGGCGAAGCTGATATTCAGGTGCCCCCGCCCAGAGGTGACAGCAGTACTCCATGTGTGGCCGCACTTGCGACTTATATAGAAGCAGTGTTTGCGCCGCAGTAAAGTACCGCCGCGCCCTGTTGAGCACACCGAGCTTCTTGGACGCCAGCCTGGCCTTGTCCTCCAAATGACTGCGGAACTGAACGTCACTGGAGATGTCAACACCAAGGATCCCTATACTTTTAGAGATGGAAAGAGATGTGCCCTGGAATCGTGGCGCTACAGTAATTGGGGCTTTCTTAGCGGTGAAGAAACACGCCTGTGTCTTGGAGGGATTGAACTGGACAAGGTTTTGTCTACCCCAATCGGACACTCTAGTAAGAGTAGCCTCGATTTCAGACACAAGCTGTTCACGACTTTCCTCCACTGCGTCCCGAGAGAAACCGGGACGGCCTGTGTAACAAGTGTCCCCTGTACTGTCGTCCGCATAACAATGAATGCCGTCAATAGACAACATGTCATTGATATGCAGCAGAAACAGGGTAGGGGACAACACTGAGCCTTGCGGTACTCCAGCGTTTATGGCCATGCAGTCAGAACAGCTGCCGTCGACAACAGCCCTGATGCTTCTATCGGCCAAAAAGCTGGACACCCATCCGCATAATCTCTCGGTCAGTCCGTAGGAGGGCAATTTTTTAAGAAGACCACGGTGCCAGACCCGGTCAAAGGCTTTAGAAATGTCGAGGCTCACTGCTAGAGCCTCGCCCTTACTCTCGATAGCCGTCGCCCATCGGTGTGTGAGGCACACGAGAAGATCGCCCGTCGAGCGACCGTGACGGAAACCGTACTGCCGGTCACTGAGCAGGTCGTTTTCCTCAAGGTACCTCAGGTGCTGTGTATTTATTACACGCTCCATCACCTTAGACAATAGTGAGGTGACGGCTATAGGCCTGTAATTGGCCGGGTCGGTCCTATCACCCTTCTTGGGCACAGGATGCACATACGCGATCTTCCACGATGCCGGGACTTGTCGCATGGAATAAGAAAGCGAGAAAAGACGTGTAAGTACCGGACACAACTCTGGACCACACTGCTTAAGTACTACCGCGGGTATACCGTCTGGCCCACTCGACTTATGAACGTCCAGAGAACGAAGCTCCCGTCGGACGTCCCGCTGCGTAAATTTAACTTCCGGCATGGAAGTTCCACACCACGGAACGTCCGGCGGCACAGCACCCCCGTCGCTCATGGTCGAGTTAGAGGCAAAGAGAGAACCCAAAAGGTCGGCCTTCTCCCTGGCACTCTGGGCCAGACTACCGTCGGGTTTAAGCAAAGGTGGTAAACCTGACTGACAGAAGTTTCCCTCGGCAGCTTTGGCAAGCGACCAGAATTCACGACTCCCTGAAGGGTACCCTGCTAGCCGCTCACCAATTCTGCCGACGAAATCGAATTTAGCCCTGACAATTGCTCTTTTGCTGGCCCTCGAGGCGGCATTTAATTTGCGTTTCACCTCAGAGATGTTAGGATCTGAATTTGCACGAGCCGTGGTCCAGGCTCTGTAGGCAGATTCTTTCAGCATCAAAGCTTCTCTGCAGAGCCGATTGAACCACGGTCGCTTTTTTGCTCCTACGGGGATCCAGCGGTTGGGAATATAGCACTCCATGCCCTCCAGGATCCCCTCAGCGACTGCTGCAGCGCAGGAATCCAGATCGTCTGAGGCAAAACAAAGCCGCCTCCACGGGTACGACGCGAAGAACTCCCGCAGTCCATCCCAGTCTGCTGACTTATAGTGCCACACATGTCGCCACTCCTTGGGCCGAGGTGGTTCAGGCCTTGCGAGAGGCACATGCGCCCATGACGGCAGCGTGACGTGAGCAACTCACGCACGTCCCCTCTAAGAAGCGGCATCACACCCGAAACCCCGCAAAGACGCGGGATAGCACCCGAACCGCCCCCTTGGCGTGACTGCAGTGATGGCCGTAGGTCTGTTGGAAGTCCTGGGACATCCTTCCATAGGGGTTTCCCGGGACTCCCAACCATAGGCTGTTAGGCATAACGTGAGGTTTTTTAGTCGGTAGGAGTCCGGCATAGCATCCATGATGGATTTTCCATCACGTTAAAAAACACTTATACCTACTCTGTGTTGAGCAGGTGTGTGTGAGTGAATTCTAGACTAGTCCATCTCACGACTAACTTGGGGCTACTAAGGAAGAGCTCCACGAACACATCTGCAGCACCATGACTAAGGCACATTCTGGGGTTATTAAACATCATCCCTTTGATGATAGCCATTATATTATGAGATGGAACTGCTCTTGTAGGAAGACACTCCAGCGTTTCTATGAATCGTTTGTAAAGAATACATCGGTCCGATATAATATGGTCGTATCAAACCGTGGCTGGCAATTTTTATGCCATCTTCTTCAACTAAGATACTCCCAATCGCTGCCTGCTCGCTGGCTTTCTTCTGGCGCGTAGCATTCTCGCATAAGGAGACTTACAGTCCACTCCTTCGTTGAAAACCTCACGTTTTCAGCAGCCAAATGGGGTCGACTAACTAGCTTATACCGTGACAGAACTTTCTGTCTTAGGAGCACCCGTATTTTCTCTGTTTTTTCTGTCTTTTCCAGCCCAAGGGAAAAGCGTTGAGCTGTGGACAAATTTTGTAGGATTTGCCTCGGCGAACGGCTTATACAGCTTATGATCAGGACTTTAAAAGTGCTTTTAAACGGGTAATATACTCCTGAGAGTAGGTACATTAAAGTCAGGTTAGTATGACAAGAATAAATTGGATCTTTATTGTTGTCACATAGATGATGAATTACAAATTACATGATATCAAGTATGCACCGAGACAATTAGGCAAGACCGTCGCCACAATAAGTCGTGTTACACAACAAATTGGGGCACGCTGGCTCAGAGTGATGGAAATTTTTCGTTAACGACACTTTATACTACGGGCGCCCGCCCGCTAAAATATTCTCCAGATTATCAACCACGAGTGGACTTCACGCGGTTTCACCCGCGTAGTTCCCGTTCCCGTGAGAATACGGGAAAAAAATATAGCCTATGTTCATCGGGAATAGTGTACCTTCCCAACTGTGAAAGATTTTTTCAAATCGGTTAAGTAGTTTCGGAGCTTATTCGATGCAAACAAACAATCAAATCCTTCCTCTTTATATTTTCTCAACTGCTATGACAAAATATTATCGCAATCTATTCAACACATTTTGCTCAATGTATGACTTATGAGCTTTCTGCTTCGGTTTCCACAACAGTATGATGTTCTTCAAAACTGAAGGTTACAGGGTCGCCAGCACAAGTGTTGCTCCGGTGTTGCTAAGTGCAAACTTCCTAGGGCAATGTGGTCAACATAGCCCTAGGAAGTTTGCTCTTAGCAACACGCTAGGAAATTGTAATCAGATGGGCTGCATACATCGATCTTTATTATGTATCTACGTTCGGCGAATACAATGTCAATGCCCGTATCCTTTTTATTTTTGTTTAACGTGAGGGAAAATCCTCCCGGATGTTATGTCGGACTACCACTGACTAAAAAACCTCACGTAACGCCCAACAGCCTATGGTTGGGAGTCCCGGGTAAGCCCTCGGAAGGATGTTCCAGGACTCCCAACAGACCTACGGCCGCCACTGCGGCCTCGCCCAGGGGGTGGTTTGGGTGCTATCCCGCGTCTTTGGGGGGTTTCAGGTGTGATCCCGCTTCTAAGGGGGGGGGGGGGGGGGCGTGCGTGAGTTCCTCACGTCACGCTGCCGTCATGGGCCTGCTTCTGTAAGGACGGTGAGCCGCCCTCACACCGTCCACAGGCCCCCGGTCGTGGAGGCCGATAGTCCATGCCTGTATGCTTCTTTGTCTCCGTGATGTAATATAATGAATATCGATCAAATCTTACAAACTACCTCAATATAAACCTCAGTCCGAGAGGTCAATAAAATTTCACTGATATCTGCTTATCAATTCGAGACTATATTTAGGCTTGAAAACTTTTTGTTTATAACTGGCGTTTGGATCGTAACCGAGAGCAAGTGCCGTTTTGACTTCTAGACCAAGAATGGGGCGTCTAGGTGACAGTCTCATTTTTTTTATAATAATAATAATATTCACGGACTTTTCACACAACGCTATCTGATCCCAAAGTAAGCTAGGAATAACCTGCTTGTGTTATGGGTTTCAGACCACGGATATTAATACTTATATAGGTACTTTTAAATACATACATATTATACTTACATAGAAACACCCAGACTCTTGAGACAAACATTTATGCGTCACACAAATATTTGTCTCCGGTGGGAATCGAACCCACGACCTCCAGTGCCGCAGGCGGTATCACTACCGACCGCGCCACAGAGGCAGTCGAGGTCATTTGAAGGGCAGCAGGAGACGAGACCGTTTCTTCAGCAATCCATAGATTCACCGTGCGGTCCATAGCGTGGTACAGAGGGAAACACTGTGAGATGTTCTGACTTCCATGAGGTGTCTGGGACTTGCGACCCATTTGAGTAGGGTTAGGTACTATTTAGAGGTGAAATTCCACTTAATGGAAAAATCATGTAGGTACCTACTTACATCATGAAAAGAGAATCACCACGGTAAACAGTCTTGTACTTAGTTACTTATTATTTATTGAATTGCGTAGGTTACTTTTTGCCATTTTGTCAACAAATATTGTAGAATTTCTAAAAAAAATCTGTCAAAATTTTGTAAAATGGTTTCAGGTTGACATAGAGCTACGAATTTGCAGCCAGGATTAACGTTCTAATGATGATGATAATGGGTGTGATTTCTCAGTACGCAGTCACCTTGAACTTGCAGTACTGATAGTGACATGTAATCAACACGCTTTCTACAGAATGAATGGCACATAATGTACCATCTGTTAACGATTATCAAGTAGGTAGAAAACTACAGACATAGTAAAAAAAGAGAAGCAAGTTATAGACCGAGCGAGCGAAGCGAACGAGTCTCCGATTCGACAGTATGGACGATTTTGCTTTCGACAGTATGTCTGTTTGTATCTATGACAGTTCCGGTCTAGAGAGGACGCATTTCTTAAGGGGCGGTTATAGCGCACAAGTAGGCATTTGGCGCTCCCCTCGCCCCGGGCGCGAGACACACCGCGCGCCGGCAGCGGCAGTCAACTCTCATGCCACAGTATACAGTAGAGTAGAAAGAAACAGCATGCTAACTTTGTTTGACGTAGTAACTGCATCTAACTTTATTAAGTGTAGTGATTTATTCGAGTTTCCTAAATAAATGAGTTAATTATATTTATTATACTATTATTTTTAAGCTAAAGAGTTTGTTTGTTTGTTTAGTTGTTTGAACTCTAGAGTCTAAGAGACTGCTAGTTGAATTTCAAAAGTTTCTTAACAGAATGTCCATTTTTGAAAAATACCAAAATATATAACATCACGCTAAGGCGAATAAGAGCTGAGCAGCAACGAAACATTTTTCGAAAACTAGGATATTTCATTTCTTTTGAGAGTTTCCGTTGCGTAAGTTTGCTAGATGGTTACAGTTGCGTAAAAAATGTAAATTACATTATAACCGGTCATAAAAAATTCTAAAGTTTTCTAAAGTTGGTATGCTAAGTATGAATCACGTGATCATTTTGCAATCCAAAATGGCCGCCGCGGTGTAATCACAAAATTTCATGATGGGTATCATTTAAAGGGTTTTTTGGTATGCTGAGTACCAATCACGTAATAATTTTGCAATCCAACATGGGCGCCGCGCCGTAATTACAAAATTTATGAATCACGTGATCATTTTGCAATCCAAAATGGCCGCCGCGGTGTAATCACAAAATTTCATGATGGGTATCATTTAAAGGGTTTTTTGGTATGCTGAGTACCAATCACGTAATAATTTTGCAATCCAACATGGGCGCCGCGCCGTAATTACAAAATTTCATGATGGGTATAGTTTAAGGGGTTTTTTGGTATGCTGAGTACGAATTACGTGATAATTCTGCAATCCAATATGGCCGCCGCGCCGTAATCACAAAATTTCATGATGGGTATCGTTTAAGAGGTTTTTTGGTATGCTGAGTACGAATCACGTACTAATTTTGCAATCCAATATGGGCGCCGCGCCGTAATCACAAAATTTCATGATGGGTATCGTTTAAGGGGTTTCTTGGTATGCTGAGTATGAATCACGTGATAATTTTGCAATCCAAAATGGCCGCCACGGTGTAATCACAAAATTTCATGATGTGTATCGTTTATAGGGTTTTTTGGTATGCTGAGTACGAATCACGTACTAATTTTGCAATCCAATATGGCCATCGCGCCTTAATCGCAAAAATCCATGATGGTTATCGTTTAAGGGGTTTTTTGGTATGCTGAGTACGAATCACATGATAATTTTGCAATCCAAAATGGCCACCGCGCCGTAATCACATAATTTCGTGATGGATATCGTTTAATGGGTTTTTTCGAATGCTGAGTACGAATAACATGATAATTTTGGAATTCAATTTGGCCGCCTAAGCTATTAACAGTAGTAAACTAAAAAGATTTGCTTATTAAGTTCAGGCCTAGCAATGCGAAAATACTATGACAAAAGGTTTTATTGTAAAATTAAGGCCAATTACATTAAATTGCTACCTAGCATACGAAAGAATCCCTTAATCGATACCCATCATGAAATTTTGTGATTACGGCGCGGTGGCCATATTGGATTGCAAAATTATCACATGATTCGTACTCAGCATTCCAAAAACCCCTTAAACGATATCCATCATAGAATTTTGTGATAACGGCACGGCGGCCATATTGGATTGCAAAATTATCACGTGATTCGTACTCAGCATACTAAAAAACCCCTTAAACGATACCCATCATGAAATTTTGTGATTACGGCGCGGCGGCCATATTGGATTGCAAAATTATCACGTGATTCGTACTCAGCATAGCAAAAAACCCCTTAAACGATTCCCATCATGAATATTTGTGATTACGTAGCGGCGGCCATCTTGTATTGCAAAATTAGTACGTGATTCGTACTCAGCATACGAAAAAACCCCTTAAACGATACCCATCATGAAATTTTGTGATAACGGCGCGGCGGCCATATTGGATTGTAAAATTATCACGTGATTCGTACTCAGCATAGCAAAAAACCCCTTAAACGATACCCATCATGAATATTTGTGATTACGTAGCGGCGGCCATCTTGTATTGCAAAATTAGTACGTGATTCGTACTCAGCATAGCAAAAAACCCCTTAAACGATACCCATCATGAAATTTTTGGATTACGGCGCGGCGGCCATATTGGATTGTAAAATTATCACGTGATTCGTACTCAGCATAGCAAAAAACCCCTTAAACGATACCCATCATGAATATTTGTGATTACGTAGCGGCGGCCATCTTGTATTGCAAAATTAGTACGTGATTCGTACTCAGCATAGCAAAAAACCCCTTAAACGATACCCATCATGAAATTTTTGGATTACGGCGCGGCGGCCATATTGGATTGTAAAATTATCACGTGATTCGTACTCAGCATACGAAAAAACCCCTTAAACGATACCCATAATGAAATTTTGTGATTACGGCGCGGCGGCCATATTGGATTGTAAAATTATCACGAGATTCGTACTCAGCATACGAAAAAACCCCTTAAACGATACCCATCATGAAATTTTGTGATTACGGCGCGGCGGCCATCTTGTATTGCAAAATTAGTACGCGATTCGTACTCAGCATACCAAAAAACCCCTTAAACGATACCCATCATGAAATTTTGTGATTACGGCGCGGCGGCTATATTCAATTGCAAAATTATCACGTTATTCGTACTCAGCATACGAACAAACCCCTTAAACAATACCCATCATGAAATTTTGTGATTACCGCGCGGCGGCCATATTGGATTGCAAAATTATTACGTACTTCGTACTCAGCATACCAAAAACCCCTTAAACGATACCCATCATGAAATTTTGTGATTACGGCGTGGCCGCCATGTTGGATTGCGAAATTATCATGTAATTCGTAGACATTTTAATGCATTAGGTAGCTGGTTACCATGTCGTGAAAACACTTAAAAAGTAAAAGATCACCACATTTTTACCATGAGTCGCATTTGTAACGGTTAATCTAATTACATTTTGCCCATTACTGATATTCTTATACTGTGGCGCGATTTCAACGTAATTTGGCATAATAATTACGAAATAGTTGCGAAAAAAACTGACACAGGTCCTGCCTCCACAAGCGCCAGGGCGAGACTGATCGGCCGTCAGCGGCGCAATTCTATTGCGTTTGGTAGATATTCGTACATGATAACTATGTAAGTAGTTGTTTATAGAAAAACGCTCGGAAAATGTGTATAAAACCTTAATACCTTTAATTGAGTGCAAAAAAAATATATAAAATATTAATAGTTTAGCCACAGTTTTGAAAAAACTTTTCTGAGAGAGACAACTTTGGGATTTTTTTCTATCTAGTGAAATTTATTGGATCGTGTAACGGGCTCGGAATATGTTTAGCTTATATCCTTAACTATTATATATATATTTATCAGAATTATAAACCCTTTACTTTTTGAGTAGGATTGTTTCAAAAAACTCAAAATCTGACCCACGCGGCCTCACACGTGTTCTTGGATTTAAAATACAACTTTTGTCAGAACCTTTTTTGATAGGGAAAATAATTACACGTTTACTTGTCCGTAACTAGTAGTCTAGTTTATTTTTGAACACGTTCACTGAGGTTGCTGTTTCAATGTCATGGGGCAGTCTGTTCCAGTTGTGAACTACCCGGTTGCTAAGGAAGTTATCTTTGAACGAACGCACCGAACGGAGGGCATACGAGCTTCTACGAGTGAGGCACACCCACTTTGACCAAATTTGAAGGCAATGACAGATGTTTCAGAGGCGCAAGTCAGTTATTTAGATTGTATACGATCGAACCGTAATGGTAGTTCAATGCATCGATTGCGATATTTTGTCATTAATCGTAGCTGTTCAGTGTGTGACAGTTTAATTTGCAGATTTGGGTCCCTGTGCTATTGTCAGAGTGTGCATGCCTATAAGCTTATGCTCAATTCGCTTGCGCACATGCACACCGCACTCGCTGCGTTTATTGGAAAATAACCTACTTCTATACTTTTACTATGGCACAGATCAGGGGTTTTATCTATCGTATCGTATTTCAGTACAGGGGTCACATGACTGGCAAGCACTTTGTACTCAATGTGAATCGACGCTTGAATGAAAGTTATCTTTGGAACAAGATCAGTCTTGGTTGTAATGTTCTTGGTGAAGTTAACGGGATAAGTATTTATTTATTTACCATGTGTTTATTAATTGCCAAACCTCGGCACTGTAGCAAGCGCCATGATCACACAGAAACTAAAGTATTGGTGGTTAAACGCACAAATTAGATGAACCTACATCCTAAGGTCTCGCACACATAGACACCGACCGCTTACATAGTTCACAGACACGAGGTCGAAGATTTTTAATTTTTTACTGCTCGTTCGCTCTAACTTTGCCGCTCGGCTCCATACTAAAGTCGAATTTTTAATTAGACGAAGTAAATTGACAGCAACTAATGTCACTTCTTCATACAATGTTGCGTATTTTCTATGACGAAGTGACATTAGCTACTGTCAGTTTACTTCGTCTAATTAACAATTCGAGTATACGCCTCTACGCCAGCGGCAAAGTTAGTGTATACAGTGGGTAGGTAGGTGCGAAAACAAAGTACATACACGAGATTGCATTCTGTACCTTATCATTTTTTGTTAAAGTGAGTCTCCTAAGAACACATAAATTATATCGATCAACCCTTCAGCAACACCACTAAAACCTTTTTACTTTCGATTATGAAAGTTTTTGTTGAACTACCGTCAAATCTCTCAAAACATTGTACTGTCATTTTGCTGTCAATTTCAGTAAAAAATCGAGAGATTATGTCAATTTCCAAAGCGATTTTATCAAATCACAGAATATTAGGTACTTACCATGTGTATCGTTAATTCGGCACTGTAGCAAGCGCCATGATCACAGAGGCATTGTTTTTGAGCATAAACTAAACCTAAGCCTATAGTTACTTACTGGATGTAATAAAAAAAATAACTTACCGACAACGACAACTTCTTTGTACACGACATCATCTGACAATGTGTGCTGGCAAGATTTCATAGCGTCTTTCATTTTATAGTCTTTTATATCATACAACCTACTTCCTTCCAGCTTCTAGCTTCTCTTTAGCTACTCTATGGTGTAATTCTTAATTTAAAATTACTACTGGTGGGTTTATTCTTAAATAGTGTTCTAAATTTGTAAATGCAGTCTGAATAAATACTTTTTTTTTCTAAATTAATATCACACGCAGTTTTAAGTCTTACGGACTTTTTTTTTCTAGTCTATATGTTTTAATCTGTGGTTCTTGTGATCTGTGCTGTTTTTCTTCAAATGTGGCGGGTGCTGTGCTATCTGTAACAAAAAAAACTTTCTATTATTATATGAAATTATAATTTATTTATAACTCATTCATTGAAAAGTCGTCCGTTTTTATGAGCAAAAAATTCCAGTGGTTTGTTTTTAGATTATAGTTAAATTCAAAACGATGAAAACGACGTAAAATATGTGTGGTAAAGTTATCATCATAAATTTCAATTTCATTGATGCAAAATTGTTATTTCGTAACCGCAGAGTGACGCACAAACTCACAAGATGCCTTAAGCGGAATGTTATTTTCCTCTAAGGGCCTTTAGTTCGAGGAAATGGCTCTTAGATATTTCATTAATGTTTTGATTTTCCTTTATTTTGTATACATAAGGACTTCAGAATCATATTTTAATTTTAAGCTTACCTACATGCCTATCGTAGGTTTAAGAAAAAAAACAACTGGAACATGGACTACCACCGTTGATGAGTTCACGCTTGACAGCTAAGTTTTAAAAGACAAGACTACTCTAAAAGCCTAAACATGGTAAGTTCAATCCTGCCCGATCGGGCAATAATGTAAACATGTCATGTTTTGACAATCGTTGTCTAAGACAGATGAGTAGAAGAATATAGTATGACAAATCATTGAATTATTTACTATCCCGAGTAGGTATTTTAAATGAAAATAAACTATCATTAAGAAGTTATTTAGCGTCGAAATGATCGTAAGAACACTGTATGACTCCTGGATACTGGAATATAATCAGGGTGAATACTCAATAATGGCAAGTAACTATGGATATATAGGATCAAATGTGTTTGTTTACATTTTTGCGCAAAGCTATTGAAATACAGTATATATGCTGTAATTTTATGAGGAGTTGGATATCGCTCAGACTGCAGTACAACAGCAGACAGTAGCAACTTCTTGGTTCTGTAAGTAGGTATGCTTCTGCCTACCCGTTAGTTAGGGGATAAAGGCGTGACAATATGTATGTATGTATGCAGATCAATCGGACCTGTGAATTCTAGTCATTTCTTTGAGATTTTATACTATCTTTTCTATACTTTTTTTTTACTAAAATCCTCAATTCAATTCAAATCAATTCAATTTATTGTATTTGTAAACAATAAATTGAATTGAATGCTATGTTTTCTACCGACTAAAAAACCGCACGTATCTTGCCTAACAGCCTACGGTTGGATGCCCCGGGGAAGCCCTCAGAAGGATACCCAACAGAGAGGTTTCGAAACTACTGAACCGATTGAAAAATTCTGCTGTTCGAAAGCTACAGTATCCTCGGATGACATAAGACTATACCGGCTGTAGATTTAGTAGTGTGCAATACTTGCACACGTGACTCTACTGCCTACACCCGTTAATATTTTGTGATAAAAAAAAACGTTTTTTTTTTTTTCATGTTAAATTTGATTTTATTTGCAAAGGACCTCTGCCTGTACCCACTGGCCAATAATACGTGAACATAAATTTAAGTAAGTACTCAATAATTAATAATAAATCTAAAAAGCGAAAGATTGTAAATGATACTCGCATAATGCCTATTTATTATCCAGTGCTATGACCTCTAGCGTCCAGCTGATCGTTTGTAGGTATTAGGTATACTGGCTGCGTTCGAGCTTTCACCGCTCACCTTTTGCCGTTTTTTGGTACGGAACTCGCACTTGACCGGTTTTTCTGTTTCATAGGTTCACGTATTATTAGTCAGTGGAGGTTAGGCAGAGTTCCCGTTGGAATTAAAAAACGAATTCAATATGAAAAAAGACTAAAAAAAAAATATTTTTTTTTATCACACAGTATTAACGAGTGTAGGCAGTAGAATCACGTGTGCAAGTACTGCACACTACTAAATCTACAGCTTGTATATGTATTCCCACGGGAACGGGAACTACGCGGGTCGTCCGCTAGTAATATTATAAAGAGGAAAGATTTGTTTTTTTGTTTGTTTGTTTGTAACGAATAGGCTCCGGAACTACTGGACCGATTTGAAAAAATCTTTCACTATTGGAAAGCTACACTCTTGGCGGTGAACATAGGCTAAATTTTATTCCCGTATTCCCACGGGAACGGGAACTACGCGGTTAAAATCGCGTGACGTCCGCTAGTAATAATATTATAAAGAGGAAAGATTTGTTTTTTTTTGTTTGTTTGTTTGTAACGAATAGGCTCCGGAATTACTGGACCGATTTGAAAAAATCTTTCACTATTGGAAAGCTACACTCTTGGCGGTGAGCATAGGCTAAATTTTATTCCCGTATTCCCACGGGAACGGGAGCTAAGCGGGAGAAACCGCGTGACGTTCGCTAGTTTTAAATAAATCCATTCAGTAATAATGAGTCTCAGCCCACTTATCGGAATAAATATTATTAAATAGCCTGATTATGTAGGTAAGTTATAAGTAGGTAATCATCAATCAATATCAATACATATAATAAAATCGTAACAGGTCGCTGTCTGTACATGGAAGATACATAAAAAAAAATATTATAGGGGGGCTTTATGAACGCAATAGAACCCAAAACTATGATTTTTAGAATTTTTGTCTGTTTGTCTGTATGTCTGTATGTCTGTTTGTCTGTACGGTTGTGCACTCTAATCTCTGTAACCGCTTAACCGATTGCAATGCGGTTTTTTTTATTGTGTTGAGGTTTGCTCCACTTAACATTTAGCGTTTATTTTATGTCAATCGGTTTATAAATAAAAAAGTTACAACACTTAAAAATCAGATATGTTAAAAATTTTAATTGTAGCGGTTTCTTTGAATGAGAATGTAAATCTAAACTGGCGTATTGGATTAAGCAAACAGGGCAGTTTCACACGCTGCTTTATGAGTTTGATGAAGAAATACTTCTTCCTTTCATACACTTTATGTGACGTAAACGAAGTTGCGGGCTCAGCTAGTAATAATAATAAAGCTTGTTATTATACCTACATGATAATTCCAAAACGCATATTCATGTTATTATGATAAAATTACAGATATCATGTATAAATAACGCATTCAACTTTGTCATATCTTTTTATATGACGAGAATCTAATATTATGCAACATAATCAACTTATGACGCCGCCTTTGTGGGAGGGGGGTATCATAATCCGAGAAGGTATGAAATGGTGATAAGATAATGATAAGAGGCGCCAAATAACTCAGTAATCGTAATTACGTCTCATGATGACAAGAATACAAATACATATCCTATCAAAACACATTAAAGACATAAGGCAACTAGCGGATGTCACGCGGTTTCACCCGCGTAATTCCCGTTCCCGTGGGAATACGGGAATAAAATATAGCCTATGTTCACGGCAAAGAGTGTAGCTTTCCAACAGTGAAAGAATTTTTCAAATCGGTCCAGTAGTTCCGGAGCCTATTCGATGCAAACAAACAAACAATAAAATCTTTCCTCTTTATAATATTAGAATGAACCTACTTCGCTCACCTCCTTTCGGAGAATAAAGGCTTGAGCTGATGACGTAAGTAGGTATATATGTATAAGTATATGTGTGTGTATAAGTATATGTGTATATACTTATACACACACATATAAGTGTATGTTATAGAAAAGCCCAATTTATTCTTCTACCGGCCTCCATGACCGAAGGCCTGAGAATGGAGAGGGCTGCTCGCCGTTCTTACAGAAGCAGGTCAAGACGGTGACGTGTCTCTTCGCCCTCATAGTAGTGAGATTGTACCCAACTCCATCCCCTTCAAAGAAGCGGGGTAACACCCTAAAAGAAGTGGGATGAAACCCAAAACCTTTTTACGTATAGAAATCCTTGTGGATGCTATCCCGAACTCTTATCAGCTAAAATCACATGGTTCCCTACAATCTGTCTACGGCCGAGTTTCAGATAAGCAGTCGAAAGTATACTCCCAGAGCTCCCCCAGGATATTCAGAACAAATGTTGTTTATAAATGACTAGGGTTCTTCAAAAGGCGGCAGCACGTGTAACACTCCTGGTGTTGCAAATGCCCATAGACTACGGTGATCTTTTTCCATCAGGCGTGCCGTATGCTTGTTTGCCACCTTTGTGGTATTAAAAAAAACGTCATTAAGCTCGCCCCCGAAGCGTTCAGGTTCTAACATGACGCAAATAACCATAAAAACCCCCAAAGTCAATAATGGGTGAACAGGGGGCCTGATATAATGCTGTAATACCTACTTAAAGATAAAAGACCGGCCAAGTGCGAGGTAGATTCGCGCACGGAGAGTTCCGTACCAATAAAACTACGATACAATTACGTTTGTTGTATGGTAGCCCTTTTTTTTTTACGTGAGGGAAAATCCTCAGAGGATGTTATGCCGGACTCTTACGGACTAAAAAACCTCACGTAACGCCTAACAGCCTGTGGTTGGGAGTCGCGGGTAAGCCCTCGGAAGGATGTCCCGGGACTCATGGCAAAGACTTCTATATAAACTGAGGTAGACATGCCCTACGCACCGATTTTTGAAACCTATAAACTGAGCTAATTAGCAGCGTTGCTCGCACTGTTGTGAGTCAAAACTTCGAAAGTAGGTGCTCGACTTGCAATCGGAGTCCATAAGCCTTCTCTTTTACTCTTTTTCTATTCGTATATTGCTATTGTGCGTGGTGACAATTACGTAAAAAATATTTATAAGTGAGTGTAGTCTTATTAATGTGTGTATTTGAGGATTGCTTTTGAAATCTCGTTTGTTAGAGTACGGCACGTCTACCTCAGTTTATATAGAAGTCTTTGACTCATGGTAGCCCCCCTTAAGGTGTAGTTTCTAACCGAGCGGAGCGTCTATAGCTTATGTGGCGCCGCGACATATACAAATGTATGAAATTCTAGTCTGACAAGATGTTACAGCGGCACTGTGACGTCACTGACTAACGCTCACTTCGAAAGCATACCTTTAACTGGGACATCATTCCGAGGGCTCCCGACCATAGGCTGTTGGGCGTTACGTGAGGTATTTTTAGTCGGTAGGAGGCATAGCATCCATTTTGGATTTTTTCTTTTTTCTGATTTTGATTTTAGTATGTATTTATTGTTATAGCGGCAACAGAAATACATCACCTGTGAAAATTTCAACTGTCTAACTATCACGGTTCATGAGATACAGTCTGAAGACAGACAGACATACTGGGGAATCTCAGTAGTTATTTCCAGGGTCCTGTTTTTACCCTTTGGGGAAGGAACCCTAAGAATGGGTGACGGCAGCTATATGGGGATCGCGTAGGTATCGCTACTTGAGTAGGTAGGTATCAGGTTTATGATAACATTGATAAGTTGATAACGTAACAGTGCATATTGTGTTAGTTATTTATTAACGGACTTCAAAGAGTTTTTTTTCTATTTTTTGGAAGCTTTTTAACATACATATTATAGTCACGTCATTTGCTCTAAGGTGTAGACAGAGGTATGTAATTATACTACACTAGCTGACCCGCGCAACTTCGTTTGCGCCACATAAGAGAGAGTATTACCTGTTCCCGTCGCATTTACTCCCGTCGCGTTGCGTTTACTCCCGTAGCGTCTCGTCGTTAATATTCAATACTACGTGAGATAGAGAGAGAGAGGTTTCTCGTCGCGTGTATTCCCGTCGCATTATTTTTAAGAACAATTTCGTTTATGAAAGAGGTATCCCGTGGCATTATGTAGAAAAAAAAATGATTGCCATTAAAATGGTTATTGTGCACCAACCCAAAGATAGACACATGCTATCAATTTTGTACTTAGTACATATTTTTTACATAACTATAAATATTTACGCAGCACACGCAACGAAGCTCTCAAAAGGAATAACTTTTCCCCCATTTTTGAAACATTTACTATTACTGCTTCGCTCCTATTCGTTGTAGCGTGATGCTATATAGCCTATGACACTCCACAATAACGTAGCTTTCTATCGGTGAAAGAATTTTTATAATCGGTTCAGTAGATTCCGAGATTACCCCTTACAGTTTAACAAACACACAAACTTTACTTCTTTATATTATTAGTATAGATATAGATAGGTAATGTCCACATTAATACAAAAGCTAAAAATGCGTGTCAGTTTGTCCATTTTTAGGGTTCCGTACCCAAATGGTATAAACGGGACCCTATTCTTGAGACTCCGCCGTCCGTCTGTCTGTCTGTCCGTCACGAGTCTGTATCTCGGGAACCGTGACAGCTAGAGAGCTGAAAATTTCACAGATGATGTATTTCGATTGCAGAACAACAATTACTACATGGAAGCTATGCCGGTCACCTACCGACTAAAAACCACACGTATCCTACCTAACAGCCTACGGTTGAGAGCCCCGGGTAAGCCCTCGGAAGGATGTCCCAGAACTAACTTTTATAAAAGTCCATATGACGCCCAATAGATTATTACTTTGATCTAGATCTCAGGACTCGTGAGGTCTAATGAATTAAAATTTGAACACAGACAACTTCAGTTCATGAACTAAATAAATAAAATAAATAAATAAATAAACTTACTAAAAACGCTCTAGGCTAGAAACTGGCTAGAAACACGATTACTGATTAAATCCTCGATAGATTTTTGTGTTGAAAATACCTTGATTTCGTGAAATTTTAAGCTAGATCTCGTATGTTCTATGTTGTTTTTATAATATAAAATATTTATAAGACAAATAGTAAAATCTTCATTTGCACTAGCCCTTTCGGACCGCGCCAATACAATTGTGTGGGTTACAAAATCGAAAATAGCTCATTATTTCTACGTTAGCAGTGGACGGGCCCTTTAGCGTACGATTGTACGGGAAGCGAACTTTCAGCTCCCGCGCAATTTTTTTCCATCGCGTAGTCGGTGAGCAGGTTTCAACCTGTACGGTTTGCTACTGGTTGCGCTCTCCGAGTTGGCGAAAGTAAGTACCTACTATTGTGTTATTTTATTAGCCTAGTAATATACGAGTTATTGATTATAATATTAGTTAAGTATCTGATGTTTTTATGATAACAGTGGCGATTGGCAAGCAAACGCTTTGGCGTAATGACTTAACGAACTTTACCGACACCATTGTATCAACGTGGGCCCTACTTTACCTCATGCGCATGTTTAGTTTCTGATGACTATTCGTTTTTCACAGTTTCTGCATCATGTTTCCCGTTTTAAACGACGCCAATATAGCAGGTATGCTTATTGACTCTGGGGACGAGAGCGATGACAATGAGGAAATCGATTTTAACGACATTACTGAAGAAAACTCTGGATATTCCAGTTCCTCTGCTTCTGATGATGGTGAAGAAAGTGTTGACGATAATATACCTCTGAGTATGCTAGCAGGATGGCAAAAGAAGCCCTTCAATGGCAAACATCTTCCAGAAGATGCCGTTCATGACCCAGGTGATACTCCATACGAATACTTTGAGCGCTATTTTACTGACAAGCTCATGGAACAGATGGCTTTGACCACAAACCAATATTACATGGCCAATACCGGTTTCAAATGAAACCTATATGTTCTTTGTTAGATATTAAGAAGCTTTTTGGAATACATGCCGTTATTGAATGTATAAAATTTCCAAGACTGAAGATGATTTGGAGTGAAAAATACAGGTCACAATTGTACGTGGGAAATGGTGGGCCCAGTTTGATACAATTGTTGGTATATGAATTTTCCAAGATGGCGGCGGAAAATTAGGAAAATTATTGCAGATTCGTAATCTGAGGTCCCAAATTATTTATGATTTAAGTTCAAAATTATAAATTTCTTTTTCTTTTATGCGCCGGTCCGAAAGGGCTAGAGCATTTTTTTTTTCATATTGGTTATAGTTTTTTTATAATTAATTTATTTCGTTAAAAGCGCACAAAAACTGATCGCGTCTCTCTCTTTCTTGCACGCTAATATGTATATCTTCTATCTTCTTTTAACAATTTGGCGTCTGGTAGGCTCTTAAGGGTATGTAACTATTTTATGTAACAGTTACAGAATAGTTGAGACTAGTTACGACGACAAGGTCAAGGCAGTGGTAGCTGGCGCGGCGCCATTTGTAGGTATTTATCTGATCTTATCAATATTTTGTCTGCGAGAGAAACGGCTCTTCGGATGTTGGGGCGCGGTCTCTATGCAAGCGGAGCGGATGCACTAATACATCGCTACAAGACAGATGGGCGCCAAATTCCACGCGGTCGAAGCCGCGAGTATCATCTGTTTGATTACGTTTATTTTAAGAACGTGTTCAATGCAGCTTATTTTGTAATGTTTGTGAGAACTGTGGCGTACCCTTCCGAGGGCTTCTCACAAATTCTCACAAAAAATTACAAAAAAAAACTTTTTTTTCCTCCCAAACGTAGGCTGTTAGTCAGGGTACGTGTAATTTTTGGTCGCTAGGAGTTCGGCATAGCATCACTGTAGGATTTTCCTCACGTCAAAATTTTCTTTATGAGAAAATGAGTTTATTATTATTATTAATTTATCCGACCGCCCCAGTTAACACTCCTCATAATATTTTCCAATACAAACACGAGAGGCAGGTCCGCGGCGAGCGCACACATCACATAGCGAAGGCTCTAACTGAACAGTAGGCGCACACTGGGCGAAATATCGCGGCGCCAAATTACATACATTTTGTACTAAGCTGCGCATACTGCGCGACAAATCGCCGCTTCTCAGCGACAAGCTAGGAGAGTCGTGGCGACATACACGGCGACATTCGACCAGCTACAGCTTTTGTTACGCGTCTGTGGTCGCGACTGTCGCCCAGTGTGCGACGACCGTAATAGCCTGAAATAATCCTAAGGCAATTCGAAGGATTGCAGCGTACGCTTACGATTTCATTCGATTCTAATACATTATATTATTGTTATAAAATCTGAGGGGCTTTAAGAAAGAATCTAGCCGTAAAATATTGTTATAAAGACCTATATCTATTTTGTGACAAGATTTAATGAAGATTAAACTAACTTATTTAGATAAAAATCGCTGTACCGCTGTAATTGAGGACACGCGCTCCACATGGCGTTCTGATTGGGCGGTTTTCCATTAGCCGGCCCGGCACCGGCACGGCACCGGCGTGACCGTGTACCGGCACCGGCGCCGGGGCTTCGATTTTCCACTGCGCCGGTGCCGACGCCGGTATACGCCCGGTGAGTGGTATAGTACTGACATGGACTTCAGCACGACAACACGTACCTAAAGTAATAGTACAACGCGTTAAATTATAACAATGGTATCGTCAAGCCGTCGATTATATTTGTTATATCTTTTACATCTGCGACGCCAATACCAACGCAGAGATAAATATAATATTCTTTTAAATAATATTACAGCCTAAGTAACATAACTTATATATTTTTAGTATTTAGAAAAAATGTAACCATTTTGTAACTATTTGGTAATTTAGCCCAGTTAACTTCCGATTTATATCGTGTAACAAGCATCTAATGATATTGACAATTTTTTTTTGATTAACTCTTTTTTTATAATTCAACGCAGAGTAAAATAAAATAAGGAATTCACTTTCAAAATCAGTAAAATTTAAAGAAATAGTAATATTAAAACATAAGACAATTACAAAATGGAAAGCTTCAGTTACAAAATCAAAAGGTAAAGCTTAGTTTACCCTGATAAAAAAATACTGCAAATCAGTGGTACTGAAATAGGAAGGGATAAACCATGAACGACGGTAATATATAAAAGATAATTTTCTTTTATATATTACCGTATTTATATAAATAAATAAATAATATTTTAGTAATCAACGCCTTTTATTTCTATTCAGCTTTTTAATTCAGTTCAGTCTCAAAAAATCTATTTATGTAAAGACTGCCTTAAGGTAGTCAATCTAAAATTATTATATAACAAATAGATAAATATCAAATACAACACTCTAATCTACTAATTAGAAGAAAAATTTCAGCTCGATTGGATAAACAGAAGTGGTTGAAGAACATAATAAGAGCCCCAAGTACATTTTTAAGCCGAAACACAACTCAAGTAACCGAAAAATAATTATTGTACTAAAATAATTATTGTTCCAAGATATTATCATTATATCCACTAAAAAGATAATTAAACACATGCCTGCATGCATTTGTGCTCGCCTTTATATTTCCATTTTGTAACTTTTTTATTCCACGATGTAACCAAACAAAATGGAAGTAACGCATCTCCAATCGCCGACCTAAGATTGCTTGTAAATAAACTTTAATAAAGATGGAATACAAAAACAACTATTTTAATAGCTTATAATGCGTTTGTAGTTTATCATAATTATATTTCTATAAACAAAAACCAATCCTACCAGTAAAAATCACAATTACAAAGTGGATGAAAATTCTGGCACGGTAACGCTCAAGAAGTTTCGATGCGAAATGCGTCTCTCTGACTGTTTTACAAAATGGCAAAGTCTGAAGTATTGTTGCCAAGGAAGAAATTTGTAGTCAGGGGTATATTTTTTGGCGACAAAGTGCTTCAAATTACGGTTACAAAGTGTAATTCCATGCACGGTCGGATTTGTGGGACATAATATAATGTTACAAAAGATAGTTTAAATTATTAAAGCAGTGTTATTTTATGTTTAATTCTGATAATATTATCATATTTCGATATTATTCATTCTTCTTTACCCTTACCACTGAAGAAAATTCACGACTAAACTTAACTCGAAACTAAGCCGGTCAATGTAGGACAGAGTAAAATCAAGGGTATTCAAAATGATATTCAGTAATATTTTATATTTATTAATAAACTATTCACATAATTTGATGTATTTCGGATACATTAAATATTAAATATTATTACCATAGATACGTCATAGTACATTTTCTTTCATTTCTCCATAAAAACAATGGTAAACTTCTGGGACATGCTCAATTTGAGTATGGTCGTGTAAAAAAAAATGCCCGTCTCTCTCCCTGAGTCTCCCTCCGCTTCGCGTTCATCTACCCGCCCCGCGTCCTTCTACACGCCCGCGCACTCACACACGCACACGGCTACTAGCTAACCCGGCGACGGCGACGGCGCCGGTAGGACTCATCGCCGGGCCGGTGCCGGGCCGGTGCCGACGCCGGCAAGTGCAAAAGCGAGCCGTACATTTTCATACATTTTTGCTTCCCCGGCCCCGTCACGGCGCCGGCACCGGCGTCGGTGCCGGTGCCGGGCCGGCTAATGGAAACACGGCCATTAGCCCACTGCACCGCTCAATCATTATCAACTTTCTTCAACACACTTTATGAACAAGATCACCAAGTCGCCATATATGGCTTTAACAGTCAGTGTAACGAGTGGTAACGGTATCAAGTATTATAATTTTTAACCAAATCTGGATTTTCTAGACACCTAGGTTTATAAAATATCTATACTAATATTATAAAAAGAAAAGATTTGATTGTTTGTTTGTTAGTTTGCATAGAACAGGCTCCGAAACTACTGAATCGATGTGAAAGAAAGAAAGAAAGAAAGAAAATACATTTATTTATGAAAAATTCTTTCATTCTTGGGAAGCTACACTGTTCCCGGTGAACATAGGCTATATTTTATTGTCGTATTCCCACGGGAACGGGACCTACGCGGGTGAAACTGCGTGACGTCCGCTAAGTGTCTAAATAGTTCCATTTAAGGCTGAGTTGTCACGTTCAACTATCGGCTTACCACCTATTACGTGGGACTAAATATCAAAGGTAAAATGTGGACATTTAATATGCCTCTGCCTACCCCTTCGAGGATAAAAGGCGTGATCATATATATGTAGGTGTAGTTGGCGTCCGAGTGAAATACTGTTTTACGTTCCCGCAGCCCATGGGAACTTATTCCGGGAATAAAAAGTAGTCTATGAGTTTTTGCAGATGATAATGTATTTTTTAATACAGTTGCTCAAAAAGTGGCGTATTACAGGGACGTTTAGCGTTCGGGATGTGGGCTATTACACACTCGTGCTTTTTTCTTTACCTTTCCCGCACTAGTGCGCGTTTCCTTTCCCAACTGTCAAAATAATGTGTGATTCATGCAAATATTTCAAAAAAAGATACTAACTTGTTTCAATATCAGATTAAAAGTAATTTTAATTAAAATTTAAACATAAATTAATATAAGTATCGGCCAAATTAAATTTATAAATATAAAAAAGTTGGCTGTATGAAGTGCACTGCCATAGTCTCTGCTTAGGTAGGTATATATTCTTTTACGGTTGCCGCCATTTTGGACAATTCAGGTTTATTGTGTTTTTATTATTTTATTAAATTGCTTAATTTTTTCGCAACTGTATTAAAAATAGTTGTTCAATACAACGTGTGGGATTGTTATTTCAACTCGTTCCGACTGTCCACCCTCGCCTTCGGCTCGGGTCAACATCTGTCGAACTCGTCGTAATAACATAAATCCCACACTTATATCGAAAACTACTATTTTAATACAGTTGCTCAAAAAGTGGCGTATAACAGGGACGTTTAGCGTTCGGGATGTGGGCTATTACACACTCGTGCTTTTTCTTTACCATTCCCGCACTCGTGCGTTTTCTGTCCCAATTGTCAAAATAATGTCTGTGATTCATGCAAATATTTCTAAATAAAGATACTAACTTGTTTCAATATCAGATTAAAAGTAATTTTAATTAAAATTTAAGCATAAATTAATATAAGTATCGGCCAAATTAAATTTATAAATATAAAAAAGTTGGCTGTATGAAGTGCACTGCCATAGTCTCTGCTTAGGAAGGTATATTATTCTTTTACGGTTGGCGCCATTTTGGATATTCAGGTTTATTGTGTTTTGATTATTTTATAAAATTGCTTAATATTTTCGCAACTGTATTAAAAATAGTTGTTCAATACAACGTGTGGGACTGTTATTTAAACTCGTTCCGACTGTCTACCCTCGCCTTCGGCTCAGGTCAACACCTGTCGTAACTCGTTGTAATAACAGAAATCCCACACTTGTATCGAAAACTACTATTTTATCCGCCGAGGCATAGTATTAACACAGGGCGGAAACTCCATACAAATAATTCGATTTCAATTCGCAATGTTCGTACAGAGCTTGCATGTGTGTGTGACCTATAAGTATAAGCAAATGTTCCCTCAAAATACCCTCCAACTATAATGACAGCTGTGGCGGGGGTGGGGAAGCTTGCTCAGTGGGGGGCAGGGAGTTTTGACGCAGATTATTTTGACGTGTTAATATGGACAGACGCAGGATGTGACGACCCGCTGTTGAAAATTTTCAAGCCGCCCACAAAGCCTTCAACTTGCCTTAACGACTGCCAACTGCCTCTAATTTCTTTGAATGAATATGATTAAATTTGGAGTATATTAATGTTTGACGTCATAGTAATATTAATTAAAGTTAAACAAACGCTAATTAAGTTTTATTAATTAATTTTCTTAGTAAGTAATTGAAATAATACGTTTATACCTACCCCTTTTTCAAAAAATTACGCGAGCGGAGAATGTGAAATTAAAAGTTACATTTTTTATGGATTTCTGTCGAATTTGTAAGGTTAAGTTTTTTTTTATACTACCAAGGTGGCAGACTAGCTTAGGCCCACCAGTGGTCACCGTAGCCTATGAACGATTGCAACACCAGAGCCGCTACGCCACGTGCTGCCATCCCTGCAAAACCTTCTAAGAATCCTTTTGAAGAACCCCATACTGTACAATTGGTTTTCATAACACTAGTTAAAATTAAGAAAACTAAAACATCGTCACACATGAATAATCAAAATTAATTCAGCAATTTATAAAGGTTTACTTAACTTGGGGAAAAGACCACAGTGGTTTTTCAAATAGTAAAATACATAGTTTGAAAACTAGCTTGTTTTAAGTTTGTTAAAAGTACGCAAATTACTTTTGTATGGCAGTTAGGCACTTACATACAATTTGAATTGAATGCAATCAAATTATACTATTTAATATTTTATATTATTTCGAAAATCATCGCCCAGTGGTCAAAAATGCCAGATAGTTTGGACAAAATACTAATGGTGAAGAGGGGCTTAAAGTAAGTATGTCTACTCCTTCGGGGATAAAGGCGTGATTATATTTATAAAGATCTACTTGAGTTTTAAAATCCATACTTAATAATAATATACATAAAATGACAATGTGTTTTTTCTTCTCGAACGTTGTAAAGTGGATAGAAATATTTTTTTTCAATTCAATGCTGGATTCTATTATTACTGAGACTCCGCTGTTCGTCAGCCTGTCTGTCTGTCTGTCACCAGGCTGTATCTCACGAATCATTATTGGTCCGATAGAAATAAAGTTCCTTTATGAGTTCCATTCTGTACAACGGTTGGTCGGTTTAGTTGGTCGGAAGGGAAAGACAGAGACCGCCCTGCCATTTTCAAAGATAATGCATTTCTGTTGCCGGTATAACTACAAAATACCAAACCAAACCAACTAAAAAAATAGTAGGGCTCTTCTATACAACAAATGTGACTATTTTTGTTGTTTTTTGGTATAGAACCGTTCATGTGCGAGTTCGACTCGTACTTGTCCGGTTTTTATAGGATAGTTTAAGGCCAGGTATAAGTTTCTTTTCAATTCGGTAAAAAAATCAATCCCACAAATTACACGCTCTAGTGGAGGCGAGTGGTGTATAACTTCATAAATTGAACTAAATTTTCGAATTCACCCGCAGCATGATTTCCAAGAAATATAATGACACAGCACACTCTGAAATTTGATTATTATTTCTAACAGTCAGGACATGTTACACATCCACAAAATATATTTCCTGCGATATTAATTAACTATTAAACTGATAAAGTACCAATACAAATACGTACATACAGAATTTGTTAAATCAGTAAAACTGTTGCCTACTCAACGTGAACTGATTATTGCTATGCAATCGTAAATTTGTCGTAGGTAATGCTAAAAAGGCCAATGACACTTCATTACTATAGTAATAATAAAATTTGTACTTCCACTGAAAAGGGTTTGAAAAGAAACAAAAATATAAACCGGAAGCAACTTGCGTATTTATATTTATTCAAGCACTGTTAAATTTTGTCTAGACGTCTGCAGCCATTATTACTACGTGAAAAAACGTTAATAAACTTCCGCTGAACAGGAATCCACAAGAATCATAAAATATAATAAATCATAAATTTTACAGGAAGTGGAAATAAGGCTATTTAATTATATGAAACGGCATTGGTTTGCGGAAAAACAGTTTTAAGTACGAGTAATTATTTATCTTAATAAATATTTGATTAACACTATGATGATGGATGATTCATAGATAATTTTATTATTCTGCTGAATCATAATTATTCCATTACAAAACACGCTACAAAAATAATTACAAGTTCAGGTAAAATAGACTAAAACTTTGTTATAAATTTACAAGGTTTCATGTTTGCTGAATTGTTGCATATTGATTAATGTGTTACCTACTGTAAAAACAAAATTACAATAGTAATGTAATAAACCATAACGCTTACCTCTAACACGAATAAAAACAAACAAAAAGAAGCACACACTTCACTGAACAGAAACTTCAAACAATCTCCAATTCATTTACAAAAAGAAAATACTTGGGATTATATTACTTCGCGAGTGTTTTATGACAGCGCTAACACGTACGCTCTCGTCCGTTACGAAACGCAGACTGAATTTAACGCAAGCGCAAGCAACATAACATAGCATTGATAGGGATTCTTATTATAAATTTGTATCGAGTTGGTTCATGTTGCCGGTAAATAGGTGAGGCGTGCATTCCGAACAGTCTGTTCTGTCTGGCACGCAGCTGCAGCTCACTGGGCTCGTTGTCGTTGCACAGTGTGCAGTTGGGAATATATGGTCTAAAATAAATTATTAAATATCTTTTTGGTTGGGAATTCAAAGAAACCGCGTTAAATTTTGCATCTAAATTAAAAAGTCTCTTCGTGAAGTTGGCTTTTATGATGTAATAATGATCACTGACTTCGATAGTCTAGATATAAATAATTTCTTTCGAGTGAGAGAGAAATCTAGGATACAAACACCAAGAAAAGTAAAACAAACCCCGTTACATAAAGTATAATATGAAATATGTACCTCGAAATAAATATAAGGCCGTCTAAATGGGAAAACATTCAGTAAAATCGTTTAAGACATGCAATCTGCAGATGACAACATAAACAAAAGGAAATTTGTTCAACTCGAATGAAGACAGGAAGGGTCTTTATTTCACTTGAAAACATTTCCTTTTGTGTATGTTGCTCATCTCATTATAATCTATTCCAGTTTAAAGTGTATTTTACCCACTGTGCATTATATTGGCTGTAAAACAGCGTGGACAGTAAAAATAATAATTGGGTTGGACTGTTGGACATGTCTTGCGTTTTTTGAATATGGGTAATTGCGGGTCTGGAGATGAATATTGTCACTTTTCTGCTGAAATTTTTGACAGAGAAGTATAATTTGGCACAGTAAATCACTTAAATTAGTGGGTTGGGCTGCCAACCAGCTGTAACTATACTTTGTATACTTACACGACGAGGCGTGGCGCCGAGAAGCGTGTTCGTAGAATTGTATACATTACGACTTACGTATTCTTGCGCAATACCTCGAAATTATCGTAATCTTAAACTTGACCTATTCTGCTGTTTTGCCAAAAATAAATCGGAGTAAAAGGATATATCTACCTAGTACTGGGTAGTAGTAGTAGTGGGTAGTAGTAGTAGTTGGGTACCTACAATGGATTTGATTTAAAGGGGACCTCACAGTTCCGAAAAGGCACCATTAGTTTTTAGTCAACACCCATGGTTTTAAATATGGGTGATAAACTGATGATGAGTTTCTTTCTTTATTTACATGAAGAAATCCCTCATGGATGCCATGCTCTTACCGACTAAAACCACACGATGCGATTCTACAGTCAGAGACGTCACTACAGCACAGATTACTAAATAGTTACTACTGTAGTCGAAGACTACTGTAGAAGACGTCACGCGTTTTAACCCGCGTAGCTCCCGTTCCCGTGGGAATACGGGAATAAAATATATGGCCTATGTTCACCGAGAAGAGTGTAGCTTTCCAACAGTGAAAGAATTTTCCAAATCTGTCTAGTAGTTTCGGAGCCTATTCGATGCAAACAAACAATCAAATCTTTCCTGTTTATAATATACATAGAGGGTTCGAAGGAGTGGAACCAATCAAAATCTGACATTGGCATTCTTGGTGCTCCAGATTTGAGCTATAATCGTGTAATCTGAAGAGTCGGTAGGCCAAGAGACTTCAAAGTTACAATTTTACTTGTTAGTAAGTGATTTTAAACCTCCCGAGCTACAGAATTACCCAACAAAAGCAATTCACAAAGCTATTTAAACCATAAAAACTATGAATAACGCCGAAAGGTTTCAATACCCAGCCCAGCTTTACAACATGAACAACCAAAGAGTTCACGCTGCGTTCCAAAAACCGCATCGACGATTGCAAAAAAAGAACACGGTGTTTTAACGGCTTAGTGTGAATGTAAGTGACCCCACCGTGCTTCAAGGTAACAGTGATTGTTTCTAGAAATCGCAACGATTAACATTATCGAGAAATGATTGTGTAGGTATATTGATCGATGCGTGGAGTGTTACATTCTAACTGACAAAATGACAAAAGGGTTGCCCTGATGAGGTTTCGCCCTGAGATTGGGGACCCCTGCAACAGCTGGTAAGGTCTAGCATGATAAATGTGCGGTTCCACTTAGGCGGAGCAGAGCCGAGCTGTGCCGCGATTCACCAATCTCATGGCTTAAAATCCATATCTCTTCTCCGCTCCGCCTAAGTGGAACCGCACCTTAAGAGAGCTATCGGACACCAAGACCACCAAGATCTTGATGACGGCGGGATGACGCTCGCTGTCCTTACAGAAGCAGGCTCAATATGGCAGCGTGACGGGAGAATTTCTCGCAGGCCTTACACACTAAGAAGCGAACCAACCCTCAAAGAAGCGGAATAACACCCGGACCCCTAGCTGAGACCGCGGTGCTAGATAAAATCTGCGGGATACCTGGCACATTCTTGAGATGAGTTAGAGGCACCCGGTGCTAGATGGCTAAGTAGAGACCGCGTGTGCTTAGTCGATTCAGAGGATTTTCACTTGTTAAGAAAAAGGAACTATATACAGTAGACCGGCGGTAATCCGACCCCCGACTAATCCGGCACCCCCTGTAATCCGACAGGACATAATAGTACGTGGGTCTATATTGGCTTTTTCTTTACCCGAAATTGTTCTTCCGATTTCCTATTTAAAGTATCTAAAGTTTTCTTTAAAAAATATGAAATATTTGAGCGGTCTACAACTAAAAAAATATATTTATGATAGCTTCAATCACAATTATTTCATAATGTTAAAGTTATTAAATATTTTTGTGTTGTTTATTTAACTAAATTCGACATCATCTGTATGTTTTGTAGGTTTGTAAAAATTCCTAACTATAGGCGATCTTGGGCAGCCGTCTATAATCCGACAAATCGGATAGTCCGACACTGCCCTGCAAAACGTTTGTCCGATTACCGCGGGTCTACTCTTTAGCCGTGGTCCTCAAGTACACACAGGAGACATGGTTTTTAATGCTCTGGTAAAAGAATCTGGCTTTTAAGTTGAGGAAAACACCAAGTTCTGATAGAGTTTCAAAGGTGCCGGAAACTGCCTTTGTACTTACATCAAGTGGTTATCTAACTAGTGACTGTTTTATTTTTCAGTGCCGCAAAAAAGCTAAATAATTATGTTAGTGGCAATACCTGTCTGCTTGAATTAAATTTACAAAATCTATACTAATATAATTATAAAAAGGAAGACCGATTTGAAAAATTCTTTCACTGTTGGAAAGCTACACTATCCCCGGTGTACAAAGGCCATATTGTATTCCCGTATTCCCACGGGAACGGGAACTACACGGGTGAAACCGCGTGACGTCCGCTAGTTTAATATAAAACTGTGCTCACTAGACCACGCTCGGTACTTTTTAGGGTTTCGTAGCCAAATGGCAAAAACGGAACCCTTATAGATTCGCCATGCCATACGTGTCTGGTATCTATAGATAGGTCTTCAAAAATGCTATTGAGGTTCCTAAAATCATTTTTTCCTTAAGTGAATAGTTTGCGCAAGAGACACTTCCAAAGTGGAAAAATGTGTCCCCCCCCCCCTCTAACTTCTAAACTAAGAGAATGAGAAATCTAAAAAAAAAAAATGTACATTGCCATAAAAACTACCAACGAAAATTGATTTAAACGAGATAGAGCTGGTAGTTTTTTTTTAATACGTCATAAACCGCAATTTTCGGTTAGAAAAATCACTACCACTGCGAACGTGTTAAAACATCAATCAAAGTTACAACGAACTATAATAAAGAACTTTTATATTATGTTACTTGCTGCTACGAAACCCTACATGGGCGAGTCCAACTCGCACTTGGCCGGTTTTTGTTAACACGATTTTGAATTTCATTAACAAAGGAGCCAAGTCCACTACGTCAAAAACGTACGTAAATTCGTGTAAATCTAAGGCCGTTATTCTTACGTATAAGATGAATCGTACCTAGTTCATTGCCACGGTTTTACGGCCCAATAAAAATACCTGATTATCGTGGCGTGCCGCTTCTTGTGAATAAATAATGGTATCTTACTGACGTCACGATGATTACGTAGTATTTCGTGGTAGACGGAGCGATGACGTCATAACTGGGGGAACCACATCGAAATTTTGAGGACCAGCAGCGCACGATGATTACGTAGTATTTCGTGGTGTACGGGGCGATGATGTCATAACTGGGGGAACCACATCGAAATTTTGAGGACCAGCAGCGCACGATGATTACGTAGTATTTCGTGGTGTACGGAGCGATGACGTCATAACTGGGGGAACCACATCGAAATTTTGAGAACCAGCAGCGCACGATGATTACGTAGTATTTCGTGGTGTACGGAGCGATGACGTCATAACTGGGGGAACCACATCGAAATTTTGAGGACCAGCAGCGCACGATGATTACGTAGTATTTCGTGCTGTACGGAGCGATGACGTCATAACTGGGGGAACCACACCGAAATTTTGAGGACCAGCAGCGCACGATGATTACGTAGTATTTCGTGGTGTACGGAGCGATGACGTCATAACTGGGGGAACCACATCGAAATTTTGAGGACCAGGAGCGGGAGCGTAGCACTTATGGTGCTGCAAATGTCTGCTGGCTACGGTGACGATTTTCGATCAGGTGCCGTATGCTTGTCTGCTGCTAAAAGGGCAGCTGCTGACTGATGGTCAAGAAAGGGTGTATGCGTCTTGCAAGAAGTTTCATGGCAAGCGCTGTCGATTATGCCAAAAAAGAGAATAGCCAGTCAAATCAGATCTCGGGCACAAATTAGAGATAGTACAGATGGAAACCTACATACTAAATTCGCTGAGGCTACGCACACATAGACAACTCATTCATAGACACTACGCACATAATTAGACAATTCATTCATAGACACTACGCACATATAGACAACTCATTCACAGACTGGTCAGGCGCTCCTCAACCGAATTTTTTATACTGATTTGTGCGCGAGTGTGTGTAGCAGAGGGTAGGAGTGAAAAAAAAGTACATACATGCGGTTTCCATCTGTACTATCTCTAATTTGTGTCTCGGGTGTGTGGAAATTTCAGACGCAGCCGATGATGTTCTATAAATGGGTAATAGGTGGTATATTTATCATACAGCAAATATTAAATTCCTGGAGCTACAGGATATTTGAGGAAGAGATCGTTCTATCCAACCCTCAAAGTTTCCAATGGAGTCTTTCAGTCTTTTATGATTCAATTTCCCTGAGACGGTTTACTGCTGATATATTGTATGGGAATGGGAGAATCATTTCAGGGCCAGAATTATGATCCTTACTCCTTAATATTACAAAAATCAAAAAAATCACACTCAAACGCCTGAAAGAATTGGCTGAAATTTGGTACAGGAATAGATTATTCGCCAAAATCTGCCGAGTCTTGGGACATTCTTCTGGGGGCTTACCCAGGACTCCCGGCCGTAGACAGTTGTAAGACATCGTGTGGTTTGAGTCGGTGGGAGTCCGGCATAGCATCCATGTAGGATTTCCACACGTAAAAGAAAGGAATAGAATATAGTCTGGAATAACACATAAGCTACTGTATCCCGGGAATAAGTTTCCATGGAGAACGGGAAGAGAATTCCACAAGGGTGAAGCTGCGAGCACAGTCTATAAGTTCTAGTAACAAATAAACAGTGTACGTATTTTTCATGGTATACGAAGCGATGACGTCATAGCTAGGGGATGACGTCAGCGATGAAATGGGACAGCGTTGGGAGATTGCCAAGTTTGGATGTCGGGAGATTGGGAAATGTCTTTTAAGAGTTGTCTGAAGATTAGTGATGTTGATTACAGAGAATGACGCATCGTGTCTTCCTAGGATTTTGAATGGTTGATTAGAAAATAATAAAATTAAGATGAAAACATTGGGTCGTTTTACTTCGACGATTTTCATAATCAGTAACCCGTGTTTTTCGCGTTTTATTAATATTTTAGAAACTTACATGAGTAATTAAGATATCAACAAATACCTAACAAAGGCAGACAGTTCTGTTCTTGAACTGGTGAAATGTCATTTGGTCTCATATTTAGAAACTGCAAGTGCAAAACATTCAAGTGGTCTGATCGAGAATTGGCGCCCTAGAGCACTTCATGTGTCACATCATACCTTCTTCTTCTTCAAACTTCAAATTATAATTTTTAAAGGAATATAAAAATTATTAACCTAATTCATAAGGTTAATAGGTAAGTAAATTAAAAAACATGTGCACACAAACCTCCAACATTGTATGGTCAGCGGTGAATTCTGCCGATCTGCAATAGGGATAGCTACTGTTATTATAAAACGTAGAAACACCGGCCAAGTGAGAGTTGGCCTCGCCCACAAAGGGTTCCGTAACAAAAATAGGTAAAATATTACGTTTCTTGTATGAGAGCCACATTTTTTTTCTTATTTAAGTTTTTTTTAATTAGCTCGCCAAATTGACGTCATCACCAGCCTGGTGGAAAGTCGTGGCGCATCTAGCGATTGGGAGTCACTTCCGACAGTGGTCCTCAAGTTGGCGGCCCTGTGATGTGCAGAGGCACATCACAGGGCGCCAACTAGAGTACTTGAGGACCGGGTTCTTCAAGAGGAGCGTGAAGAGTCACGCTCCTCTTGAAGAACCCGTGATTGTAAGATGAGGGAAACACGTGTGCGGGCAGGTCGTTCCATGTTTTTATAGTTCGACAGAGAAACGATCTTTTGATACGCTCAGTTCGGGCGAAAATTCTTTCCACTGTGTATGGAAAGAGTATTGTTGTTATACCGGCAACAGAAATACATCATCTGTGTAAATTTCAATTGCCTGTCAATCACGTTTTCTAAGATACAATCTGGGGACAGACAGACGGACAGTAGAGTCTTAGGAATAAGGTCAGGTTTTCACCCATTGGGTACGGAACCCTAAAAAGTACCTAGCATTACTTAATTGTAACCTACATACAACCTTTAATTATACATATACAACACAGCTGTGCAATTTAAACGGAAATGCTATTATATATTTTATATTTTATACCAACTTCTGACACTGAATAAATAATTTTATACTGCTGTTTATTTTTCCCAGAAAGGTGCTATCAAGGACCATTGGGGCAAAGTAGAAAAATCATAGATTTAGATTTTTTTCGCAGAAAAATAGAATCAACTTATAAATAACAAAAAAAACCGACTTCAAACAAAAACTAAAAATTGAAAAATAAAATAAATAAAATAAAATAAAATAAAATTTATTCCCTTTGAAATTTTTAAAAAATTATTTAGGTTTGTCAAAATTTTTGTGACTCTACCGGGGGTTCGGAAATGCTACAGACTGAGAAGAACACCCCAAGAAACTCAGTCCGGTCCCTCTTATTCATCTTAGTATCTAATAAAGTTTTTTTTTAAATGTAGAAAGGAGCAATTCGTGTCACTGCCAGGCAGTCTTGTCTTCTAGAAAGTCTTTAAAGGGCCCCACTCACTAACAGTTTACCGGACGATATCAATCTGTCAGTTAATTGCAATAGCCCACACACTAACAGTTCTGTTGAAGGTTTTGGACGGACGACTAATACGAACTGATAGTGTGTGGCCGCTCGACGATTCCGTTCAGCGCCGACAGATATCGGCCGGACAGTTTAAAGCCTGGCGCGCGATTGACCACACATTAGCAGGTAGCCGGCCGGCTGCCTGTCGACCGACGTCTTGTATCAGTTGCAGGCCGAGTTTTAAGTTTTTCGACTTGTTTAATTTTACCGTCAAAATGGACAGCAAACCTCAATTTGTATCTACGTTTATTGAGTTACACATATAGAAGTTTCCCATGTTTATGGAAGGTGAAAGATGATTTTCATTACAATAAACGATTGAAGGACGAATGAAGGATGCTTAAAACAAATTATTAGCATATTATCAAACCACAATACCTTCAGCAACAATTGACAATGTGAAAAAAAAAATCTTAAAAGCACATTCAGAAAAGACCTATAGAAGGTAATTTTGATTTTACTCTTAAATGAAAATGTTAAATACGCTTTTTGGTAGGTAGCTATCTAGAGGGATAACCCTATATATTTATCTTATACCTATCTATAATTTACACAGATTAAAAGTACCTACGTACTTTTAAATTGTTATAAAATTTAAATATATATTTATTATTGTTATCCAGATTATAATAGTTTTGTCAAAAATTTTGAATAAAAATATTTATGGTACGGTATATTATTCATTAAATATCCATCTACCTACTTTCAGGTCGATGAATCTACGTAATAACATGTTGACTTGCCAGGATCATTTGCTGTATGTAGTGTATGGACCCTCAAACCGATATCAGACCATGACCGACGGGCGATCGTACGGTGGAAAACTGCCGACTCCCGACTGTGAGTGTGTGGTCGCAAGACTGAGAGCAGGCCCTTGCCGGCAGGCAAAAATCGCTGTAGTGTGTTGGCGCCATTGGTCTAGGACGGCAGGCCGTCCGATAGGATCAGAGACTGCAGGCGGACTGTTAGTGAGTGGGGCCCTTAATGCTATAATAAGCTTTCTGGCACAATTTAAGTTTTACTAGTTTTTTAAATTTATTAACTGACAAACCTGTTATGGCTGTCGGCAATGTATCGTACATTCGAATACAATTGCCCGCAAAAGAATTGCTTATTTTATTAAGCCTAAATCTAGGTACAGCCAATTTATTCTTATTTCTTAAGTTTAGGTTATGGATATCACTATTTTTAATAAATTTACTGTTATTTTTATGAGTATATAATAAGTTTTCATATATGTACTGTGAATACACAGTAAGGATGTTGATATCCTTAAACTTTTCTCTTAATGACTCCCGAAACCCATAGACAGCCCGGACAGCCCTTTTCTGCAACACAAAGATACATTCGATGTCGGCAGCGTTACCCCATAATAGTATGCCATAGGTCATGACACTGTGGAAATAGCTAAAGTAGACAAGACGCGCTGTTCTAATGTCTGTCAGTTGTCGGATCTCTTTAACGGCATAGGCTGCAGAGCTCAGTCTGCCCGAGACTTTCTCGATATGAGGCCCCCACTGCAAGTTGGAGTCTAACTTTATGCGCAGAAAGACAGTTTCATCGACCAATTCTACTTGATCATCCCTAATCTTAATACTGGTGTTAACGAGCCTAACATTTGGCAAGGTGAATCTAATACATTTTGTTTTAGTTTCATTTAACAATAAATTATTAGCGTTAAACCAGTGGACTACCCTAGAGAGGGCATTGTTTACTTCGTCAAGATCGCGTTGTCCACGTTCAACTTTAAATATTAAAGATGTGTCATCAGGAAACAAAACTACCTCTCGTGATCGTCTCTTATAAGGTGAGGGAGATCATTTATGTACACTAAAAATAGAAAAGGTCCCAGAATTGAACCCTGAGGCACCCCCATTGTTACAGCAGAACCATTTGACAGTTTACCATTTATAACTACTCTCTGTACTCTATCTCTAAGGTAAGAACTAATTAAATCCACGGCCGTCCCCCGGATTCCATAATGATCAAGTTTTTGAATTAAAGTCTGATGCTGGACGCAATCGAAGGCCTTAGATAAGTCGCAGAATACACCATAAGCATCATACGACTCCTCCCAGGCCTCATATATACACTCTAACAATTTGATTCCAGCATCCGTGGTAGACCGACCGCGCGTGAGACCGAATTGTTTAGTATGGAATAGTTTATTTGTATTAAAATTATTTTGCATTTGATTAAGCATTACCTTTTCAAAGATTTTACTAAACGTGGGTAGTTTTAATTAACTTAGCACAAAGTAATAGGTAGTACCTATATTTAGTTTTATATCAGATATTATTGAATGTAATACTGAAATCGGCGCCAAGTAAACTATAGGTTTAGGTAGATATTATTAATCTCTCATAGAAATATTGGCACCGACTTCAGTATTACAGTCAATAATATCTGATATAAAACTAAATATAGGTACTACCTATTATTTTGTGCTAAGTTAATTTTATTTTTCAATTTTTAGTTTTTGTTTGAAGTCAGTTTTTTTTTGTTAAAAATTTTTTTTTCATGATTTTCAGTGACGGGTAGACTGTAATTATATCTGTCTAGGGGTAATGTTCTTCCCAATACAAATTAATCAAGCCCAAACACAAGATAACTGCTGTAAATCGTTAAGGAATTCCCTCGATTCGAGGGATTTCCTCGATTTCTCCAGGATCCCAGCATCCGATTCTGACTTCCTGTATATGGGACCACATGGGAAGCACCAGCTTTCAAACAAAAAAAGAATTTTCAAAATCGGTTAACTCCTTCAAGCGATTTGCCGGTAACAAACATAAAAAAAAAATACAGACGAATTGAGAACCTCCTCCTTTTTTGGAAGTCGGTTAAAAATGCTTGCTTACTGTTAAGTTAGTCACGCCTTTATCCTCGAAGGGGTAGGCAGAGGCATAGTATACGCCCACATTTCTGTTTTTAGTTTTATGTCCCACGTAATAGGTGGTGAGACCATTGCAGTGTTGAAATGGACAGGCGCAGATATTCCTATTAAATTACTATTAGATAGAAGCGCTCGTGACCCTGCGGTCTCAGTGAAAGATCATTGCAGTATAAGCAACATTTACTGTGGCCGGTCCTTGGATGGGTGACCACCACGTGATCACTTCGTGACCTTTATAGTCAGCTAAGTTATGTTTTCCTCCTCTTCGAGCCAAGTGTGTAGAGGCTTAATACTACGCCAACAATTTCTTTTAAATATTTTTTTATGGTGTTTGGCGCTAAGTCTATCAGCCACTCTCGCTAGAGACCATAGTGCGAGCCATGATCTCCAGCGGGAGTAAGTAGGACTACGCCGCCTCTATCTGCGAGCAGGTCATGCTCGTGAAAGAGGCGGCGGGGCGGGAACGGGAGAGAACTCTCCCATACGAGTTCCGCAGTCGGCGGCCTGGCACCCAAACCGCCCCCTGGGCGAGGCCGCAGTGGTTGCCGTAGGTTAAGTTGGGATTCCTGGGACATCCTTCCGAGGGCTTACCCGGGGCTCCCAACCATAGGCTATTGGGCGTTACGTGAGGTTTTTTTAGGATTTTTCTCAGGTTAAATAAAATAAGCATGAGTGCCCTAATGATATCCTCAAGCGGTGATAATGGACTATCCATGACGTCAAATCAGACCATGAACTTTCATGAAAGCAGCTTAATGTTGGAAATTAGTGGTGACACTAACATCCATATACAATCAAATATGTCATTGTTTAACCTTTATACCACCTTTTTGACCGTTAACGACAACTGTCCATTTATCCACTATGATATCGACCCAAGGTTGTCTACAATCGTCCCATTGTGTCTGTCTAGTAATGATCAGTTTTGTCCTCATAAATTATTCGTAATTTTTTTATTGATTTGTTTTGTACAATATGGAATATTATAATGATTCATGGATTAATAATGGTACACACACATGGATTAATAGGTAACTAGTTTTATATTTTAGGCGCAGATAGGAGTGAAATCTTACGAATTACGATAATTGAGCAGGATTATACAATACGAATTTGGGGCATGTGCAAAAGGTGTTATATTATCGCCTAGACTGGCCTAGAGCAATTTCTTACAGACAAAATACTTGAAATATGTAAGTAATGGCTTTTTTGTTTTACCAGAGGGAAAATCCTCATGGATGTAAAGCCGAACTTGTACCGACAAAAAAACCTTACGTGTCCTGCTAACAGCCTACGGTTGGGAGCCCGGAAGGATACTCCAGAACTCCCAACAGACTACTACTGCGGCCTCACCTAGGGAGGGTTCGGGCGCTATCCCACGTCTTATGAGGGTTTTTCGGGTGCTATCCCGCTTCTTGAGAGGGGCGTGCGTGAATCTCTCACGTCACGCTGTCGTCTAAGGCCTGTTTCTGTAAGGACGATGAGCAGCCCCCTCACCGTCCTCAGGCCCCCGGTCATGGAGGCGATAGTCCTCGGCGAAGACACGTCGCCGGTTGCGGCCAAGCCGCCGACTGCAGAACTCGGGTGGAAGAGTTCTCTCCCGCACCCTCCCCGCCGCCTCCTTCACGAGCTTGACCAGCTCGCGGAAAGAGGCGGTGCAGTCCCATTTACTCCCGCTGGAGAGCATGGCTCGCACCATGGTATCGAGCGAGAGAGTGTCCACGTCCAGACTCACCACGAGGACCTGGCGCTATTGCGCTAACGCCGTGCACTCCACCAGCGTGTGGAGCGCACGTAAGTATCTGTGAAAACCGGTAGGAGAGAGCGCTGTGTCTCCTCTCCAGCCATTTGAGTAACGGCCAGTTATTGTTGTAGATTTGAAAGTTGTTGAGAAAAAAACACGTGCCCGATTCATGAAAAAAAAAACAGATTCGTGTAAGAATTTTAAATTCAGTTAGGTACTTAAAGAACTAAGTACTGTGGATTGATCGAAATGCGTAGTAAAAGATAAGTTTTATTTATATAATCTGTGGTTTTATATTAATTCGCAATTGGAAAATTACAACCAGTTAATTTTACCCGATAAATATATCAATTACTCGTAATTGCCATTGATAAGCTATATATATTTACTATTACCTATCTATAAAATACTGTAGACCCCTTATAGCAGTCACTTATACCTATTTGTGAATCAAACCCTCTGTTATTTCATGAATAAAAGTTCCATCCACTTCAGTAAATAATGTCAAATCAATAACTTTCGTGAACAAATAGGTAGAAATCTATAATGTCAAATCTCGAACAATTGATAACTGATGGAGAGAGCAGACGAGTTCTAGAAGGGAGACACTGCTACTAGGCAAAGGTATCGCTGTGACTCGATGATCTGGAGAAGGTCGAGGTCTGCTGGACGCAGCAGAAAGAAAATGGAGGTAGAAAACGAAAAACTACGAACTTTTTTTTTTTTGTTTAACGTGAGGGAAAATCCTCATGCATGTTATGCCGGACTCCTACCGACTAAAAAACCTCACGTCACGCCCAACAGCCTGTGGTTGGGAGCCCCGGGGAAGCCCTCGGAAGGATGTCCCAGAACTCCCAACAGACCCACGGCCGCCACTGCGGCCTCGCCCAGGGGGTGGTTCGGGTGCTATCCCGCGTCTTTGGGGGGTTTCGGATGTGATCCCGCTTCTAAAACTACGAACTACCCGCTCGCTCTAAGTTTGCTGGTCGTCTCCTATTCCTATACCACGTCAGCGGCAAAATAAGCGCGAACGGACATTATAATGTTACGGCGCGAGTATTTAATTCGCGCCGTGTATCCCAGGGCATACCCGGGGCTTCCAACTGTAGGCTGTTAGCTTTTAGGAAGGAAACTTGTGTTTTTATTAACATGCATGAGGATTTTCCCTCAAGTAAAAAAAAAAGTATTCTGTATAGATAAAAAACATCTTACTTAGTGTTCAATAACAAAAATAACAAGGGAGAAGTTATTTTTTGCTAAATCGTTGTACTGTCGAGTCATCCTTACAATAGAAATAAATTACGAGATGATCGTTTTTATGATAACGCAAAAACATTTTTCTTGTTCGTTTCGAGCGTCGTCTAGTGTTGATACCTAACTTATTTTTTACGTGTGGTAATCCTACATAGATGCTATGCCGCACTCCTACCACACGATGCCTTACAAGTCTTACAACTGTCTACGGCCGGGAGTCCCGGGTAAGCCCTCGGAAGGATGTTCCAGGGCTCTCGGCAGACTGTGGCGAACACTTCAGCCTCGCCTATGGGGTTCGGATTTTTGGATCCTTCCGGACAAAGCAAAGCAAACGGACAAACAGACAATTTTTTTTCTTACTATATTTTCAGCTTCAGTATCTTATGTTGAGCACCCAGCGAGTATGTATTTCTTTTTAATATTTCCAATGTACAGTTTTGACTTTTGACTTTTCTATCATTTTAGCCCCTCTCTATAAAATAGATTGCAGAGGGGTTATGGCGAGACTTTGTCTGTAGTCTGTGTCTCTGTTGCATTATATTAAGTCACTAGGCCACGTGGATCATCTATTTAAAGTTTGAAATAAAACAAAAATTACAACTAAACTTTCACTTTCACAGAGGGGCAGTTGGGTGAGACCGTCTCACGGCTTCTTGTTATTATTTTTTTTTTTTTTTTTTTTTTTCAATTTTATTGCGATATATAGGTACATACAATGATGTTACAAATTATCGGTTTAGGTTCCACCATATATCAGCCAGATTGGCATGCAATAATGTTATTTAATTATATGACGATTACAATGACTATTAAGTACTATTAATTTTACAGTTATTTCAAAATTACATAATATTATAACATGTCCAAAGTCTAGATATCGCTATTGCTCAGTCAAACAATTTCATACAACTATTTTAGTCCATTCACAAATAACGTAACACAAAAACAATGTCAAATTCATGATTAAAATTTATTTCACCTCCAGTGCTTTGTCATTTAAATAGTCATTAACCGTGTAATAACATTTTCTTAATAAAATTGTCTTAACTTCTTTCTTAAATGTATGTACCTCTGCTATCTCCTTAATTCTTATCGGCAATTTATTGAAGATTCGCGGTGCCATACATAAGAAACTACTATTCATTAGAGTAGTCTTGTTTCTTGGTAGGCTTAAAGTTAGTTTTTTTCTTTTACTATTTAATGTAGTAAATAAATTCATATTTTTCCGAACAAATAGCAGCACTTCCAGAATATATATACATGGTAATGTCAAAATTTTTAACTGTAAGAAGCAAGGTTTACAGCTATCTCTCGGTTTTAAATGACATATAGACCTTACACATCTCTTTTGAGCTATGAATGCTGCCTCGTTATCAGTTGAATTGCCCCAAAACATGATACCATACCTTAAGAGAGGTGCAACATAACCATAATAGGCTGTCAGAACAGCTGTTTGACTGGCTGATTTTCTCAGCATGTAAAGTGCATATGAAAATGAATATACTTTCTTACATAACAATTCTATATGGTTTTTCCAACGTAGATTATTATCAATTTTTATTTTTATTTATTTTTTATTTAAGCCTTATTTATTTCCTGTTACATTTGTATTAAACTTAATTCTTACAACTACTTGTACACACTGATTAAACAATAGGATATTTTTAAATGCACATCTATATAATTTTTCTGCACACTAGGTAACTCCGCTAATCAACTGGATGCATACCAGAAATCTGAATGCTGTGCAAAAAAAAAGCCAAATGATCAACTAAACATGTACTACTTAAAAAAGCTAAAATTTTTACACAAAACGAGACGACCCTTTTTATCGAATTTAAACCAAAAAGTGTGGTTCGTACACCGGATATAAGATTTGGCAAACAAAAACACGAATCGCTTATCAAAAATACCAACTTGCACTCCAAATTTTACAATCTTATTACAGAATAGGTTAGGTTAGGCCAGTCCTTCAATTTTTTGATTCATAAAATTTAATTCCGTGAAGATGACTGATTAAATTGGGTCCCCAATCAGAACAAATCACGTTCCCAAAAGTAAATTAGATGATGTTTTTCCTTTAAAAAGTTCTAATATGTTTGTTAAGCAAAGGAATCCTTAGATATACTATTTTGATAGTAGTAATTTGTTCATCAAAACAGTTCTGCAAATACCACTAAACAGTATATTGAATTTAACTTATTTAGTGTTCATAATTAGTGTGCAAGTCAGCATCTCTGGCTCAACCTTGCAATATTTTGTTCGAAAAAAGGGAATAAACAGATATCGATTTAAATACATGCCTTAAACAATTTATATCTACATATTTAATCTATGCTAAAATGTTATTCTTAATAGTATGTATCAGGAACCCTCTCCGGTAAAGGCCTCCTCCAAGGCTTGCCATCTTTCTCTATCTTGAGCTATTTGAATCCATTGTGGGCCCGCGATTTTCTTGATCTCATCATCCCATCGAGCGTACGGTCTGCCTCTGTGGCGTTTGCCTGCTGGGCCTCTCCATGCCGTTACTGTTTTGGTCCACCTGTGATCTTTCAGGCGCGCTACATGACCCGCCCATTTCCACTTCAGTTTTTGCGCGTGGCTTAGTGCATCAATTGCGTTCGTTTCTGATCTTATTTTTGAGTGTCTTATTTTTTGTATCTTTTTTATGTTTAGCATGCTCCGCTCCATTGCTCTCTGACATGTATTTATTTTGCTCTTTGTTTTATTTGTAAACTTCCATGTTTGACAAGCATATGTCAGGCATGGAACGAGGCACGAATCCATAACTTTCTTTTTGAGTATTATGGGCATTTCACTCTTAAATATTTCTTTGCAACTCCAATATTTGTTCCATGTGCTTCTGACCCTTCTTTCTATTTCTTGCTCATTTCTGTCTCCACCGAAACTAACTTGTTTCCCCAAGTAAACATACTGTTCAACATATTCCAGCTCTTCATTTCCAACCTTTATAGATGATCTTTTGTAATTAGTCATGGCTTTTGTTTTTGCTGTGTTCATTTGTAGACCCACTTGCGCGCTAGTCTTGTGTAAAGTTTCTATCATATTTTGTAGTTGGCTGCTTGTTTCTGATAGTAAAATTAGGTCGTCTGCAAATCTTAAATGATTTAAATATTTTCCATGGATGTACAAGCCTTTATTATTCCAGTCTAACTTAGATTATTATCAATATTGAGTCCCAAAAATTTTGATGTGTCTACTTCTGCAATTTTTTTGTTAAAATAATTAATGTCAATATTTGAAAATTTATTTATTCTATTCCTAAATGTCATAAAATTAGTTTTGTCAATATTTATATTCAAATTGTTTAAAGTCAGCCAATGTATAGTTTTACACAATGTTATATTCACTTCTTGCTCCAACAGCAATTCATTATTTCCAGTAAAAACTATAGTACTGTCATCAGCAAATAGGACTGTATCATAATTTGTTGCTTTCGGGAGGTCATTAACCCTTTCGGACCGCGCCAATACAATTGTGCGGGTTACAAAATCGAGAATAGCTCATTATTTCTACGTTAGCAGTGGACGGGCCCTTTAGCGTACGATTGTACGGGAAGCGAACTTTCAGCTACCGCGCAAATTTTTTCCGTCGCGTAGTTGACTCTGGAGACGAGGGCGATGACAATGAGGAAATCGATTTTAACAACATTACTGAAGAAAACTCTGGATATTCCAGATCCTCTTCTTCTGATGATGGTGAAGGAAGTGTTGACGATGATATACCTCTGAGTATGCTAGCAGGATGGCAAAAGAAGCCCTTCAATGGCAAACATCTTCCAGAAGATGCCGTTCATGACCCAGGTGATACTCCATACGAATACTTTGAGCGCTATTTTACTGACATGCTCATGGAACTGGTGGCTTTGACCACAAACCAATATTACAAGGCCAATACCGGTATTTAAATGAAACCTATATGTCCTTTGTTAGATATTATGAAGTTTTTTGGAATACATGCCGTTATTGAATGTATAAAATTTCCAAGACTGAAGATGATTTGGAGTGGAAAATACAGGTCACAATTGTACGTGGGAAATGGTGGGCCCGGTTGGATACAATTGTTGGTATATGAATTTTCCAAGATGGCGGCGGAAAATTAGTAAAATTATTGCAGATTCGTAATCTGAGGTCCCAAATTATTTAAGATTGAAGTTCAAAATTATTAATTTCTTTTTAGTTTATGCGCCGGTCCGAAAGGGTTAATATATATTATGAACAGTAGTGGACCAAGTACACTGCCTTGTGGAACACCAAATGTGACCTTTCTACACGTTGATGTGTATTCAACGACTTTCTTTGATGTTTTGCACAATCTTGTAATTTGGGTTACTTGAGTCCTATTGCTCAGATATGATTTTATTAAATCGTAGGCATTCCCTCTGACTCCATAAGCGTATAACTTTTTTAATAACACTTTGTGGTCAACACAATCAAAGGCCTTTGTTAAATCCATAAATAACGCGCACACCAGGTTTCCCCTATCTAAGTTAGTCAATACTTTGGACAAAAAACTGTATATTGCCATATCGATGGATTTATTTTTTCTAAACCCTACTTGTTCAGTACAAAACAAATTTTGATATTCAAAATATTTGTAGACACAGTTATGTATCACCTTCTCAAAAATTTTTGAAATAACTGGCACGAGTGCTATAGGGCGATAATTGTGCATATTGTTTCTTTCATTTTTCTTGAATAATGGCTTGATTATAGTCAGTTTTAACTGTTCAGGGAAAACACCATTTTCAATACATACATTTATTATGTAGCTCAATATATGCGATAATGCTACAGAAACAAGCTTTATTATTTTAGTTGAGATACCATCGTAACCAGTACTATTTGTGCTTTTCAAGCCTAATATAATTTTGTGTATGTCACTAGGTACGGTGGGAGCCATGAAGACGGAGTTCAATTCATAGTTGATTGGTGTTTTGTGGTCAATTGGTAAGGTTTGATGAATTGAGTCAGTGAAAAAAATATTAAAACAATTTGCAATTTGTGAAGGTTCTCGGATAATGTTGTCGTCAACTTTTATGTGTTCTATTTGATCATTAGGTATGTCACTTTGATTGCCGCGGATTATGGCCCAGGTGGCTTTAGATTTATTAGGAGCCGTTCGTATGAAGTTGTCGTTTTGTGACTTTTGTGTTAACGTAATAATACGATTTAGTCTATACGATAGCTCTTTATAGCGATTTCTTGAGATTGCAGTTCGTTTCTTTCTATATTCCCACAAAAGTTGGCGCTTACGCTTACAGCAAACTTTGATACCCTTTGTTAACCATTTAGGGCGGGAAAATTTGGAACGTTTGACTTGTATTACGGGGAAACAAAGGTCATAAAATAATTTGAATTCCTCATAAAAGTTAGTGAAGGCTAGATTAGGATCCGTAGTTGTGAAAACATCACTAAAACTGAGGGAAATAATGCACTCCTTAAATTTGGTTTGGCTATCTTTACTGTAGTCCCGTTTATGAATAAACCAAGTTTTAAGACAGCTGACTGATTTTACAGGACATGCTAGCAACTGGGCTGTATGGTCCGACAGTTATATATTATATATTATGTTTAGATTATATATTATGTTTAGATGTATATACTTATACTGGGTGTAAAAAAATTACCTCTCCAAATGTCATGAGATGACTTGGCATCGGAAATCAAATACAAATATTTAATAAAAAAGGGGGGTACATTTTTTCTTTTTTTTTTCAAGTTTTTTGTCGCACATCAAGAATTCATTTTTTACCGCGGCAATTCGAGGTAACATGGTCGCCGTGGCAAAACAAACACAGAGCACCCGTCTGGCTGTTGTTGTCGCTTTCTACTGCCGCTCAGTAGCAAAAAAAAGGGCGAAAATGAAAATTTATAGGACCTTTAAAACGGCTTTCCGGTTAAAGTATTCATGTGATTTTTTTTCTTCATTTTTGTAATGTTTCTTGACTGATGCCACGTCACGTGACGAAATTAGGAGAGTCAATTTTGTTACACCCAATATAAAAAAAAAGAATCCATATCATTTGATAGCAATATAAGTACTGTAGCCTGCACCAGGTGCATTAGCTTATAGCACAGGTGAGTTTAACTTAGACTCGTTGTTATTGTATCGGTATGCAGGATTATGCCAGTTCATGATATACGTGGAAACACCTGTGGTCATAAAGAATATCGGATGTATAAAACATATCGAAATATTATATGAAATTAGCACGAGGAGTCGTAACACAATGAGCCACCTTTTAAAATATTTTTCTTCGTGGACCGTATAGTACAATGAAGATACTGAACACTTATAATATTATGCAAACTTTAATTCACACTTGAATGTAACTAGATACAATACAGCCAAGGAAAGACAAGCCTCTTTACTTGGCATGGTAGGAAGGGTTGCAGAGGTACTCTGGGAAATCCTCTTGAGGGCTTTTTTTTTTCTTTTACGTGAGGGAAAATCCTCATGGATGTTATGCCGGACTCCTACCGACTAAAAACCTCACGTAACGCCCAACAGCCTATGGTTGTGAGCCCCGGGTAAGCCTTCGGAAGGATGTCCCAGGACTCCCAACAGACCTACAGCCGCCTCTACAGCCTCGCCCAGGGGGTGGTTCGGGTGCTAACCCGCATCTTTGGGGGGGTTTCGGGTGTGATCCCGCTTGTAAAGGCGGGGCGTGCGTGAGTTCCTCACGTCACGCTGCCGTCATGGGCCTGCTTCTGTAAGGACGGTGAGCGACCCTCTCACCGTCCTCAGGCCCCCGGTCATGGAGGCCGATAGACCTCGGCGAAGACACGTCGGCGGCGCCCAGGCCCCTCTTGAGGGCAAACCCATAAACAATTACTTATTTCTGATTTTTATTTGTCCCAGAAACAATAGGTATTACTGGGGCTGCAGTGATGTGATCTAAAGGCTGTATGACGGAGATGAAAAAAAAAGGCAGGAACAATGGGGTATACTAGGCGTAGTATACCCCATTGTTCCTTATCGAATGCCAAATAATCGAACATCCAAATACTCGAACGTTCAAAATATCGAACGTTTAATATATCGAACATTGATATTGTAATCTTCGATATTTTGAACGTTCGATATATTGAACGTTCGATATTTTGAACGTTCGATTATTTGGCATTCGATTTGGCGTAGTATACCCGGAACAATGGTAGGCCTGATCACTAAAAGTGATTTCTACCAGGCAACCTTTGGATAGAGATAGTTGGTTTAAGGTTATCTATACATGAAGTTTAATCAATTATAAAATATAAGGTCTGAGTCCAATGCTGGCCGCAGGAGTCTCTCAATTTCATTCTGCCGCGTGATGAGAAGACCGCTTCTCATTTCACGTTGACCTGAACGGTTGGCACAAGATGTTCCTTTCCTAGGTTATTATGAAGTAATGGCCTGCTGTATAAAGAGAACTACTATGATCTGTCGGCTGTGGTATGGCACACCGCAGGAAATTTTTAGTGGGTGCGAGCCCCACACACGACCGTACGTCCCCGCTTCTGGGTAGTCCCGGACGACATTTTGTTACCTGCTTAAAAATAAAATAAAAAAGGTGTTCCTAGGTTTCCTTGTCTTCGCTATGACCTCATTAGTCAGCAGGTGTACTTGGCCTCAAAGATCCCCATCGCAGAGTATTTTTTCTAACGTGAGGAAAATCCTACAAGGATGCTATGCTAGACTCCTACCGACTAAAAACCACACATATCCTACCTAACAGCCTACGGTTGGGAGCCCCGGGTAAGCCCTCGGAAGGATACCTCATCGCAGTCTATTTCAAGGTAAGGAGCTGATCAGCCATTTACAAAAAAGTTCGGAGTAATAATAGCCTGTATAAGTGAAATAAATATATTTTGATTGATTGATTGATTGAGAACAAAGACAGTAAATGTTGTTACTATTATGCTATTATTGTAAAGCTATTATCGATAACTTCAAATGACCCTAGGGTCAGACCTACAGCAGGCTGTTTATTAATAAGCAGCAGTGATAGACAAGCATAATAAAATTATTACATAGATCTTTTGTTTTGTTTGGTATCTAGACAGGCTCACAGGCGGTATATTATATGAAATATACAATTTTATCTTATTCAATTTCCAAAAAATGACCAGATAAATTGAGGGAGTTGAAAAGAAAGTAACTCCACTTCTCTCTTCGTACTACCCGTTCGCTCTAACTTTGCCGTTGGCGTAGAGGCGTATACCCGAATTTTTAATTACACGAAGTAAATTGACAGTAGCTAATGTCACTTCGTCATAGAAAATAAGCCACATTGTATGAAGAAGTGACATTAGTTGCTGTCAATTTACTTCGTCTAATTAAAAATTCGACTTTAATACGGAGCCGAGCGGCAAAGTTAGAGCGAACGAGCAGTAAAGCGGGAGACAACTATGTGTACGGCTTTGCTCCATGGTACGGCCTATCCCGCGACCCGGCGAAGGGAGTCAGAACAACGCGAGGTTTATTTAGGTTTTCAATTTACAAATTCCACAGCTTTTATTAAACTACTAACAAAACTTAGGCAGGGGTAGAATGACCCTCTCTCAGGACCGTAGGTTTCCCACGAGGCTTCTGTGCTCCTACGAAGCAGAGCGGAGAATGCCTAAACGCAGACCCCACACCGTTCTGACTTCCTTCACCGAGACGCGGAATAGGCCGTACCATGGAGCAAAGCCGTATCTACCTAGTTGTCTCCCGCTTGAAGATACGAAGAGAGAAGTGGAGTTACTCTCTTTTCAACTCCCAAAATTTATCTGGTCATTAATATCGATGCGGGGTCCAAAACATTCTAACTTCTTTTGGGATTTTGCCAAGTTCTAGCTCTTTGTAACTTTTTGGTCCTATTGTTTTGCAGAAATTCAATAACAATGAGTCTAGGTACTCCTCGGAAGTTTAAATTACCCTTTTTAGCCCCTCTCTATAAAATAGATGCAGAGGGGCTTATGGCGAGACTTGTGTCTGTAGACTGTTACTCTGTTGCATTAAATTATGTCACTAGGTCACGTGGATCATCTGTTCAAAGTTTGAAATAAAACAAAAAGACAACGTCAATCGGATTGAACTTTCACTTTCATAATAAACGTTAGAGGGGCAATCGGGGGAGACCGTCTCACGGCTTCTTGTTTTAAAAGTTATTTCAGTCGCAACGTGGTATAGAATCACGTTGCCGCAGAGAGTGACCCTTGTAAAGAAAATCCCACCAAAAACATCCCTGTTGAAAAGGAGGCCAAGTTCCTATGGGCTAATTGTTCGGCTAAAAAGGGTTGAAATCCAATCCAATGCCAAGTTTAGATGCACTTTAAAATCGATCATAATCATCTTCATCAACAGCTAAATCCACAGGTAAACATTTGCCAGTCCCAAGACTCGCCACCATACTCAGACCTCCGCCTTCCGAATCCAGCCACTACCCACCACCGCATCCACGTCAACGGTCCATCTGGCCGAAATTCACTTTGCCATACACCCAGCTTAAAATATGGTGTAGTTGTGAAAATACGTAGGTACCTACTTGGTTAAAAATATCTAAAATAATGATACTTCTAAATTTTAACTTGGCTGCTCTATAGTGTTAACTATCCTTGTATAGATCCTCTACGGTAGGTACAGTATATATTTCAAAAAGAGTTTGTGAACTCTACGTTTAATTTCTTTTTCAGAATATTGATGACATTATAAACACGATATCTACGTCTACAACATAAATTGTGTGTTTGTACGTAAATTGTTTATACTGAAGAAAAATCTAAAATATGGACTATTTGTTTACTATTTCCTATGAAATAGCTATCTTTGAAATACTACACCTACCTAAAGTAATCTGCTGAAAGCGTTGTTCACTTTTTAAAGAAAAAGTATTTACGATGAAAGTCGAAAAATAAGTTAGTAGGTATGTGACCCGTATAATGTTCAATCATGGCGACACGAAATTAATTTCATTGAGCAACATTTGATTGTGCAATACCTCCTAAAGTATTCTTTTGATTTGCATGGTGTAAAGGGAACTTCGCGCTCGCCTTGGCTTGGGGGCACTACCGTGCCCCCAAATGAATAATCTTGATGAAATGTTCAAATTAGCTAACGTATTTAAATTGAGAAGGATACCTTATTACCGAATATATAAGACAAAATCGCTAAAAACACGTTTGTTGTATGGAAGCCCCCCTAAAATATTATTATGTTTTTATTTTCAGTATTTGTTGTTATAGCGGCAACAAAAACACATAATCTGTGAAAATTTCAACTCTCTAGCTATTACCGTTCATTAGATACAGCCTCCTGACGGACAGACAGACAGACAGACGGACAGCGAAGTCTCATGAGTAGGGTCCCGTTCTTTACCCTTTGGGTACGGAACCCTAAAAAGGATGACTCACGCTACACCGTGCCGGGTCCAAGCCGAGTGCTGGCCACAGCAAGATCAACTAATCCTACTAATATTATACATGTGAAAGTTTGTGAAGGTGTTTGGATGTTTAGGTGTTTGGATGTTTGTTACTCAGAGATAGCTTATAGTCTGGAATAACACATAGGCTACTTTTCATCCCGGGAATATGTTCCCACAGGAAGCGGGAATGGGTACCGAATTTCACGCGGGTGAAGCCGCGCACGTCATCTAGTATTATGTATATTTTGTATGAACAAAGAACAAACTCACGTTAAACCATAGATTTAGAATTTTTCGCTCTAAATCTATGCGTTAAACCGAGCGGCAACTGAGTGACTACTGAAAACGCTCGGAAACCACTCGGTTCCGCCTCGGCTCGGCCACGGCCCGTTGCATGAATACAGTATACAGTGATACAGTGCCGCCGAGCTTCGCCCGAGCAGTCGTGAACGCAACCGGCTCGGTAACAGTAGTACGGCCGACACTCGGCTCGGAAGTCGGACCCGGCACGGTCTAGCATGAGTCATCCTTTAGAATGCTTGCTGATCTCTAAACTACTGGACAGATTTGATCAAAATATTTCACAAATATAAATCAAAATATTCAATGTGCAGTTTTGACATTTCCATAATTTGTATGTATAGGGTATTTGATTGACATTAATCAAAACATTGAGAACATCTTTCTCAAATCTGATTGAGTTTTTGAACATGACATGTGTGAAAATAAAAATTAAATTAAATCAAAAGAGTCCTCTCATCACTAAGAAGTATTGATACAAATTCGAATCAAATCCCCCCGAAGAAAACAATTGTTACCCCCTTTTAGCCATGATCTGGAATGAATTTCAATAAAATACGAAACACATCTTCCAATAATTATGTTAGAGATGATTTATGCAAAATTTGAAGAAGATCCGACCAAGGAATCCTGTGGTCCCATACAAACTTTGTAACCCTTTTCCAACTCACACTTGACCGATTTCTTAAATTTCTTAATTTTTCGTTAATCTACATTATAACACCCGATCTGTGTGCCTTTCATAACGCTAGGACAATTGGAAGTGGCCTAGAGGTTTTGATGACCGGTCAGTGAGTGAGTCAGTCAGTGCCAAAATTAGCTATATTCACAGGGTCATATTTCAGGATCTACTGAAGCTACATCTATGAAATTTGGTACACTGCCTTAGTATATGAATACGTACATACAATTTTATTTCTGTACTTGCAATAGGCACTGAGCTACAGGGGGGGTCAAAAGTGGGTCGAAGCGGTTCGTGTAAATAGAGTACGGCATGCGCTCGGCCTGTTGCTGGAACTTGGCCTGCGCACTGCCGTGCGCTTAGACTTGAGTATTCTTATTTCAAATTTTTCAAAAGCAACTCAAGACTTGGCGAATAACCCTCAAACAGGTTTTCAGTTCTTATTCAATTTCCAAAAAAGGTTGGTAAAAAAGTTTAGTTTATAACGCTTAGGTTGCATAATTTACCATGTCTCGCTCGATCGAGAAAAAAAAAAGGTTTAAGTACTTTTATAATTTGCCAGGCAAGACATCGAAACTATGATAAGTCAAGAATTCTAAATTTTGAATTGTGGGTGATACTTTTATTCACTTTATACCTACGCAAATTATGTATGACGAATCTGACGTAAACAGTTAAGACTCCCAATAAAATTGCTGTTTTTTATACCACTAAGGCGGCGGACAAGCTTACGGCCCCACCTGATGGACTGTGGTCACCGTAACCTATGAACGTTTGCAACACTCACGCTGCTGACCCTGCCTGCAGTAACCTTCTAAGACCCCTTTTTGGACAACCCATACTGTAGGCGTTTGGGAGGACCGAGGCAGGGAGATCAATCCACAATCTAAGCATGCAGTTGGGAGTTTTGGTACGAATTAGGTACGGAATGGTTATAGATTTTGAAGCGCTCGTGGCCCCGCGGACTCAGTGTTCTGTAAACGATCACTGCAGTAAGCAACATTTACTATGGCCGAATATGGATGGGTGACCACCACGTGGACCACTTTGTGACATTTATTTACGAGCGTTTCCGTGCTTCGGAAGGCACGATAAGCCGTTGGTCCCGGTTGTCAGTAAAATGACAGTCGTTAAGCCAAGTTGAAGGCCTTACGAGCGGCTTAAAAAATTTCAACTGTGGGTCGTCACAACCAGCGCCCGGGTCGGCAGCGCGTGTGTAGCGCCTCTGGTGTTGCAAACGTCTATAGGCTAAGGTTACCAACCTTCCGGTGGGCCGTAAGCTTGTCTGCCACCTAAGTAGTATAAAAAAAAAATTTTTTTTAGACAATAGGCTTGCACCCTATTACGTGGGAATAGAATGAAAGTGTAGTTCACACATGACATCAGAATTTTACATTACATTCGGAACAATAAGAACCTCGAAAGATTCCACTACCCATGGGAATTTGGTTTCGGACTATATGCTCAGATAGTCCCAATTCCCGAGGTTTTTTTTTCGTGTAGATGGAAGGAAATTCTCATTGATGCTATTTCGGATTCCTTCCGACTAATTTCCATCTGGCTACGGCCGAGAGTCTTGGGTATTAATACTACTTGGGTAAAAATTTATAGACAAACTTATGAGATTTTCAGTTGTAACATTTTAAGCTGGGGTACAAAATGATACATCTGAAAGCCATTTTTATAGGTACCTACCTAATGTATGTTTCGGTGAGAATGATTACTATCGTGCATATGTACTTACATCAAACTTTTTTAAAAAATGAAAGACTGGCCAACTGCGAGTCGGAATCGTGCACGGAGCGTTCCGTACCAAAAATGGCAAAAAGTGACGTTTGCTGTATGGGAGCCTCCCATTATTTTTTGACGTGACGTGTAATAATTCGGTGGAGCCGGCTGCACGCACGAAAAAACATAAAGTATGCGGCGTTACCTCGCTCTGAGGCGTTCCATTTAAGGCTGAGTTGTCACGTTCAACTATCGTCAGTATACCGACTTTACAGACAACCGATTTTTTGACGTGACAACGTCTTATAATTCGATGGAGCCGGCTGCACGAACGAAAAATGATGACGCAATACGTCGTTACCTCGCTCTGAGGCGTTTTATTTATTTTAGTAATGTTTTCTACAGATGGCACTTAATCAATTGATGTGTTTTTATATTTCTTTTTGTTTTGTAATGTTAATTTTATTTGTACTTGTATTTGTATTTTTTATTTTTATTTTTATTTTCTTATGACGTTGCCACGTTCAACCATCGTTAGTAAACCGACTTTACAGACAACCGATTTTTTTTTCTGATTGGCAGTGGCAAGTTGGCAACAGAAATACATCATCTGTGAAAATCTATCACTGTTCCTGAGCAGTCTCGGGACGGAGGGATAGAAAGACGAATGGCGAATTCTCACGAATAGGGTCCCGTTTTCATCTTTTCGTTATGGAATCCTAAAAACTTAAAATACTGAATATCATCGATTTTTTCGTCCTTATACATAATTTACCTGTACGTGGGTCGCAGTGACGACGCGTATTCAAAGTTAGTTTAATGACTTGCCTATAAGTCTGGCACTTAATGGTTTTTGTTACCATCCATTGTAGTTAGAAATAATGACTGTAGTTAGGTAGTTTTAACAAAAGTTAATATTATGACGCAGCTAGATTATCTATCGCTGGGTTCTCTACAGAGAGCGTTCACGCGGTCAAGCGTTCGAGAGGTCACTTTTGCGTTATTTGTTACATAGATATGCTAAGCCTCGCATAGGAGGCATTCTGACAACAGATTTCTGATATCTGTGGCGGGGTTCGGGAGCAACTGCACGATGAACGCAAAATGCGAACGTCGAACGGTCGAACGCTTGAAGGTCAAGCGTTCGAGGGGTCAGAATTGAGTTGTATTGTATTACATTACAGACAAACACATAGGAGGCATTCTGCACGCTCGTTCAACGCTGAACGCTTGAACGTCAAGCGTTCGAGGGGTTAGTTTTGAATTGTATTGTATTACGTTTGATATAGGTAGGTACTTATAGATATATTGAAGGCATTCTGACCACAACGGTCAACCAACAGCGGGGATCGTGAGCAACTGCACGCTCGAACGCAGAATGCTAACGTCGAACGCTTGAACTAACTTTTATATTTTTGAGGCTGTACCCTGGCCGTTTACAGTCCTTGAAGAATTATCAATTAATGGCAGTCCATTGTTGGACGTTGGCTTCTCCCAATTCACGCCACAACTCAGTCCTGCGCCTTCCGGATCCAGTCCCTCCCTACGTTTTTTGACGTGACATCGTCTTATAATTCGATGGAGCCGGCTGCACGCACGAAAAAACATGACGTATGCGGCGTTGCCTCGCTCTGAGGCGTTCCATTTAAGGCTGAGTTGGGGTGAGGCTTAAACTAATGCTTTCAGGGTTGTGCTGATCCCCCCGCTTACACGCTGTGCAACCTTTCACTGCTTAGCTGTAGGTGTAGCTTGTAGTTTGAGCCTTCCTATGAGATCCTTCTGATCTCCTAGGAAGCTAAACGGTCTTAGGGGAGAGTGCTACGGTCATGTTGATCCCTAAGGCTAGCCAGAGAGATTATCCTTCACGTGGTGCCACCTGTTTTTGATCTAATTCCCTCAGAAATAGATGCAACAGAAATCTCCTGGCGGCAAGACCACAGGGTATCAGTGGCTGTGCCAGGTGGCACGACTCACACTAGAATATGTGAGGGTCGATATAGGGGGGCAGTGGGCAAAATTGGGGGGGTTTTTCTTTTCTATGGGGGGTAAAGGGGAGGCCACCCGCGACAAACCCTGATCTGTCCACAGGGTATGAGTGACTGTACTCTGTGGCGGGACTCACACTAAGATATGTGAGGGTCAGATCAGGGTGGGGGGATGGGGCGCGGAGGGGGGGAGGTCACCCGCGTGTTTGTGCCGTGCGTGGAGACCCGTAAGGCAGGAGGACGGGATCCTGGTGGCTGAGTGGCTTCCAACGCAGCGGTAGTCGTTGGACTCTACAACACTCCACTTTGGCCCGGATTTCTGTCGAAACGGGAGGTCGTGGACTAGCCAACCACGATCAATCGGCTGTGGCGTCCGGTCAGACGGCCGCCAGGCGAGTATTCTGGAAGGGAGGGGTCCGCAGGCGGCGGCGCGCGATTTTTCGACGTCTTGTTGGGCGTCGTTGATCTCGTGCCGTGCGGTCTCGTGGGCACTCTTTTCTGGAATGCTATACCGACATGGTAACCCTGGTGTCTACTTCTTAGACATCCCCAATGTTGTGGACTCCGTGGCGGGTGGGGAGCCATGCTCGGTGAATATAACTTCGATACGGCTATGGATTCAACAAAAGCCAACAAAACCAAACAAGATGACCAAAAGGGCGTCAAAAAGGACATTATGTCATCTGGCGGGAGGGTCACCGAACGCAATACCATGGGGCGTACTCAAGTGAGTCATACCGGGCAGGGGACCATCGGGCAGCCTGGCAACCAGCCAAGCATACCCGTTGGGACGAATGCTTCGGGAGGCGAGCTTCGAAATGCCAAACCGAAAAGGTTGAGTGGGGCAGCCAGGCGCAAGATGCTACTGGAAAGGCGGACACGGACATTTTCGGAACGAAGTGCACCTGTCGGGGCAACTTCTGGGGGGGGCAGGGGACTTAACTGCTGTTAAAAGGGCAGGGAGTCCAGTGATGAGAAGGCCGACGAATCATCCAAGAGACCGAACCTGAACAAATCGTTCAGGGACGCTCTCAACGGATGCAGGATGGCGATCATCACTGATAACTTCCCGGCTTCACAAGTCACCACTGATGACGTCGGACCGATTGTCAGCGCCCTCTGGCAGATGATGGTCGGTCACCCGGATCCTCTGCCTCGATTCAACATCGGGTCAGTCAGCGCGGGAGCACTCCACGTTTTCTGCGAGGATCAGAGGTCGGCAGACTGGCTTGCCGGGATCGCTGGGAGGAGTATCGGCAGCCTTACCCTTAAAGTGGTCAACGCCAAAGATCTTCCCAAACCGGTGAAGATGGCGTGGAAATCGAAGAACGTCTGGATCACAGATCTGCCCAGCGTTCTTTCGATGTTACAGCGCCTAAACCCCGAACTGAAGACGGGAGACTGGAAGGTGGTGGACACAATTGTGGAGGCGGCCAGTGTCAGGAGGATTGTCCTGATGGACAGGACATCGGCAGACTACATAAAATCCAAGGACTACTGCCTCTACGCTGGCGTCGATAAAGGCTACTTCAAGCTCCTTGAAGACAGCGATGACAAGGTCGGCGCCAGTGGGGGGGCAGGAGTTCCACCACTTGCTCCACAGATGCTGCTCGGCGACGCGGGGTCACACCAGGACACCATCGGGGGCTACCCAGTCCCTTCACCGGCCACTTCTCATCGCACCGATGATGTGTTGGGCGATTTGGACGACCTCAACCTGTCGTCTCCACTCTCGCAGACGGAGACTATGGAGGAGGCTGTAGACGCAGGCGACAGTCACTAGACTGCCGATACCCCCCCATTTGCAAAGAACAAAAAATGGCGGGACTAAGGTGTGTACAAATTAACTTACATCACTGTAAAGCGGCGATGTCCCTCTTGGGACGTCACCTTAAAGGACATAAATTCGATATTGCCTTGATACAGGACCCTTATATAAGCACTGCGGGTGTTGTCTCAGGCTTAGGTAGAGAGGGATCTATTTTCCACTGTACTAATGAGGGTGTGAGGGCGTGCGTATATGTCAGAAATGGCATAGACGCTATGCCCTTACACGATCTTTGTTCCAGGGACCTTACAGCAGTCAAGGTCTATACGGGGGCAGGGCGAAGACGGAGGGCGGTTGTGCTGGCCTCTGTGTACCTCGCCTACCCAAAGAAAGAAAGACCCACTAACATGAGGGAGATGAAGGAACTTGTCGAGTTCTGCGGCCGGGAGAACCTGGAGTTAGTGATGGGCTGCGATGCGAATGCCCACCACATCACCTGGGGGAGCTCGGACATCAATGATAGAGGGGAGGAACTTTTCGAATATTTGGTAAGCTCTTCACTTCATACACTAAATAAGGGCAATGCTCCCACCTTTGTGGATGCTAGGCGTTCGGAAGTTATTGATGTAACTATAGCTACTAATGGTATTTATAAGAGAATCACTAACTGGCGAGTGTCTGACGAAGCTAGTGGTTCTGATCACAGGTATATCTGTTTTAGATACGATACAGAGGACTCCTTTCCAGGAGTACGGAGAAGAAATCCCAGGAACACTAACTGGGAGGCGTACACTAAGGAACTAAAAAACGAGTTAGAATCAGTTAAAGGTAAATTGAACTCTACGGTTGACATTGAACTTGAGGCTGAGCGGGTTGACAGAGCCATTAAAACGGCATGGTACACAAACTGCCCAGAGAAAGAAGCGAAAGGAACTAAGGTTCCGTGGTGGACGCCAGATTTAGAAAATAAAAGACAGGCAATTCGCCGCATCTTCAACGACGCTAAGTCCAAGAGATGTTTTAAAGAGTACTCCCGAGCGCTTACCGAGTACAATCTGGCAGTTCGCAAGGAACGAAGGAAATCATGGCAATCTCACTGCCAGGACATCAATACTGTTCCTGAAAGTTCAAGATTGGTAAAGGCTATGTCTGTGAGTAGAAGTAATACCCTTAATGCAGTTAGAACCCATGAAGGGAGACTAACTGAATCTGGTAAAGAAACCCTAAAGATCATGATGAAAACACATTTTCCGGACTGTAAGATTCATGATAATTCTGGCACAGATGATCCCATGCCCGTAGAAGAGCAAAACATGCGAACTACGAAAGCAGACTGGGATGTTGCAAAGAAGGTAGTAGAAGAAAGAAAACTCAGTTGGGTATTGAAAAACTTTCAACCATATAAATCACCAGGTCCGGACGGCATATACCCGATACTACTACAAAAAGGTCTTCCTATACTAGGCCCGCACTTGATGCGGCTTTTTAAGGCCTGCATAGCCTTTGGATTCATTCCAAAGATATGGAGGGAAGTGAAGGTAACTTACATTCCGAAACCAGGGAAGGATAGCTATGAAGAGGCAAAGTCGTTTCGTCCGATAAGTCTCTCGTCTTTCTTATTAAAAACCCTGGAGAAATTGGTAGATCAATACATAAGGGATGGGCCTCTCACAAAGAAACCATTTCATAAGCTACAATGTGCCTACCAAACCGGAAAATCAACCGAAACTGCGTTGCACCATGTAGTCGAGAGAGCAGAGAATGCTATTGATGGACAAGAGATTTGTGCGGCTGCGTTTCTGGACATTGAGGGAGCATTTGACCGCACAACATTCGAATCGATTATGAAAGCCGCAAAAGAACACGGCATTGACCCCACCCTCTGCAAATGGATTGACTTCATGCTGAGGGGCAGGAGAGTAAGGTCATCTCTATTAGGAGATGAAATTCACGCCACAACGACCAAGGGATGCCCTCAAGGAGGGGTATTGTCCCCCACACTGTGGTGTCTGGTAGCAGACTCCCTCCTAACCAAACTGAATAGAGGGGCATGCTTCGCTGTGGGATATGCAGATGACATAGTTGTCATGATCAATGGTAGATTTCCGGAAATTGTCTCGGAACTTCTGCAACAGGCTTTGAAGGATGTGGAGGAATGGTGTGCTGAAAATCATCTAACCATAAATCCCAGCAAAACTACAATTCTTCCTTTTACAAGAAAGAAGAGGTTGAGCAAATTAAAGAAATTGCTTTTATTTGACACAGAGTTAGAATGGTCCACCAACGTGAAATACCTTGGTATGACCTTAGACAAGGAGCTCACATGGAATCTGCATGCCAAGAAGGTGACAGAAAAAGCCATGAGAGCCTTCAATATGTGTAGATCGGCGTATGGCAAAACCTGGGGCCTGAAGCCCAAGGTACTGTACTTCATTTACACCACAATGGTTCGCCCAATTTTAACCTACGGCAGTGTTGTATGGTGGACAAGAACCAAACTAACATCGTGCGTGGAAGAATTGGGCAAACTACAGAGGATGGCCACTATGGCTATCACAGGAGCGTTTAAGTCCACGCCTACAAAGGCGTTAGATATAATACTAAACTTAACCCCTCTTCACATCTTCATACAACAGGAGGCAATCAAAACCTTATACAGACTAAAAACGGCAGGCGCTTTTAACTGCAATAGGCCAACAACGCTGCATACAAAAATGGAGCTTAATGATGAGATTCAAAGGAAGATGCATATGATTAGCGACGCTATGCCGTGCATAAAAATCTTCAAAAGAAGCTTCAAAATACATGTCCCCACAAGGGAAGACTGGAAGCAGGAACTGCGCTCACCAGATGCAGACTGCCTCATCTGGTACACAGACGGTTCAAAAACGGAATCTGGTACAGGAGCGGGTATTTACTCAGAATCTTCACAACTTTGGAGCAGCCTGGGTCAGTACACCACGGTCTTCCAGGCCGAGATGTATGCCATCATAGCATGCGCAGAGGAAAATCTGAAAAGGAGTGTAGAGAACAAGACCATCTACATTCTTAGCGACAGTCAAGCGTCACTAAAGGCCTTAAATTCCTACAAGGTCAACTCAAAACTTGTCCTGAATGCGGTGAAAACCCTAAACAAGCTGGGCCGCAGGAACAAGCTGCGACTGCTCTGGGTCCCAGGCCATGTAGGAATAAAAGGAAATGAGAAGGCCGATGAGCTAGCTAGGACAGGATCGGCAAATGCCATGCTTGGACCTGAACCATGTATGGGCCTACCAGCATGTACATTCATAAAGGCCGCTAAGGATTACGCTGATAATAAACACATGCAAGAGTGGGATATCAGTCAAGGGTTACTACATTCGAAGAAATTCATAAGTAGCAGAACCAATGAGGCTTCTAAATTTATATTGAATAATGGAAGAAGCAAAGCTCGAGCTGTGGTTGGTGCCCTTACAGGGCATTACGGAACCAACGACATGCTTTTTAAAATGAAGATCACTTCAAATAACGACTGCAGAGCCTGCGGTGATGTCAAGGAAACTATGGAGCACATCCTGTGCGAATGCGACGTCTTAGCAGCGAAGCGTATGAGCCTCCTTGGGAATGCTTATCCCAAACCGGAAGAATACAGGTTTCTTCCTCTTAGTGGGATCACCGCGTTAATAGACCACTTCTTCAAAGAGTAAGAAACAATAAGGTAGGGGCTAACACAAAAGATCCCACTGGGTCGAAGTGTTGCTGACTTCGTCAGCCCCCGATGTAAGATAAGATAAGGCTGAGTTGTCACGTTCAACTATCGTCAGTAAACCGACTATACAGACAACCGATTTTTTTTCTATGTCGTCTTTCCGTATGGTGGAAGGTTTTGTCTATATCTTATATTTGCCAAGTTGCGTTGTTCGTATGTCTACCCTTAACTAGTCGCCGTGAACTTGACTTTCTACTGTTGGACGAAAGTTATTAGGCATGACACAGTTGGGGGACAACGAATTGTTACTGCATTCTTAACGCAAACAAACTATTATTAAGTACCTGCTTGATATTTAAAGGAAAATCACTAGAGTATCTATACTAATATTATAAAGAGGAAAGATTTGTTTTTTGTTTGTTTGTTTGTAACGAATAGGCTCCGGAACTACTGGACCGATTTAAAAAATTCTTTCACTGTTGGAAAGCTACACTCTTTGCGGTGAACATAGGCTATAGAAACGGGAACTACGCGGGTGAAACCGCGTGACGTCCGCTAGTACTTTATATTTAAAGGAAAATCACTAGAGTATGTAAATAAAATAAAAGGTGATTAGATAACGGACATCACAGATGGCCTCGACTTAGTATTGCTGAAAGATTAAATATAATACCTACTGTAAAATGAGATATATCTGGTTATTATCTAATCATTGTAACATTACTGTCACAATTTCAAAGCACGGTTTCGAACTTAGAACAACACGGAAAAGTCTCCTTTTGAGCTGTTTTAAAGTCATAAAAGAATTCCTGAAAAAAAAGGTTGCCTGGGAAACACGAATTGCTGCTTTCTACATAAACTGTATTAGATTTTAAGATACCTACATTTTTAAAAAAGCCGGATAGAGTTTCTTGGGGTGTTCCTCTCAGCCTGTAGCATTTTTGAACCCTTAGTAAAGTCACAACAATTTTAACATATTTTTTTTTGATTGAAAAAGATTTTTTTTTTACCGTATGGGGATAGATTTAGACACTCAATAAAAAATCTAATAATTCTGTCCTAACCCTCGAAGCAACATGAGTTGTTATACCTCTGCTCTGTGACCGTTGCTCTCAAGGCTTGTATAATATTCGAAAGAGACTCATCTTGGAGTGAACTTTATACTAGAAAATATTCATTAATTTGATCTGATAAAACTATATTATTGTAATTTATTAGATACTCTTGCTTTTTTAACGTTTCAAAACACGAATAGGAAAACTAAGTTCGATCGAAATCGGTCTCAAAAAATGAAAAATATTGCAAAAATTTTAACAAGTATGGTACTTTTTTATCTATATACTTAAATTAGTTTAATTCTCATAAAAGCATGTCATAAAATATATATAGGTCTTTAGGACAATATTTTACGGCTAGATTTTTTCTTAAAACCCCTCAGATTTTATAACAGTAATATAATGCATTAGAATCGAATGAAATCCGGCAGAAGGTACGCTGCAATCTCTCGAATTGCCTTAGGATTTTCGATGTCGAATATACAAGCCTTAAACGGCTCACCCGTTTATCATGGGGGCAATATTTATGTTCCATTATTGATAAAAACGTGACTTTTTATACTTTCTTTCTATAAAGGATTATTCAATAAATCATGACATCTTTATAGCACACAATTCGATTTATTCGCAATTGTACCTTATAATAATGGTCTTATTTAAGTTTTAATGATGCTATTTTACAAAATAAACTGATCATTATTACAGTATTTTATTGCAACACTAATTAACCATAAAATTCATGTTTATATACGGCTTATGTACAACAAGAAAGGTTACTCCAGGGGAATTACCTATCCATATTACTAGCGGACGTCACGCGGTTTCACCCGCGTAGTTCCCGTTCCCGTGGGAATACGGGAATAAAATTTAGCCTATGTTCACCGCAAAGAGTGTAGTTTTCCAACAGTGAAAGAATTTTTCAAATCAGTCTATTAGTTCCGGAGCCTATTCGTTACAAACAAAAAACAAATCTTTCCTCTTTATAATATTAGTATAGATTTTTCATCAAAGTTTATATTTATCATCATCATCAACTTTCCATCGGCAAATTTGCTGGAACCTGATGAAGGAAAATAATTCACCCAATTGTATAGCTTGTTTGTAATACAATCCGGAAAATAAGTCACGTTTACTGCATGCATACATAATTATTTTCTGATTGTAGTAATTGTTGTCACAGGGTATTTTTTTTAACGTGAGGGAGATTCAATCAAAGAAGTTTGATCAACAGGATTTTTTTTCCTCGTGGTCAAATCAGTTTGACAAAATAGTTAATCCACCTGGAAGAACCGGGAAAATCCGTCATGGATGCTATGCCGGACTCCTACCGACTTATGGTTTGGAGCCCCGGGTAAGCCTTCGGAAGGATGTCCCAGGTCTTGTTGTTATAGGGGTCATAGAAATACATTATCTGTGAAAATTTCAGTTAGCGGTCACGTCCACGTCCCGTTTTTACCTTTTGGAAATGGAACCCTAATTAGAACTAATTAGTTCAAAGAAATGTTAAGGAGAGACTTAATACGACCTTGTTAAGGCAATCACAATAATTTAGATAGTCTGTTAATTTATATTTGTTTCACTGTATTTTAAGGGTAGCCTTGTCTTTCCACTTCAAATTAAAATATATTTGAATGAATTAGAGTTTCAGAAATAACTAGTTGATGGCGAAGGCTTCACTCTCGTGGAATGCTGCGTGAGATTTTTAGTCGCTAGGAGTCGCTAGGAGGATCCATAGCATTCATCATACACAGGATGAATTTTTCAAAAGGGATTAAATGGCCAAATCCGAAACTCTAAGGAATAGCGAAAAATGCTCAAAGGAGTCACGAGCCCGATGTTGATGAAAACTTAAAACCTCATCACTAGATTTTTGAAAAACCAATAATAATAGCTGGGAATCGTACCCATTGATTTTGAAAAAATAACACACCCTATATTATTACACAGTACGATAGTGTTGCTATTAAGGATCTTATTCTGGGAAGTAATGACATACGGCAAACTAAACCAAAGTGCTCATCTTTAACAAAATACAATTAAATTTTCTTACGTAAACTGATTAATTGTTCAAAATGTAGACATTGTTTTCAACACATAGCTGGATTCGAGACCTCAAGGATCGTACTGCATTCAATATTATTGATTCCGTTTAGAAATAAAATAAGTGACGCATTTTTCAGTGTTGATAATTTCTATTTTCTATCTACTATACCATAGTAATTAGGACACATCAGCTAAAAATAGTTGTAATATGTTACCATAAACTTATCTATTTATTACTTGATAATTCCGAGGACGCATGTGGTTAATGAATTTATTAACAATGTCTTTTTTTATATTATATGGTGGCAACTAGAGATGCGCCGAGTGACACTTTTGCCGAGTAACGAGTACCGAGTTTTACTCGGTTCAACTTTTTTCCAACCGAGTACTCGGCCGAGTAACTCGGTTCAATCAAATTCCCGTTTCGGGGCCCTGAGAACTACTCGCGTTGAAACACCACTCACCCCGCCTGCACATAACTCAGCTTCTAGCAGCCCTCTGCAGGACGTAAACCTCTCCCAGTTCACGCCACAGTACACAGTCCTGTGCTTTTCGCATCCAGTCCCGGCCTGCGACCTTCACCAGGTCGTAGGTCCATCTGGCGGGTGAACGTCCTACCTTGCGTTTATAGATGTGGCCAGCCCATTACCACTTTAATGTGCTTATTCTGCGAGCTATGTCGACCACTCCGGTTCTCCGCCGAATAACTTCATTTCGGAGTTTATCCCTCAGAGATAGTCCAAGCATGGCTCGTTCCATAGCTCACTGTGCAACAGGGGCGTAGGCTCCATAGAAGCCGATTCCCGCTGGCTTCCCCTTCAGAACTGACAGCAAGGTGAAGTTACATCATTACTAAATCTCGGTCAGTAGATAAGATGATAAAATTTTCTTCTTAACGAAAAACCCCTGCTGCAAAATACATAGCAATGTGCAATATTGTGCATCGCTCAGTTCAGTCAAAGTTCAGTGAACTCCAAAAACACGATCATGGAATATGAGAAATAAGCCGGATTGCTGAATATTTGCGTCCCTTTCGTTAATAATACGCAAATGTCGGTTTCTCTCTCTACGTTCCGAGTGTTTCGAAAGATTATACTTGCGAATCTCCATCGTTCGGCCAGCGATCGGGCCTCGTTCTAAATCCACTCGGAAATAGCTTAATACGAGACGGAGAAAAATCGTCAATAATAAAGTAAAGTCAATAAACGTACTAAAATTTACTGTTGACGAAATAAAATCACTCATAGAGTCTAATTATATGTATCTTCATACAACGTAATTATATAATGATATTTACGACGCAATCATTTGGAATTTTCAATAACTAAATAAAATTAATGAATTAAGTACGCTCGTCGAACATTCTTTATGCACACTAGCGCCGCTTTCGAATATTTTGAACTTTTATTTACTACTTTATATTTTCTCTAAACAATGCAGCAGTGCACTCCCAGAATTATTGAATAATTAGTTTGTTGGTCGTTTTTTTGCTGTTTATTGGTTAATTATAATTAGTTAGTGATAAATAGCATGGTGTATTGGTGAGTGGAATAGTGCGTGCAGTACTGTATAAGTATATAAGCTGTAAATAGATAAGTAATTACGTATAGTTTACATTTTGCTTTGTTTTAATACCTACTAAGAATCTAGGTTGTTCGTATGCGTAATGGCGACGTTAATACATATAGATTGTTGTATAATAGATTTTTTGTTATCTGAGGAAACATCTTTTACTAAATTAAGTTTTGAGAATAAAAAATATGTAATTCAATTGTGACTATAGATTATAAAAGAAAAGACTGCTCCTATAAACATTTTCATAGTTCGTTTTATGATAAATATACTTGGATGACAGGTTCTTGTAAACTCAATAAACTTTACTGTTTCCAATGTTAATTATTTTCCGATTCTAGTAGCGTTTGGAGTCGTACAGGGTTTACGGACATCAATAATATAGGAAATTCGACGAAAAAACATGTTCTGACTGAAAAACACATTCGTAGTTGTTTAAGCTTTCGTTAGGTAAACAGGAATTAGCGTTCCGCGGCCACGATGAGAGCTCCGGGTCGAATAACCGCGGTAATTATATTGAAATATTGCAATATTTAAGTGCGTATGATGCTGTATTGGAGTCACATTGTAACCCAAAGATGTTCTGTGTTACTCACCAACTAGCGTGAGGTAGCTATGCAGAGAACTCTATCCCAGGGCGCCTTATTTCTGAGTTTCCAGTCTGTGTGCAAGGGTAGGCTAGGGCTCTGACGAAAACAGACAATAGGGTGTACACACATATATTTACTAAGTACACAGAGATACACAGAGACACACAGAGAGCTTATTCACTGATAGACACAAATATCACAGGTACACAGAAATAAAGTCTAATTCCACTTAATAGACCACTGCCGCGTGAGCAGGTAGAACGGGTAAGCAGCTAACTACACTGTAATAGGGTGACAGTTACTGGCCTTGAGTAAGCTGAGAGCAGCACAGCCCTAGAATGCCACGTGGAGGCGGCTGGTCCCTCTCAAAACACCTCGCTCATGTAGTCCACGTGTCATTGGGTGTGGCTCTGCCAACCGTGGACGGGCCGCTTTTCCCCGTAGTAAAAAAACCCTGTTGTGACAAGTAAACGACAAATGAAATAACTGACATCGCGACCGACGAAATTCGAACCGCTTAGCAAACAAGAAATGACGCTTACCGGTATCCCGGGTGTAGGTTGACACAGAGTCCAACTCCTTCCGAAGAGAATAAGTTAACTCAGACTAATTCCTTAACAGGTCCTCATGTTGCAACTAACAACCTCCAAAGCTAAATTGAGGCGTGCCACTCAGAGTAATATCAATCCCTCGTCCTTAGCCGATGGTCAAAAGAGACTCGGAACCTTGTATCAGGGCTTTATCCCCTCTCTCACGTGGAATCGTCTCGAATTTTTCCTCTAAAACCAGCTTTCATTCAATGCAAAAAAACGATTCGTCACTCGTCCTTATGACATCCTGTCATTCTGACAGCAGAAATGTCACCACTGACAACCGATTAAAAAAAGATAACTAGATAAGGCTGCTTTCACATCCTGAATACTGCATCTATAGAAAATAAATGCTACAACCACCCCCCCTTTAATAGTATTTCCTGCGGATATGACACGCTGGAAATACACAATAAAGAAAACAGAAAAGTACTGACTAATAAACAAAGACAACCAGCTAGGTCCTTCAAACACCAGCTGACTACGACCATTACAATACCAAAGAAAGATCCTCCTATGTACCTAACTAGACACTGACTCGTGTACCGGTTAGGCTAAGTAACTAGAGTCTAATGCCCTTCATAGAAAACGAATGCTCCCTTTACTCACTGCCGATACCCTAACACTACCCAAGCTCTCAGGATAATGTAGAGTACTAAGAAGCGAATGAGAGAAAAACGCTCGGTGCGGTGCATAGAAGAAACTACAACGTGACAATTTAAAGTCACGTACACATATAGAAATACAAACAAAAGATTAAAATAGTCTTACATAATGATCACATAGCACTGGTTTAATAAACTAGAGAAACAGTGCTATGTAGTTACGTTAGGTATTGGAGACTGCTCCTCCTGATACTTCAGGATGTCCTTGATATGGTACTCCCCAAGATCCTTACCGTCCAGATCTGACAGCCTATATACTAAAGGGGATCGTTTAGCAGTCACCACACATTTAAGGAACTTAGGAGCTAGCTTAGAAGTAAAATTCTTGGCCTTGTTGGACAGGTAGAACGTGCGTTTGTAAACTATCTGTCCCACTTTCAGCTCTACATGCCTTTTTCTGAGGTTGTAATACTTTTCATTACGCTGGTGGGCAACGTTCAAATGTTTCCTCACCTGGTCGTAAATGCGTTGTATTTCTCTCAGCTTGACACCGAAGGCTGATGGATCGTCTACAGAGACTGAAGTAGGATGGCATGCGATATCTGTCTGCCTGTATAACACTCCATCCCCAATAAATTCCCTACCATGTACCAAAAAGTAAGGGGTGAAACGAGTTGCTTCGTTAACTGCAGTGTTTAAAGCACACTGTATCTCAACCAAGAACTGATCCCAAGACTTGTGTTGCGACTTCACATAGCATGAGATCGCTTGAACAACATTACGAATAGCTCGTTCCGCCTGATTAGTTTGGGCATGATACCTAGGGTTATAATATATATTAGGTACATTGTATTTAGCCAACAGATCCTTAAATGGCTTACTCACAAACTGAGGGCCATTATCCATGTAAATAGTCTTGCAGACTCCGTGCACGAGAAACACACTCTTCTCTATGAACCTCGCGACTACAGCGCCTGTGGCAACCCGAACAGGGCACAACATGACGTATTTGCTAAAGTAGTCGGAGACCACGATCAGGTGTACGTTTCTATTGCTCGAAGTGGGAAAGGGACCAAGCAGATCGACAGAGATAGCTTCGAATGGCTTCGAAACCCGCTTCGGGCTACCCATTAGGCCGGGACGAGACGTATTTACGGGTTTGTACTGCTTGCATGTTTCGCAATTCCCAACATATTCTTTGACGTCCTCGTACATCTTGGGCCAGTAATAATTTAGGGCTAACCTTTTATGCGTCTTCCAAACGCCACCATGGGCACTAAGTGTGTCATCGTGGTACTTAGAGAGCAGGGGCAAGCGATCCTCCTGAGGTACCACCAGCTTCCAGTCAAAGTCTGAAGTCAAAGAATATTTATTTTTAGTTAACCTATATAGAAGGTTGTCACGAATGTCATAATTTGGTGACTTCCTAGGGTTCTTCCGAACACTATTCATGGTGTGGTCATACCACGGGTCTTTAGTGGGTACTGCATCGAGGGAATCAATTTTGATACGAGACAGAGCATCAGGTACAACGTGGTCTTTACCTTTTCGATGCTCTATGTCAAAATCGAATTGACTGAGCCTCATGCTCCAACGTGCTAGACGACCCGTGGGATTTTTTAGCTTATGGAACCACAGAAGAGATGAATGATCCGTGACGACCGTACATTTTTGGCCTTCGACGTACTGTCGAAATTGTTCCAAAGCGAAAATCACGGCCAGAAGTTCTCGCTCAGTTGTGCTGTAGTTCACCTCATTCTTGTTAAGAGAACGGCTACAGTAGGCGATAGGGTGCTCAACACCATCGTGAGTTTGTGTCAGTACAGCAGCAACTGAGTAAGCTGACGCGTCACTAAGAATGCGGAAGGGCATCTCAAAGTTAGGCATTTTTAATATAGGGGCAGAAACCAAGGCTGACTTTAGCAGGTTAAAGGACTGTTCAGCCTCAGGGGTCCATTCGAACTTAAGGTTCGTAGAAGTCAGTTTGCACAGAGGTTTACTAATCTTCGAGAAGTTGTTAACAAAGCGACGATACCAGCCGGCCATTCCCAGAAATCTCTTAACCTCCTTAGGGTTAGAAGGGGTGGGATAGTTGAGGATAACCTCAACTTTACCCGGGTCTGTCCGTAGGCCATGTTTGTCCACATAATACCCCAGGTATTTGAGTTCACTCCGACAAAAGTGGGATTTTTTCATGTTAATAGTTAGGCCAGCATCCTTGAGTTGCTGATAGACTCTATGTAAGAGCTCTACATGCTCCTCAAAGGTGCTGGACACACAGACTATGTCATCCTGAAACGCAAATACCTTGTTGTCGAACTCGGGACCAAACAGACGGTCCATGAGGCGTTGCATCGTGGCACTGGCCCCGACAAGACCGAAGCACATCGAATTGTAGTGGAATAATCCTCTCCGGGGAACCGTAAAAGCAGTCTTCTCAGCAGACTGGGGTGAGTCAAATGGAATCTGCCAGTAAGCCGCACTCAAATCTACAGAAGTTAAATACTTAGCATTATTAAGGTGGTCCAAGATTTGATTGATATAGGGTAAGGGGTAGGCGTCACTCTTTGACACAGAGTTCAGCTTGCGAGAGTCCAAGCACAATCTGAGGTCGCCGTTCGCCTTCTCCACCATGACCACTGGAGAGTTCCAGGCGGACTGAGACGGGGACCCTACTCCCATCTCCAGCATTCGGTCCTGCTCGGCTTCCAGGGCCTTCTGCTTAAGGGGAGAGAGCGGATAATAACGCTGCTTGATCGGCTTGCTGTCACCAGTGTCAATGACATGGTGCACAAGTGAGGTCCGACCTAAACCCACCTTATCAGTGTTCAACGAGTCGAATTTTTTAATGACCTCGTTGATTACACACCTTTGTTTAGTTGTCAAGTTGTCGTAATCCTCGAGGCCACCGTTAAGGGACACAGACTCGATAGGATTATTATCTCTAAAGCTATCAAGACTAATATTTTGTAAAATTAACTTATCACTTAACTTAAATTGTTGCCAGAAATCCACTCCAAATATCATGGAGGTGGTTATACCTGGGACAACATAGAACTTGACAACTTGGATAACCGAATTGTACTCAATTGGCAAAGAGATACAACCCAGACATTGCAAGTGAGTGCTGTCTGCAGTTGTAATACGAAAAGTAGGATTGATACTCACAAGATCAAAACCCAGTTCCAAGAAGATGCGGTGCGCTCCCTTACCTAGTATAGAGCAGGAGGCACCGGAATCTAGAAGGCCTAAGACATTTAAATTTAAAACCTTAACAACTAGATACGGTCTAATGTCACTATCCCGTTTAGGAAACAGGACCTTATCAGAAATAGACTCAGATACAGAGTAATGCACAGAGTTCCTAATAAGGCCCTGGCCTACGCGTTTTTTGACTTGCTAGTACAGTGTGAGCAGTCTGGGGTCTTGACTCCTTTGAGACCACACCGGAAACACACCAGCTCCCTTGACTGTGTGCAGCTGTATGCAGTGTGACCGCCCCCGCCGCAACGAAAGCATTTGCGATCGTGGGGGGTAACCGGCGTCTCCACTGCAGACACCTGCTTAGCGGGCTTTTGTACACCTTTGTTCTTAAGCTGGTGTAAGTCAGATGTAATCTCAAACTTGTCAAGAGCAGGCTCATGGAAAGCGTCTGCCCTAGTACGCGCAAGCTCCAAGCGCTTACCCAAACGTCTCAAGTCATCTACAGAGTTGACATCATGCAAGGCCAGTTCCTTCATGTAGTCAGGTCTAATGTTGTGCATGAGAATGTCCAGCTGTTCCTCACTGGGCATCTTACATGACAACCTTGAGAACATGGCTTGCATTGTACATATATAGTTAACCAAGGACTCAGAGCGGGCTTGTGTACGCTGTCTTATCTCGTTCCTGAGGCGGTAATCATAATCAGGAATATCGAAGGTATCTCTAAGCTCACTAATAAGATCCTCATATGAGATGAAGTTAGCTTTGTTTGTACGGAACCAAGACAAAGCCGGTCCATCCAACAGGTCGGAGAAAGCCATAAGGAGTCTAGGCTTAGTAACCTCCCGAGCACATCTAAGTTCCTCTAATCTCTCTAAAAACACACGTACACAAGTAGAACCATCATATTTTAAGTTAAATGAACATAAGTTAAGGGGACGTTCTTTATACACTATGTTACATGTAGAACTATTCCTACTTGAACTAGCTCGCACCGAGCGGTCCTCTCTCACTACTGGTGAAGTATATTCCACCTGGTCACGACCCGAAGGATCATCACCATCATCATCCGAACCTTCGGATTCAGAATCACTACTGGGTTCAGCCCTAGCGATGATCGTCACTAGCCTACCACGAATATCCACCAGGTCGGGGCAATCCAGACCACAACGAGCTAACCTACTCAATAAGTAGTTGGCCCTGAGGGACACCCTAAGACGACTACCCTTATTAATGAAAATGTCACCTGACTGAATAGCCTCCTCCAGCTCGGACACCTTCGGGAGGCAGATCGAGAGCTCAGCCGATGCATCAGCGGGTGCAGGAGCACTCGCTTTGATGCTACCTCGACGGACGAGTCGGTGTGCCGCTCTTAGCTCACTCCGAAGGCCAGACACTGTCGTTTCCGGTTCCACTGAAATACCCATGTGGGACAGCTCGTTAGCAAGTTCATCCTTTCTTAAATAATTAATATATTTTTTCATCTGTGCCATTATGTAAAAATTTACTTACAACAATTATAAAGATAAAATGGCACAGATAGGGATCAATTACAAAGTAAAAATGTAAATTGAGTTACAACAAAGTGTACTAAGTTAGGTAATTATGTTTCAAATTGACTTTTAGAATTTAACAAAGATTAAGGGTATATTAAGAGAGAAAAGTTTCTAAATTTTCTGATAACACAGTTCAGGTTAACATTCAAAATTACAAGGTATGTACACACCTTATAAAAAAGTTTTAAGTTACACAGAGAAATTCACTAAGTTAACACAGAGAGATTCACTAAGTTTACCTTACAAGGTGAAGCTATAGGATAATATATATTATATATTAATCTACACTAATAATATAATAAATATATGTGTGCACCATAAAAAAAGAAAAAAAACACAATAAGAAAAAGAAGTGGGTATGCCAAATAAAATCAAAAAGTTTTTCCAAAATCACAGCTATTTTAAATTTTTGAATTTAGAATTTTGTGTCTTTTCCAGCCAAAGATGTAGGGAGCTGGAAGAAGACGAAAGGGAAGGTTTTGTGCCTAGCTGCTAGCACCACCAATTAACGTCCTGGAGCGTCTCGGACGATATTACAGGATGGTTTCGCCAGAGATAACCACCTATGCACACACACCAGACTGAGACTACCGCAGAGTAGACCCAGAGATTTGCCACTACGTTGGGAGCCAAATTTGTAACCCAAAGATGTTCTGTGTTACTCACCAACTAGCGTGAGGTAGCTATGCAGAGAACTCTATCCCAGGGCGCCTTATTTCTGAGTTTCCAGTCTGTGTGCAAGGGTAGGCTAGGGCTCTGACGAAAACAGACAATAGGGTGTACACACATATATTTACTAAGTACACAGAGATACACAGAGACACACAGAGAGCTTATTCACTGATAGACACAAATATCACAGGTACACAGAAATAAAGTCTAATTCCACTTAATAGACCACTGCCGCGTGAGCAGGTAGAACGGGTAAGCAGCTAACTACACTGTAATAGGGTGACAGTTACTGGCCTTGAGTAAGCTGAGAGCAGCACAGCCCTAGAATGCCACGTGGAGGCGGCTGGTCCCTCTCAAAACACCTCGCTCATGTAGTCCACGTGTCATTGGGTGTGGCTCTGCCAACCGTGGACTTAGCGTTAGCTTTTCCCCGTAGTAAAAAAACCCTGTTGTGACAAGTAAACGACAAATGAAATAACTGACATCGCGACCGACGAAATTCGAACCGCTTAGCAAACAAGAAATGACGCTTACCGGTATCCCGGGTGTAGGTTGACACAGAGTCCAACTCCTTCCGAAGAGAATAAGTTAACTCAGACTAATTCCTTAACAGGTCCTCATGTTGCAACTAACAACCTCCAAAGCGAAATTGAGGCGTGCCACTCAGAGTAATATCAATCCCTCGTCCTTAGCCGATGGTCAAAAGAGACTCGGAACCTTGTATCAGGGCTTTATCCCCTCTCTCACGTGGAATCGTCTCGAATTTTTCCTCTAAAACCAGCTTTCATTCAATGCAACAAAACGATTCGTCACTCGTCCTTATGACATCCTGTCATTCTGACAGCAGAAATGTCACCACTGACAACCGATTAAAAAAAGATAACTAGATAAGGCTGCTTTCACATCCTGAATACTGCATCTATAGAAAATAAATGCTACAACATATGGAACAATGTTCTTCAATGCATAACCCCGTGTTTTCTGGACATCTACATGTACCTAGGTAAGATTTTTTTTACTAGCTTCCGGTTCAGGTATACCCGAAGGGGTAGGCAGAGGCATATTATATGCCCACATTTCACCTTTTTATAATATGTCCCACGTAATACGTTGTGAGCCGTATTGCCGTGTTTAAATGGACAGGCGCAGGTTGTGATGCCTGCTGTTGAAATAAAGCCTTCAACTTGGTTTAACGACTGCCATTTACTGGCAACCGGGACCAACGGCTTAACGTGCCTTCCGAAGCACGGAAACGCTCAAATAAATGTCACAAAGTGATCACATGGATGGTCACCCATCCATGGACCGGCCATAGTGAAAGTTGCTTACTGCAGTGATCGTTTACAGAACACTGAGTCCGCGGGGCTACGAGCGCTACTAGCTTCCCTTTTGAAAATAACCAGCCCTCGCCACTGCTGTGCAATTTTGAGTGCATGGACTAGCCCTACCGGAAGTGACCACATCTCGGCATCGTATGTCATAACTGGTAGTACGCACCGATTGTAGACTTTCGTCTTCAGACACTGCGGTATAGGCGCATTGAAAACGCGACGTAGCTTGCTAAAAACTGCCCAGCCCAAACGGATCCTTCTAGCGATTTCCTTGTCCAGGTGCAACGTTTTAATTATATCCGCCTAAATAATTTGCTTTACCTACTTAAACCGAGTATACTCGGCATTAAAACCGAGTTATTCGGCCGAGTACGAGTATCAAAAAACCCGCCGAATGCGCCGAGTACCGAGTATCAACCGAGTACTCGGCCCATCTCCTGACAACATTTTGATGACAGCACTACTTTTTTGCGTATTAACCCTATTTTAAATACAGCTTATAAAGTGGTCATTAGTTCTGTGCTCTTCATTTGTAACATGAACTGACAGCACAGATTACTAAATAGTTACTACGTAGGGCGCGCCTGAAGTAAAAGCTATGACGATGTCGCCCTGAGACTGAGATCGATGGGAATGTCAAGGGCTACTAAACAATTGACGATTATTTGCTTGAATAGAATAGAATAGAATAAACTTTATTTGTACACCAAGTTGAAAACAAGTTTACAATAATACTAACAGAATGTTGTACAAAGGGCGGCCTTATCACTGTAAAGCAATTTCTGAGAGGCAACCTTGGGATGGACTGAAAAGATGTTAATTATAAGTAAGATGGGTAGTTTCGGTGTAGAAATATTTAGCAACAGGTACAATAACTAGATACTATCAACATTTTTTAATTACATAAACATACATACATGCATACACAAACATAAATATATATATGTATATACAAAAATACATATATACACATACATACATACATACATACATATATACATACATACATATATATCAACATACACTTAAAAAGACAACAAAAATTTGATCTGGAAAATTATTCACCTTTTATCAATATAAGTTAGATATTCCTTCACCAAGCGCTTAAATATATCTATATTGCTTGACAAGGAGGCCTGGAAATGATCTGCTTGCTTTATTGCATTCTCAAGCAATAGTTTGAGATTTTTAGTTTAAATTAGGTATTGTAAATAGAGCACAAAAAGAATAACCGGCCAAGTACGAGTCGGACTCCCACACGGAGGGTTCCATACCAAAAAACAACAAAAAGTCGTACCTTGACGTAAGTAAGTAAGTATGTTGCATGGGAGCACCCTTTTTTTCTTTTTATTTCACGAGATGGAAAATCCTTAATGGATAATACTCCTCTCTCTCAACAAGACAAGCTCTCGAAAGGATGTCCCAGTAAAGGTCCATTTTGTTTCAATTATTATTTTTTTATGAAAATACAATGCTCGATATTCTGTGAGTATTTCAAGCGTCTACTGGTTGCCCTCATTACCTATTAACACAGAGAAACGCGCGCCTTAGACAGTTCGCGTTGCTCTATAGTGTTATACAACGCGCGTCTTTAGACAGTTCGCGTTGCTCTATAGTATCATACAACGCGCGTCTTTAGACAAGTCGCGTAGCTCTATTAGTGTTAACTATCCTTGTATAGATCCTCTACGGCAGGTACAGTTTATATTTCAAAAAGAGTTTGCGAACTCTATGTTTAATTTCTTTTTCAGAATATTGATGACATTTGAATGATGACATTATAAATACGATATCTACGTCTACAACATAAATTGTGTGTTTGTACGTAAATTGTTTATACTGGAGAAAAATCTAAAATATGGACTATTTGTTTACTATTTCCTATGAAATAGCCATCTTTGAAATATTACACCTACCTAAAGTAATCTGATGAAAGCGTTGTTCACTTTTTAAAGAACAAATATTTACGATGAAAGTCGAAAAATAAGTTAGTATGTGACCCGTATAATGTTCAATCATGGCGACACCCACACCCACACGAAATTATTTCATTGAGCAACATTTGATTGTGCTATACCTCCTAAAGTATTTATTTAATTTGCATGGTGTAAAGAGAATGAATGATCTTGATGAAATGTTCAAATTAACTAACGTATTTAAATTGTGAAGGATACCTTATTACCGAATATATAAGACAAAATCGCTAAAAACACGTTTGTTGTATGGAAGCCCCCCTTAAATATTATTATGTTTTTGTTTTCAGTATTTGTTCTTATAGCGGCAACAAAAATACATAATCTGCGAAAATTTCAACTCTCTAGCTATCACCGTTCATGAGATACAGCCTCCCGACGGACAGACAGACAGACAGACAGACAGACGGACAGCGAAGTCTCATGAATAGCAGGGGCGAATTGTCCATACAAGCCGATTCCTTGTGGCTTCCCTTTTCAGATCTGCAGTGACATGTAATATTTACTCATAACTAATAAACACAATAATATATTCTCGAACACTCATTTAAATATAAACATATTTGCAAATTTACATGTAAGTCGTCATTTTCGTCTGCTACAAAAGTCATAGAAATCAATTTAAATCTCAAAGTTCAAAGACCCTATCTCTGACATCACGATAAGCCCGGCTTTCTGATCATTTTGTGTCTCTTTCGTTAGTACTACGCAAATATATATATGCGTCCTTTTCTCTCACATTTTTTGAAGAATTGATTTGTCGATTTTCGCGTCTAGGAAGCCGACCAGCTCGTGGTTTATAAGCGAGACAGTCATGTTAATAGAAAAGGACAATGTATCTCTTTGTTTTGATTGTCGCTGGCGGCTGGCCTTGACGACTCGGCCAATTTAAATACACCTAACGCACGTCGAAACGTTTTCCAGCAAAGTGTGTTTTTAATTTGATGGGTTGTTATTACTTCATTTCACATGCGTTTCCCGCGAATCAAATCAAACATTGTTTATAGTTTCTAAGGTGTTGCTGTTTTTTAGTTAATCTATACTAATATTATAAAGAGGAAAGATTTGTTTTTTTGTTTGTTTGTTTGTAACGAATAGGCTCCGGAACTACTGGACCGATTTGTAAAATTCTTTCACTGTTGGAAAGCTACACTCTTTGCGGTGAACATAAGAGGAACGGGAACTACGCGGGTGAAACCGCGTGACGTCCGCTAGTTATAAATAATTATCTACTTCAAGTACTAAATACATCTTGAAAGTGTGTAAAATTGTGTTTTGTGGTAACAAGTACATTATAAATTACTTAATTATTGTGGTTTCCGTACACATGATTATTGTTTTGGAGTCACATACAATATATTACGGGTTCGATTAAAAATAAAAGTCAGTTCTTTTATATTTATCAAGTATCTCAGAATACGCTAGTGATATTAGTTCAATGGCTTGGGATACCTAATAATCTTTATTTTGACTGTATGTTTCATTAATAGTTTATAACATAATAAAGCAGTTTTGATCCATAGAATTACTTTGTCAGATATTTTTGAAAAATAGACAAGAAGTATGTTTCATTTCAATTTTGTTTTGTAAAATATCGCGGTTTTTATACGCTTTTATTAGGTCGTCGTGTATGTAACTAATTAATACTCTATAGGTACTTGAAATCTTACTAATATTATAAATGCGAAAGTTGTGAGTGTGGATGTTTGTTACTCTTTCAGGCTCGAACGGCTGAACGGATCGGGCTGAAATTTGGTACAGATATCCTTTATAGTCTGAAATAACACATAGGCTACTTTTTATTCCGGGAGTAAGTTCCCACGGGAACTAATTTTACGTGGACGAAGCTGCGGCCGCTGCGGGCATTAGATTAAAAACATTAGAAGTACCTATACCTATTTCGCGTCATTTCCCAAATTTATGAATTATTTTCAATTAACTTTAATCGAGACAAATTGAAATAGGTAGGTATGAGCTTGCAGAGAGAAGTAGAATAATTTCAAAATATGGTTTGTGTAAATTTTAATATCTTTTTAGTCATCAGTAGATAATTTATGATAGTAGGTAAGGTGGTAAGGATCAAGTCAAATTCGCTTTTTTAAAAGCCAATTTATCGTGCACGTAAGACATTGTTTTAAATTAAGTACATGAATCTTACGAGTACCTATAGTACAGGTGGCAAAGAAAACTCAAAAGGCATTACACCGCCGCGCGCCTAAATACGCTAAATACCTATACTACAGGTGTGATCAACTGGATAATAACACAGGTCTGCAATGGTTTTCCTGTTTGAAATCTGAGTAACATTTTCTATAGTTTCTGATGTGCTGATTACGAGAAAAATAATAAAAAAAATCCATCACGTCAGGATTTTTTGATATTGAATATTTAAGATTTAGCTCCAAAATGTCTGAGCGTCTACCTTTAGAAATTTATAAAACGTCATTAAAATACTTCAGCTTAATTTTTATTGCATTTAATTTGTGTAAGGGGACAAAGAAATTAATGCAAATCAGTAATTTGATGATTACTACATAAAAAGTAAAAGTAATGCGCATTAACCATGTTGAAAACGGGTAATTTGACTTAATTTAGTAATAAAATAATAAAAAATATTACCTAGTAGTAATATTACCTAATTGTTGTAAATATTATTAAAAAAGGGTGTAATAAAGATAATCCAAAAGGCTTTTTTTTATTAAGTACCCGCACTTATTTAGAAAATTAACAGTTGAAGTGCGCATCTTGCAACATGAACTTTAAAATGTCATCGCGAAGATGTTTAAATTCTCCAAATTGTTTTTGTAATATTTGGGGGAATTTTATGGTGATAAAACAACGAAACAGCATTACTGACTTTGTGAAAAATATTTACAAAAGTTATTATGGAGACGTTTTAATTAACCAAAGACAAAACTTGGACACCTCATAAACTTTGTACGACTCGTTATTAGAACTTCGCCAGTGGTCAAAAGGACAGAAAAATAGCATCAAAATCGTTTCGCCTATGCTACAAAGAGAGGCTAACAACCATGATAAAGATTGCTACTGTTGTTGTTGTGACATAACTGGATACAATTTTAATAATAAAAGGGACATAAACGAGCACTAAACTTCATTTCCTAAATTCGCACATTGATTACTTCCCAGAAAATCTAGGAGCCGTTGACGAAGAACAAGGCGAAAGATTTTACCGAGATTTGAAAGAGCTTGAAGTCTGGTATCAAGGAACATGGAATACTAGCATGATGGCGGACTATTGTTGGTTATTGAAGCGCGACGATGCAAACTGGAATTTTAACCGAAAATCGCACAACCGAAGGTTCCAGGAAAAAAGGACCAGGTTCAACAAATAAAATTTACATGTAATTTAGACTAGTTACAAGTTGTTATTATATTTTAGTCGTTTTTAAAGTTAAAAGTAATGTACTTTTTTAAATATATATTTTTTATGAGAAAACTTGGGTCTTTTTCTCTATTTTCTTTCTGTTCCTTTTTTGAAAAATCTGGAGGTGATGCAGAAAAACTAAGTACATATTCGTAATCAGCGCACCAAAATACCCTAGAATCAGCTATCAAATTCCAGAGAGGAAGTTATGACCCTCATTTTGCAGGCCTGTGTAATATTTTCACCGGCTTACCTTTTGAAAATATTCAGCCTTCGCCACTGATGAATAGGGTCCCGTTCTTTACCCTTTGGGTACGGAACCCTAAAAACCCGCCGAGTCAAGGAAGCCTGGAAATGATCTGCTTGCTCTACTGCATTCTCAAGCAATAGTTTGTGATTTTTAGTTTAAATTATTGTAAATAGAGCGCAAAAAGAAAAGCTCGCCGAGTTTCTTGCCAGTTCTTCTCAAGCGGGCCGCGTTCCGAACTGGTGGTAACGACTTTGCTTTGTATTCATGGACTGTATAAATGTTTTTTTGAGTACTTATTGAGTTTTTTGAGTTTTGTCAGAATCGATTGTCGTAATAAACCTAAAGGGAACCGACTACACACACCGTCCGTACATATAGGTAAGTCCAGAACTGGATGCCCCAAGTCTCTCCTCGGGTACCTAGATGTGCCAGAAATTCCGATTTATGTTTTAATGCTGATACATTATAATCTACCTATGTACCATAGTTGAAAAGGCGTGATTATACACACGGTCAGTGACCGACAGCAATCCGCATTTCCTGATCGTAACACAATAAACAAACAAACAAGCCAATAGCACAGATTACTAAATAGTTACTACGTAAATATTAGGAAGGATATAAATAGGCAGAATATAAATATCACTGAAGTGTTGATGAGGTAGCACACTTATGATAATAATGTGAATCAATGTGTGTGTGACTGCGTCATACACACCACACCTCCAGTGTGTGTGGAATCGGACTGTATGTGTGTGTAAGGTCGGTGTCTGATAATACCAAGCTTCTTCTTTTTCGTAGTGAAAATTCGGTGTTCACAAAAATCTTTAAGAGTCCTTCTGATGCCAAATAGACTATTACCTTGATCTAGACCTCAGGACTCGCGAGGTCTAATGAATTAAAATTTGAACACAGACAACTTCAGTTCATGAACTAAAACCACTCTAGGTTAGAAACACGATTGCTGATAAAATCCTCGATAGATTGTTGTGTATAAATACCTCGATTTCTTGAAATTTTAACCTAGATCTCATAAGATTTAAGTTTTTTTTTATAATATAAAATATTTATAAAAAAGACAATAGTAAAATCTTCATTTGCACTAGACCACTTTTTTAATATTGGTTATAGTTTTTTAGGGTTCCGTACCCAAAGGGTAAAGAACGGGACCCTATTCATGAGACTTCACTGTCCGTCTGTCTGTCTGTCTGTCTGTCCGTCAGGAGGCTGTATCTCATGAACGGTGATAGCTAGAGACTTGAAATTTTCACAGATTATGTGTTTTTGTTGCCGCTATAACAACAAATACCTACTGAAAACAAAAACATAATAATATTTAAGAGCCCCCCTTAAATATTATTATGTTTAAACGTGTTTTTAGCGATTTTGTCTAATATATTCGGTAATAAGGTATCCTTCTCAATTTAAATACGTTAGTTAATTTGAACATTTCATCAAGATCATTCATTCCCTTTACACCATGCAAATTAAATGAATACTTTAGGAGGTATAGCACAATCAAATGTTGCTCAATGAAATTAATTTCGTGTCGCCATGATTGAATATTCTACGGGTCACATACTAACTTATTTTTCGACTTTCATCGTAAATATTTTTTCTTTAATAAGTGAACAACGCTTTCAGCAGATTACTTTAGGTAGGTAGGTGTAATATTTCAAAGATAACTATTTCATAGGAAATAGTAAACCAATAGTCCATATTTTAGATTTTTCTCCAGTATAAACAATTTACTTACAAACACACAATTTATGTTGTAGACATAGATATCGTGTTTATAATGTCATCATTCAAATGTCATCAATATTCTGAAAAAGAAATTAAACATAGAGTTCACAAACTATTTTTGAAATATATACTGTACCTACCGTAGAGGATCTATACAAGGATAGTTAACACTATAGAGCAACGCGAACTGTCTAAAGACGCGCGTTGTATAACACTATAGAGCAACGCGAACTGTCTAAGGCGCGCGTTGCTCTGTGTTAATAGGTAATGAGGGCAACTAGTAGACGCTTGAAATACTCACAGAATATCAAGCAGTGTATTTTCATAAAAAAATAATAATTAAAACAAAATGGACCTTTACTGGGACATCCTTTCGAGAGCTTACCCGGGGCTCCCAACCGTAAGCTGTTGGCCGTTACGTGGGGTTTAATAGTCGGTAGGAGTCCGGCATATCATCCATTAAGGATTTTACATCTCGTTAAATAAAAAGAAAAAAGGGGGGCTCCCATGCAACAAATAGGTTTTTGTTGTTTTTTGGTACGGAACCCTCCGTGCGGGAGTCCGACTAGCACTTGGCCGGTTATTTATATTTAATTTAATTCGTTAAAAACGCACAAAAACCGAACGCATCTCTCTCTTTCTTGCACGCTAAAATGTATATCTTCTATTTTCTTTCAACGATTTGGCGTCTGGTAGGCTCTTAAGCTCTCGCCGTTCGCTGCTAGTCGCGACCATTGTTTTACAATGTGAATTTTAGTGGGTTGGGTTAGCTAGTGTAAAATTAGCTCCAAAAACAGCCCATGTAAGCCCTGGCGTAGTACTAAGCTAGAGAGAGAAACGTATGGGTTTAGGTTTAAGTAGTCAGTGGTTAAGCCCGGAGAAATACAGACATAGCATCCAATAGGAAAAAATGTCTAAAACGGCCCTGGTCTGGTTGTCTAGTCTTTGTACGCCATCTTCGTATTCAAGAAAAGATTCTGTAAGGTATTAGCCGTTCGCTGTAACTTTGCCGCTGGCGTAGAGGCGTATACCCGAATTTTTAATTACACGAAGTAAATTGACAGTAGCTAATGTCACTTCGTCATAGAAAATAAGCAACATTGTATGAAGAAGTGACATTAGTTGCTGTCAATTTACTTCGTCTAATTAAAAATTCGACTTTAGTATGGAGCCGAGCGGCAAAGTTAGAGCGAACGAGCAGTACATAGTTTTTTTTTACGTGAGAAAAATCCTACATGGTTGCTATGCCGGACTCTTACGGACTAAAAACCACACGTTCTCTACCTAATGCCTACGGTTGGGAGCCCCGGGTAAGCCTTCGTAAGGATGTCTCCAGGATTCCCATCAGACCTTGGATACCACTGCGGCCCCACCTAGGGGGCTCGGGTGCTATTCCGCGTCTTTGGGAGGTTGATGAGGTACATCGGCCGAAATATCTGGCTTATGACGTCATGTAAACTGTACGGGATAATCCGCGCGCAACGAGAATGTGCGGAATCTTGTCAAATACCATACCATTCAATCGCGTGCGGGTTTTTTTTTTGTTGACGCGGGGAACGCATTTACGCGCCTTCATCCCCGCTGCGGGGGCAGCTGGGATGGTGTGTGGGACTCCCGGCCCGGTCCGGAATGGACCGTCCTACCCACTAAACCCCGCGGTGTTCCTCCTCACCCTTTAGCCGGGCCGAGGGATATCAAAAGATTATTCACGTCGACCCGGATAGGGGCGCCCCGTTTATTCGGGGCTCTCCTCGGGGGAGCCAGATGGGCGGCTCCCCAAAGCTCCCGAAGGAGCTGAAGTCCACGCCTGCACCGCTCTCGAGCGCCCCTCTGTAATAGAGGAGACAGAGAGCGGCTGTCGCAGGCGTGCGCTAATGGGCACTAGGGCTCGAACTCCGGAATTCCGGAATTGACATAATTCCGGAATTCCGATAAAATCTAATATCGTTCTCAATTCCGGAATTGGCGAGATCAATACCGGTATTTCGATATTGAAAAAAAAAAATATTTTCGCTTTTTCTTTAATTTCATTTCATTACAAACAAATGTAGATTATAAGCTTCTTATGCTTTTTAGTTACCTTTAATTACTACAATGTTGATAATTTAGGATTTCTCTATTAACAAATTGATTCGATTACGTACTTAGGTCTTAATCATTTTATTTGATGATATTTCTTAAACCTACTAAGAAAGTATATCCATAAAATTAATGGTATTTGATAGGAAACATACTATTTAAATAATAATAATATTATTTAAGACGTTTTTGTATTTTTTTACATTTAGACTTCAATTTATAGTGCGAACTTAGACCTAGCTCTGTCTTATGCTACGAGTTAAATTTAGCTTTGATAGAAACGCTAGAATTTCACAGAGGTCTTGCTCAGCATAGTTCTAGTAGTTCTAAAGGAACTCATGGGGCCTGTACCTTATTATTAGGGGCAAACTTTGCCCCAAGGCGCTCCACTGACCCAGAGTGAGGAGGATCCTGGGTTCCCTGTTCTCATCAAGGCGGAGGAGCATATTCCTTCACACATGGCTCCGTCTCAGGCGCCCGACGCTGATTACAGCGAGAACGACGTGCCCGAAGTCACTAAAGGTGAGTTAGGGGCGACTGTACTGCAGCTTAGATTCCGCAGGGACCGTGCCCCTGGACCCTACAGCATTCCAGGCCGAGCGTGGGTCCTGGCTCTTGAGGATCTCGGGCCTCGAGTGATGGAGCTCTTTAGTGCATGCCTCGAAAAAGGCCAGATTCCCAAGGTCTGGAAGACAGGGAAACTGGTTCTGATCCGAAAGGCAAGGTGGTCGGCAGTCTACCCATCCGGAGATCGGCCGACCGTGTTGCTCCGTTGAGCAACTCCGGCCGATCCCCGATCGGTCGATCCCCAACAATTATACGCTCAAGGAGCTTGCATACCCCGTTAGGTATGCAAGCTCCTTGAGCGTATCATTGCACAGTGCACAATCGGGCACGCTCCACCGTGGATGTGACCATGCGCATTAGAAGGCTGACGGAGGAAGTGACATCGCAGGGTGAGGTGGTGTTGAAAGCGATGGCAATTTCAAGAGACACCGGCATCGCCTTCAACACCTTGCCCTGGTGCTGCGTTAGGGAGGCGCTTATTTATCATGGAGTGCCTCCCTACTTCCGTCGACTTGTCGGGGCCTATCTTTCCGAGAGGGCCGTAACTTACCCAAGCTGGCTACGACCCAGCCGGGTCAGCGAGATAAGTCGTGCGGTGTTCCGCAGAGATCAGTCTAAAGACCGCTTCTGTGGAACATCGGTTACGATTGGGTGCTGCGTAGTCCGTTGCTAAGAGGCGGCATGTCTCGAGGATCTGGCAGCGAGGCAACTTGCGTCCTTAATTAAATGAATCGATTATATTTCTAATTTATTCTTTTCTGGTGCAAGGAGGCGCTGGAGCGGAGTCATAGGCTTAGGCCTATGACTCCGCTCGCGAGTCTTCAGAAATCTAGGTTCGGCAGTTCCAGCTCCACAAGGAAACCGTGGAGACCTGGACTTGAGCAACAAACCGAATCGCCACATCACATGACACAAGGGGGGAATCGCCGAATTGGCACAATCAAGGCGTTCAGACCGGTCATGGGCGAGTGCCTAGAGAGGACCCACGGTGCGGGTGCTCTGTCTTACCGGTTGTCACAGATGCTTACCGGGCACGGGAGCTTCAGTAAGTATCTGTGACGAATACACTGGGAAACCACACCTGAGTGCCAGCACTGCGAGAAACGCAGTGAGAACACAGTACTTCACATATTAGTGGAGTGCACAGTGTGCGCTTAACAGCGCCCTGTCCTCGTGGTAGATCTGGACGTGGACATTCCCTCGCTGGAGACCAATGCGCGAGCTATGATCTCCAGTGGGAGTAAGTGGGACGCCACTGCGTCTTTCTTTGATCAGTTAATGCGGCAAAAAGTGATTGAGAGAGAACGCTCCCACCCGAATTCCCCACTTCTTTGCCCAAGACTATCGATATCCATAATCGGGGGCCTGAGGACGGTGGGAGGGCTAATCACCGTCCTTACAAAAGCACGCCCAAGACGAAAGCGTGACGTGAAAGTTTCACGCACGCCACATGCCCTGAGAGGCGGGATAACACCTGAACAAGTCCTAAATACGCGGGATAGCACCCGAACCTCCTAGGTGAGGCCGCAGTGATAGTCAAGGTCTGTGGGGAATCCTGGGGTCAGCCTTTTGAGGGCTTACCCGGGCCAACCGTAGGCAATAGTTAGGAAAAGTGTGGTTTTTAGTTGGTTACGTTAAAATAAGTTATTTTACTGGGAATCAAAGTAGTTTATCACTGAAATGAAATGAAATGAAAATATCTTTATTCATTTAGGTTACAAAGTAACACTTATGAACGTCAAAATTTTTGCTTCTACATTTACTGCCAGATTCGCAATGCGATAGGTAGAGTCTGTGAGTAAGCCTGGCAAGAAAACTCACGGCCACTCTTTTCAATAGTCTTAGTACATTCGTTTGTCATGCAATAAAGATTAACAATTTTGTCTACACAAGCGACATTTACAATCGCGCCTAATTAAGTGAGGAGCAAGCAACTCATGTCCATGTCACTAATCACGTAGGACTGTCAGCACCCGTTTCTTTTTTTACATATCAGTATTTTGTACAAAACGAAACTTAATTGAGTTCCGGAATTCCGGAATTCCGGAATTCATATACCGAATATCGAAACCCAATTCCGGAACTGAAAAAGTGTCCGATATTCAAGCCCTAATGGGCACCCCTGGAACACGGAAAAGGTGCCCACCGCCATGTGACCGTTGGTGGGCGGGGTCCCCCGACCTTACACCCACGGTCAAGAAACAATCGGGGGCGTGCAGTAACTCCTCACCGCGGCGCCCCCGAACTGCACGGCAGAGCGGGAGCATTATCGGTTACTCCCGCTCCCCCGCACAGTGCACCTCCCGCTTTGCCGCCATCACCTCGTCAACTGGCGAGGTGACAGCGGCCCAGCACTGTTGCCGCCGGTCGCGCCGTTATTCACGGCCGGCAGCCCGAACTGCATGGCAGGGCGGGAGCATCTACCCAAACTCCCGCCCCCCACGCAGTGCCTCTCCCACTTTGCCGCCATCGTCTCGCCAGCAAAGGAGGCGAAGCGACGGCGACCCATCATTGCTGCTGCCGGCCGTGAATAACGGCTCGGCCGGCAGCAACACACACCACCGAGCAACCCACAGGTGGGTTACTCCCGCCTCGGCCGGAATTAGCCAGAGTAGCACAACTCCCCCACAGAGGAAGGGGAGTGGTCGCTACTCCGTTGCCCAGGATGCACCACGAGGAGGATCCGACCCATTGGGGTCCTTAAGATGTTAGTAGGACCCCGCATCCCATCGCGTGCGGGTTATACTAGATAGGTGAAAACGGGTTCAGGTGCGGGGAAGCGCGAGGGGAAGTCAGGTTCGCAGATATTTCCGACGTGTTGTAGTAGGTACATACACAGTACATGGTACTCAACATTCGACGCAGTGTGGCACCGGCTTTAATAAAGAAACTCATTTACGAAGCGCTGACGTAATTGTATGATGTTTTGTTTATGTGTATAAAGTTATAAAGTGCTTCGTCATCGTGATTACATGAATTTGATGACATCCTGTAGAATTTCGTGGCGATTTTAATAATGTAGTCATTCTACTTGTTTATACCTACATCTCTTTAATTTACATAAAACACGTGATTTGTTTTATTTATAAGATGCTACACAATTAACACAAGGTTATTGAAAATTTTATTTACTATTATTATATGTATAGATAAGTATAACTAGCGGACGTCACCTGGTGTCACCCGCGTAGCTCCTGTTCCCGTGGGAATACGGGAATAAAAATAGCCTATGTTACCCGGGGATAATGTAGCTTCCTAACAGAGAAAATTTTCAATTTGGTTCAGTAGTTTCGGAGTCTATTCGATGCAAACAAGCCAACAAATAATCAAATCGTTTTTTTATCTCTATCATAGATTACTCATATACTGCTCGTTCGCTCTAACTTTGCCGCTCGGCTCCATATTAAATTGTCAAATTTTTAATTAGACGAAGTAAATTGACAGCAACTAATGTCACTTCTTCACACAATGTTGCGTATTTTCTATGACGAAGTGACATTGGCTACTGTCAATTTACTTCGTCTAATTAACGATTCGGGTATACGCCTCTACGCCAGCGGCAAAGTTAGAGCGAACGGGTAGTACATAGATTACTAATTTCAACATTAAACTTTCAAGTCGTACGATCGAGAATTGGCACCCAAGGCGGCAATTCTCAATTGCACGACTTGAAAGCTATCTTTCTGTCAATCTTTCTGTTCCAAAATTAACAGAACAAAAAAATATTTCAAGGACTTTTAATACTTGTACTATTAAAGTTCCCTGAAATGTGTTTTACTTTTCTTTTTGTCGTCTGTTACATGTACAGAACCCTCCGGGCGCAAGTTGGTATGACACGTGGCCTATTTTTAAACATTTTCTCTACAATCATTAAGGCTGCAGTGTTCGACCTTGACAAATCCTAAGGCAATTCGAACGATTGCAGCGTACGCTTTTGCCGGATTTCATTCGATTCTAATACATTATATTACTGTTATAAAATCTGAGGGGGTTTAAGAATAAATCTATACGTAAAATATTGTTCTAAAGACCTATATATCTATTTAACGACAAGTTTTTATGAGAATTAAACTCATTTATTTAGATAAAAAATGTACATTACTTTTGTTTTAAACTAACACGCGTTGAACACATATTTTAATACAAAACGGGATTTCGCGTGGCACAATTTATTATTAATTAAAGGTTTCGGTACCTTCACTTTCCTCGACGTTTCGACAGGGTTACACCTATCGTGCCTTACTGCCAACCTTTAATTAATAATAAATTGTGCCACGCGAAATCCCGTTTTGTATTAAAATATGTACATTACTTGTTAAGATTTTTGCAATATTTCTAATTTTTAGAGAGCGATTTTGATGGAACAACGTATTCCTAGTCGTGTTTTGATACGTTAAAAAAGCAAGAGTATCTAGAAAATTACAATAATATAGTTTTATCAGATCAAATCGAAGAATATTTCCTCGTATAAAGTTCACCCCAAGATGAGTCTTTTTCGAACATACAAGCCTTAATACAAGTGTGGCACAGGCTTTAAAACATAAATTACTGACCATGACTCCTTACACAATTTTTTCTGTCGACACCGATTCAACTTGACCACCGTCACACTCCGTCATTTACTCATTATACTAACAGATAAAAAGTTAAACAAAAACTGGTATGCGAACGACTTGAAATGAATAGTATTAAAATACATTTGTGCAAGTCATTCTTATTAGTAGAGGAGACGCTGGACAGCGACCTTCACTCATCTGATTACCAGATGAGGCATTTTTTGATTACATTTCATCTTAAACCATATAACATAAATGCTTCACATGTCATCTATGACTATGATAGCTTGACTACTGAAAAATGTTCAAGGCATTTTTTTCTATTACATATGGTCACGCTATTATATCCCTGAAGAGGTAGGCAGAGGCATATTATATGCCCACATTTCATCTTTTTACAATGATGTTTTTTTTTAAAATTGAGTTTTTTTTGCAACTCTCACTAATTTCATAATTGTTCAAACTCATTTTAAACTCATACAACTCATAATTTAATTATTTACGGTAAAGTTACCTATTATTGACATTCCTGTTCAACGGGCTTGCCAGGAGCTACTTTTCAAGTCTACCAAGGCATTATCCTCTATACTGTAAACTATATTGTAAGTATTAAAATGAATAGAACGGTAATCAAAAGAGTATAAAAAAAATGATCACAATTAATTCAAAATAAAATAGCCTTGAACACTTTTCGATAGCCAAGCTCGTTCGTGCATGTATGAAATTGGATTAAAAATGTCTCATTTGGTTACCAGATGGGTGAAGGTCGCTCTTCAACGTCTCTTCGACTATAATAGTTTTGTTTTACATATTATTAACTCTACAAATAAGCCACATTCTACGCGTTACGAAATATTGTGCAATATCAAACTTTTTTTAAAAAAGATGAGCTCGTAGCTCACAAATTTATTGATATGGGTGACTGCTTCATAATATTTTCATTATTTTATGAACGTTTCCGTGGCGACGGGAAAGAGTACAAAATGTCACCGTTTTGTAAATAGGTGACTAAGGGAACACTTTCGCAAAACGATCAATTGCGTGGAAAAGGAAAAATCGAAATGAAACCTGATTGTCAGTAAAATGACAATCGTCTTTTTCAAAAGGCGTTAAAGGCCTTCCTTCCGAGGGCTTACCCGGGGCTCCCAACCGTAAGCTGTTGGGCGTTACGTGAGGTTTTTAAGTCGGTTGGAGTCCGGCATAGCATCCATGATGAATTTTCCCTCACGTTAAAAAAAAACTTCTAACACATTTACGCTCTCATTTCGCAATTTGTGTTTCGTCAAACTTGACCGAAGGGTACCGTCCCTTCGGTCTGTTAGGACTGATTTCTAGAATGTACTGATCTCATAATGAACAAAAATCAAAATCATCTTTTCCCAAAATGACTGATTTTCTAAATGACTTTGTATTAGAATGCCGGAAACTCATATTATCTGACAGAAAAGGTACATTCGTGATATTAAATTAAAAGCAAATATCTTCTTGGACCACAATATTAAATTTGAAATATGTCCAGTTTTTATGATGTTGGAATTGGCAAATTGTTGAATTCGCAAAATTTTTAATCCATAAACTCGTTGAATGCGAAAATATTGTCTGAATCGAACCCGCGATCTATCGAAGCACGAACCACCGCGCTAACGACACTTGTTGTTAAATATCTTTTTTCTTCTTCTTTTCCTTATATCTTGGACTTTCTCGGCTTGAGAGTATGCCAATGTCAAGTCAATTATATATCGAAAATATCAATCCTTTTCATGTTGAGAATCTTGCAAATAGCGGTGTAAGTGTAAATATCTTTTTCTTAATAATTATTTTTATTATCAGCGTATTCATGTATGTTCCAGTTTGGACAAATTTTGTACTCAAGTAAAGCGGTGGTACTTTACTAAGAGTTGTCTTTGGAGTTTGGTGGTACAAAAAAGTTGCGTATCACTTCGTTTTATCACTTTCCAACACTTGTGCACGTTGTTGAAACTTTTATGTTTAAGAATCCACCATTATTAAACATAAATACTCATAAATATCTACACTAATTTTGAAAAATTACAACACGGAATAATGTACGAGAGTCCTTTCGTGTTCGCGCCAAAACTCCTTTAAATATCTAACTACCTACTAGTGTGTATAAATATATAAAATATATAATATATATAATATATAAATATATATAGGTTCAAGTTTTAACACGGACAATAATGCCGTCGTTTCACGAAAAAAAAAAAAGTTCACTTTATAGAAAGAGGCATAACATTTTGGATCAAAATAACATTGAATTTGGCGGAATCGATTGGCGGATATAAAAATTCCCAAGCTATTATCGGATAGTTTTCTTGTTATTGAAGATGGTGAGGAAGAGAAGATACTAGTTTTTTCAACATTAAATTGCCAGAAAACTACTCAGCAGTGACAAAAACACATATTTTTATGGCGATGGCACATTTAAAAGAACTCCCAGTCCGTTTTATCAAATCTACACGATTCACGCAGATATTAGCAGAAACAATAAATCGACGAATGTGGTACCTCTTGTGTATGCGCTTCTGCCTAATAAGTCTCAAGAGACGTACACCAGAATGTTTAGTTTGTTGAATGACAGAATGGGTTTAAGAATTGATACATTTAAGTGCGACTATGAAATTGCATTAATCAATTCCGTAAAAGAGATATTTCCGTCTTCAGAGATAAGCTGTGGAAGCAGTCAAAAATTTTAAAAGCTACGACCACAACAGAGCAAAGAGGATTAGTAAGGATGTGTGCCAATTTACCTTTACTTCTCCAAGAAAGAATTCCTATTGCATGGTCTTCCTTGCAAGCACTTTTCCCGCAAACTCAAGAAATGATGAAATTTCGAAAATACTTTAATAAACAGTGGATGTCTTTGTGTGCATCTTTTATTAGTTGTGCAAATGATAAGCACCGCACAAACAATACAATAGAGGGTTGGCATAGAAGATTAAATACACGTATGCCACACAAACCAACCCTGATGCGATTTCTGTATAAACTAAGGAAAGAGGCCAGTTATCAAGACACCCGAATTAAAAATAGTTTGTTTAGCGGTGCTACTAGACACAAGCGTGACATTTTATTCGACAACTGCTACAAAAAACAGTTGATTGAATTAGAGTCCAACGATATTACAGAAATTCAGTTTCTTATTTTTTATTTATTTATTTATTGGTTTTGTACACACAATTAAAAACAAAAGAAATCATATGGAATATTGTACAAGGCACTACTTATTTCTAATGAAATCTCTTCCAGTAGGCCTGAGAGAGGAGATGTGAATGAGAGACAAAGTAAATAAGTGTGTGCAGAATAATAAACATACATAAACCTTAAATAGCATACATACATAAATACATACATAATATATAGTATTATACTATCTAAATATACTTAAGTACAGAGAAATATCATAAACATCTCTAAGGATAAAATGTTATTTTAAAGATAACAGGTAATGTTCTTTCACTTTCTTCTTGAAGAGTGAAATAGTTTTACAAGTTCTTATCTCCGGTGGGAGAGAATTCCATAGCCTTGCCGCGTGAACAGTGAAGGAGTAAGAGTAAAAATCAGTTTTGTGAGAAGGGGATGTAAGGCGATTTTCAAGATGTGTTCTACAAAGAGCATCAGGTGTACGCATAAAAGAGAACCGCTCACGTAAGTAGGTAGGACATAAAGGATTGTGCAAGATATTGAATAGGACACACAATATCCGAGTATTCCTCCGAAGTCGGATTGGGAGCCACTTGAGTTTTGCACGAAATTCCGAGACACGATCATACTTACGAAGATTGAAAATAAACCGAATGCATACATTTTGCAGTCTCTCAAGTTTGTTTAAAAGCTCCTCAGTAGCATCCAAGTAGCAGGAGTCCGCATAATCAATAATGGGCTGTATCAATGTTTGAGCAAGTGAGATTTTAATATCTACAGGCAAAAAAGGTTGGAGGCATTTGAGGGTGTGGAACGTGTAGTGAACCTTTTTGCTAACATTCAGAACATGAGCATTCCAGGACAAGTTTCCATCTAAGGTAATACCAAGATCTTTTGCCGTGTCGGTATAAGGTATTCGAACTCCATCAAGTAAGAGAGGCGGAAGACAGGCCATGTCTAGTCCAGATCGCATTTGCCTACTGCCGATCACTATCGCCTGATCTGATATTTCTACAAAATATCGAAACTATCAAAAAGAGAATACACTAATGTACTCGTACATTGACATTGACAGCTTTGTTTAAGGATAATATTTTTGTTTATTAAATATAATTTTCGTTGTATAATTATAAGATTTAAAAATAAATTGTTACTTATTATTTTTCAACGAATCTTCTCGTGACCATAGAGCTGGTGTTTTCTTTGTACAAAGAATCAGCATTGCCATTAAATGAGGCAATTGCCGCCAGCCGTATGGGCACGTTCCCGGTGTGCATCGACTGGGAGGAATAATTTGACACCTATCAGCAACAGTGCAGTGCTATCCATTCGTAATTTTTAAATTTTTGTTTCAGTTATTTGTACATAATTATAAATATTTAAATTTAATTTTATATAATTATTGGTTAACTATAGTCCGTTCACAGTTTATTTACCTCTGACAGATCGTTTTCTGTAAGTTGGAATTGCAGTAAAGTCCCCTATGAGTGCCAGCTTCAGACATTTTACCGCATATTAGGGGAGATTATAAGATGGTACCGTTAAGACTGAGAATTTTTTTAAATGTAAATATCCATTAGTCAGTATAATTAACATTACTAAAGACCTAGTTCTGTTACTAAAAGACTTTTTTAAAAATTTCATTTTTATTTACATAAAATGGATATATAATTCAAAAAAGACATTCATCACCATCACTAAGGAGGGCAAAGGTGCTGCTACCACATCTCAAATAATTTCCACGCCCGAAAAAACGGCAGCAAAAGTATAAAATAAGTTTCGACTTAAGTTTGGAGTACATGGGAGAAAATAAATCTTAGTATGGTAACACGAAAATCAGGAGAGCCAACCTCACAGCTAGAGGTAAATTAACTATGAACGGACTATACATTTAATTTGACAATTCAATTGTTACTGACTGTACATCAATTTGACAGTTGTATGTTGTATTCCCGACATTCTAAAACAAAGTCATTTAGAAAATCAGTCATTTTGGGAAAAGATGATTTTGATTTTTGTTCATTATGAGATCAGTACATTATAGAAATCAGTCATAACAGACCGAAACTTTGCCGCTGGCGTAGAGGCGTATACCCGAATTGTTAATTAGACGAAGTAAATTGACAGTAGCTAATGTCACTTCGTCATAGAAAATACGCAACATTGTATGAAGAAGTGACATTAGTTGCTGTCAATTTACTTCGTCTAAACAAAAATTCGACTTTAGTATGGAGCCGAGCGGCAAAGTTAGAGCGAACGAGCAGTAGGTAGTTACTGTAGGTGGGTACCTACACAATATGCAAATATGTAGGTATATCAAAGGGCAAAAATAATGGTTGTTTGTTCGCGCCATGGGAATTATGTGTGTGTAGTGATTAGGGAATGCAATCCCGCAACAAGATTGTAATCCCGGTATTTGCGGGACTGAGCAATCTCAGTCCCGCTTGATCCCGGTATTTGCGGGATCCCACATATTTCTGAAAGTCATTGAGAAAAGAATAGAATTCTGTATCATACATCCATCTAGAACTGAAAAATAGTCACCCCCTTAATCCCCGAAGCGGTAGGCAGGACGAGGCATAATATGGTCTCATCTCATACCTAATGTCCTTTTCTCGAAAAGGACATTTTGAGAAAAGTACATTTCGCGAAAAGGAAATTTTGAGAAAAGTATATTTCGCGAAAAGGACATTTTGAGAAAAAGACATTTCGAGAAAAGGACATTTTGGGAAAAGGACATTTTGAGAAAGGACATTATGAGAAAGGACATTTCGAGAAAAGGACATAATGAGAAAGGACATTTCGAGAAAAGGACATTATGAGATGAGACGAGCCGGTCCTTCAACTTAACTTAGCTGCCATTTTACCGGCAAACGGGACCAACGGCTTAACGTGCCATCCGAAGAACGGCAACGCTCAAATAAATGTCACAAAGTGGTCACCCATCTAAGGACCGGCCATAGTAAATGTAACTTACTGCAGTGATCTTTTACAGAACACTGAGTCCGCGGGGCACAATGAAAAATAAATTATTTAATAATACTTTTGTATTGACATTATTAATATAAGTAATAAAATAGCTACTGCAAATTATTAGAAGCGCAGAAAACATAGCATGTCAAAATTCTTGTCTGCCAAACGACTCCTAACTTTACATGTCAGATAGCCAGCAAGCAATGTACGCGATAATTGAATAATTTTACAGTAAAAGAAAAGTCAAATCTCCCTATCTAAATCACTAAAGTCAAATAAGTAAGTAATTAGGTAATATATTACGTCACAATTACAAAAAACTTTCTCAAACCGAATCAGTTTGTGCGCTTCCGCTTACAGAATAACAAATGGCGTTTACCTTTGCACAATCCCGCTAATCCCGCGGGATCCCGCACGTAAATCGTGCGGGATCCCGCTGGTCCCGCAAAAATACTACGGGATCCCGGTATTTCGGGATCCCGGTATCCCGGTATTGCATTCCCTAGTAGTGATCGAGGCCGTGTTCGTATCTCGGACAAGGCTGCCGTTCACGCGACCAAGGAAAATTTTCCGTTGAAAAAAAAAACACTGAAAAGGTACTTGTAATAAGTATAAGGTAGTCTATGTATTCAAAGTGTTTTTTTTAATAACTGGGTTATGCTCCGTACCTTCAATGTTACAATCCCTTTACAGAAGCAGGCCCATGACAGCAGCGTGACGTGAGGAACTCACGCACGCCCCCACTTAGAAGCGGGATCACACCCGAAACCCCCCCAAACACGCGGGATAGCATCATAGCACCCGAACCACCCCCTGGGCAAGGCCGTAGTGGCGGCTGTAAGTCTGTTGGGAGTCCTGGGACATCCTTCCGAGGGCTTCCCCGGGGCTCACATCCATAGGCTGTTGGCCGTTACGTGAGGTTTTTTAGTCGGTAGGAGTCCGGCATAACATCCATGAGGATGTTCCCTCACGTAAAAAAAAAAATGTTACAATCTCTTCAAAGGTAAGGCTACTCGTAGGTAGTGAGTAGTGACTGGGTTATTTTTTTTTATAGCTTCGCTTCTTCGATTATGTCATTATTTTGAATCTACTTTGCAACCCCGTGTTAAGGTTCCGTATCCAAAGGGTGAAAACGGGGCCCTATTTATGAGAAGTCGTCGTCCGTCTGTCTGTCTGTCGCCGTAACGAAGTTGTATCTCGGCAACGGTGATAGCTTAAAAACTGAAATTTTCATAGATAACTGTTGGCTCGTGGTCTATTTTAATGAAAGTAACGAGGATTTTGACACAATTTCACTTTATTGGAAAAATTGATTATCTATCTTAGGTACATGGCTGCTCGGTGTGCACATATAACAGGACTTGTCATCAATACATATAATAAAATGGACGCCTCAATTACCGTCACTGTCAGCGCCATCTAGTTCGCAACTTGCGCAACTGATGCCCAATAGTTCCCCCCTATTGCCACTAGATGTCGCTGTGTTAACATACTGCCCGCCTAGGAAATAATTTAAATGTTAAATTACATGTTATATGGATTAGTAGTGTTGATTCTACAGTATGTTATCTTTATGCTGGCTAAGTCACAAGTTACAATTCCAAACGATATCTAGAGTTGAGGGAAATTACGTTATGAGTGCAAAAATAGGTCAAATGTAGTATGCCCAACGATATTCAGAATTAATTTCAATTTAGGTATAGATGCAATTATATACTAGGTATATATATATTAAATACTATATAGGCAGTTGCATATCATAAGACAATTGTCCCGACCTGTTCGCGTAAATTGGTTAGAGGTACACGTTTGATATTACTAGATACATAGTTACTACATATTTTTCCAACAAATGGGAGACTATAATCAAACATTTCAATGAGATAGCTATACATAGGCTCACGCTAGAACCTTATGAACACGAAAAATGCAGGTTAATCTTCCAACATTAACAATTAGTTACATAGGCACACGTTGGAATATTTGTTAGGCAAGAACATGCAGATGGTAGATTAACCAAATAGTTATATATATGCATTAGAGCATTGTTTACAATGTTAACGCGAGACATGCAAATTTAAAATTAACTTAATATGTATACTAGCTAGTTATATAGGTACACTGTACACATCAGAACATTAGTTTACACGGAAAAAATGCAACTGGTAAATATACCAAATATTATATAGGTACACGTTAGAATATTAGTTTCACAGAAAAATGCAACTGGTAAATATACCAAATAGTTTTATAGGTACACATTAGAATATTAGTTTTACACAGAGAGAATGCAACTGGTAAATATACCAAATAGTTATATAGGTTCACATTAGAACGTTAGTTTTACACAGAAAGAATGCAACTGGTAAATATACCAAATAGTTGTATAGGTACACGTTAGAATATTAGTTTTCACAGAAAAAATGCAACTGGTAAATATACCAAATAGTTTTATAGGTACACATTAGAATATTAGTTTTACACAGAGAGAATGCAACTGGTAAATATACCAAATAGTTTTATAGGTACACATTAGAATATTAGTTTTACACAGAGAGAATGCAACTGGTAAATATACCAAATAGTTATATAGGTACACATTAGAACATTAGTTTACACACAAAGAATGCAACTGGTAAATATACCAAATAGTTATATAGGTTCACATTAGAACGTTAGTTTTACACAGAAAGAATGCAACTGGTAAATATACCAAATAGTTATATAGGTTCACATTAGAATAATAGTTTACATGAGTCATGCAACTTAGATTAAGATTTAAAAATTAAGTAAGTATGTACTAGCCCTACGACGCCCTGAATGGACGTCTTGGGTTCGGAGGTGTGCCACTCGTGGCACATCTCCACTAGATACACCAGTATTACTAAACTAGTTATTAGTACTTGTACTAAGTTTATACAGACTCTACAGAATTTACTGACGCCCGTAGCAGGGCAATTTAGGTTATTGGTAATGGACACAAATTGTTGAAAGCCCGTTTTATGGGTCCCTTTGCAGTTTGAACGGTTGCCACTCTTGTCACACCGTCAGCGCCGTCATGGGTCTTGATGATACGTCCCATTTTCCACTGGCAGGTAGGGGTTCGATGATCCTTGATTAGTACCACGGTGCCTGTTGCGAGACCGGGCCCCTTGCAGCTCCTCCACTTGGTTCGTTGCTGAAGACCACCTATGTAGTCTCTGGACCAACTCCGCCAAAAGTCTTGTTGGATTTGCTGTAGTTGTTGGAGATGGGTCAGTCTGTTGAGAGGTATATTATTGTATTCATAATCAGGTAATGCTGTCATCGACCTACCTATCAAGAAGTGAGCCGGCGTTAGGACTGGGAAATCGGTACCATCGGTACTACTTGGTAATGAACATAGGGGGCGTGAGTTTAAAATTCCTTCCACTTGTATTAGTATGGTCGAAAATTCTTCATAGGTTAACAATGCTTGGGCTAGGATTCTTTTTAAATGATATTTGCAACTTTTGATGGCGGCCTCGTGGAGTCCCACCATGTGAGGGGTGTACACTGGCGCAAACCTCCATTTAATGCCCTCATTCGCACATGAAGCCATCACCTCTTCAGAGGTTTGCGAGAGAAATCGGTATAATTCAGATAATTCCTTGTTGGCACCATGAAAGGTGGTACCATTATCACTCACCAGTTCCTTGGGTTTACCTCTGCGGGCTACAAACCTCCGCAGCGCTGCCAGGAAGGTTTGGGATTCCAAATCTGAAACCAGCTCTATGTGAATTGCTTTGGTAGAGAAGCATACAAACATTGCAATATAGCATTTCGAAGTCTTGCAACCACGTCCTCTAAAGTTTCTAATTAAGAAGGGACCTGCGTAATCAATACTGGTTATCATGAAAGGGGGTGACGGTGTTACTCTCGCGGTCGGTAGGTCGCCCATAATGGGTTTATAGGTATTTGGTTTTGCCCTGAAGCAAGTCACACATTCACGCACCACCCTTGCGGCTAAGGTCTTGCCATGAGTGGGCCAAATTCTTTCCCTAAGCGTTGAGAGTAGTAATTGAGGCCCAGCGTGAAGCAACCTTTTGTGTTCTGTTTGAAACATTAATTTGGTTAGAGGGTGATCGTGGTGCAACACCACAGGGTGTTTTTTATCGTGTATATATAGTGATTGGTTTAGACGACCACCCACTCGGATAACACCGTTTTCCATGTAGGGGTTTAAACATAAAATGTTAGATGTCTGTGGGATAGGTTTTTTATTTGATAATCTACTGTATTCGGTGGGGAATGATTGTTTTTGTGCTAATTGGAATAGGATGGAGCGTGCACTATTCAATTCTTCTACAGTCAATGGACCTATTTGTTTGTTATTTTTAGACTTAGTGTTTGTGAGAAATCGAATTGAGTAGGCTAGAACACGAACTAGTTTGTCCGCGCATGAGTATTTTTCAAGAATGTCGGTCAGTAAGTCGTTGTCCTTTGTATTTATTGTGGTAGAACAGCACACAGCTTCGCCCTTTATTTCTGGTAATGGAAATATTATGGTGGGTATTTGTTGGGATGGCCACTGACATCTCTGTTGAGAGAGCCATGCGGGTCCATTCCACCATAACTTGTTGTTTGATAATTTGTCAATGTGCATACCTCGCGAGATCAGGTCCGCAGGATTGTCACCCGAAGCGATCCAGTGCCAATCCCTTGGGTCTGTCCGTATCTGTATTTCGGAAACACGATTACATACAAATGGCTTCAGCTTATCCTTAGGTGTATTTATCCATGCTAGAACGATGCTGGAATCAGACCAAAGATATTTGTTTGTAAATTTAATCTTAAGGGCACTGATTACTGTATTATATAGGTTTGCAAGTAACAGCGCCGCTCTCAACTCTAGTCTGGGGATGGTCTCCTGCTTTGCCACCCTAGATTTGGCGCACAGGAGGCGTACCAATATGTTATTCTCACTATCTACTGATCTTATATAAACAGCTGATCCGTAAGCGGTCATTGAACTATCAGAGAATCCATGTAATTCCACTATTGTATGATTGTCAATTAAAGTGCACCTCGGTATAGTTATCAAGTTAAGTAGTTTTAGGTTATTGTAGAAGGTCTGCCATTGATTATAGAGAGATGGGGGCAATCTTTCATCCCAAGAAATTTTTGTTTTCCACAGTTGTTGTATATAAACCTTAGCGATTATTAGAAGCGGAGCGAGTACTCCCAGGGGGTCGAATATCTCACTGGCTATGGAAAGGATTTTTCTTTTGGTTAAAGTTTCTGGTAATGGTTCGGTTTTAACTGAATAGTGTAGGTCATTAAGTGAGATTCCGGTACTGGTAGGGAATGAGCCGTCAAAAACTACTCTCAACGGTGTGGTGGTTTTGTGTGTGTTCACTACTGCATGGTGTGGTAAATAGTTACACCTTTCACTAACGTTTATTATATTTCTTAGATTCATGTGTCCGGCGTACTCAAATTCCTGCATAAACTCGACATATTGTTTCTTATAGCTTGGATCTTTTAGGAATTTTGACTCTAGGGTTTTAAATCTTTTATAAACTACTGGTCTCGATTGTCCTAACAACGTCGGTGATGCCTTAAGAGGTATGTCCACCACGAAGTTGCCCTCCGAAGTTCGAGTGTGTTTTTTGAACAAACTCTCACACTCCTCGGTATCATCATCTGGGATCCTACGTGACTTCGGTACCTCGCTATCATTCCAAAAAGTCTGTAGGTTAGTCATTACAAAATTGCAGTGTGATTTGTTTGATGTGGCTGATGTGAAGATACAACCGGAGACTACCCAGCCTAGCCTAGTATTTTGCAAAATGGGTAGCCCATTGCCTAATTTATGCTGACCGGTGCATATAAGATCGTAGAAAACTTCAGCACCGAGAATCATATCTATTTCTCTGGCTTCCCGGAAGGATTTGTCTGCTAATTTAAATCGTTTCGGTATGTTAATAGGTGTATTAATTGTTTGTAGGGTACATATATTAGGTACAATAAGACAAGACACATTAGCAGAGAATGATCCTGTTTGTGATTGAAAGGTAAGTTTAATACTGTGTTTTATCTGTGTAGTGTTTTCATTAAAGCCCAATACCTCAATACTCACTCCATTTCTAGGTAGTGCTAGTTTGTTTGCAGCCCTTTCTGTGATAAAGTTAGACTGAGAGCCTGAGTCCAAGAGGCATCTCAGTGTGTGTATGCTATTTTTGTCATCGATCACCCTTATAAGGGCCGTGGACAAAATAACATATGATTGTATTGGTAAATGTTTCGGGTTAGCTGTGTCATGATGGCTATGTAAACTAATAGACTGAATTTGTTCAGGCCTTGGTTGAGGGTTCTGCATAGTGGTAGGGGGTGAAGTTTGCTCAGTAATGGATTGTGAAGCCTGCATGGGAGCACCTGGCACGTGTAGGAGGCTGTGATGTCTTCCCTTGCACGAACGGCAACTGCTTGCACGGCAATTTGGTAGCAAATGGTTTGATCGTAGGCAGTTGAGGCATAGACCTAACCTTTTTGTAGCGTGAATGCGTGACTTTGCATTCATAGATAAAAATCTTGGACATTGGTTAATATAATGTGTGTCTTTACAATACGGGCACCGGGTATGATTATAAGATTGGTTAGATGTTACCTTGCTATTAGAGGTGCTAGGTTTGGTAGATGCGGACGTGCTTACAAAGACCTTTTTCGATGATGCCCTTGCATGCTGGTCCACCTGCTCCAGCGGCTTGTTGGCATCCATGGATTCCAACAGGTCGGCCCGGGAGCGTAGAAAAGATTTGAAGTCCTGTAATGTTGGCAATTCTTTAGAATTGGTTCGTTCCTCCCACTTTCTTTGAGTTGTGTTGTCTAGCTTAGAGCTCAAGAGATGTATCAGTAAAACATCCCAATTCTCGGTTGAAATATTTAGCGTCTTTAAGACCCTTAAGTGTCTTGAAATGTTGTCAACCGTTCCTCGCAGCGCTGAGGGGGTTGGTTGCACATTAGTTATATTAAGTAGATCCCTTAGGTGGTGAGTGACAAGTTTCTTAGGGTTGTTGTATCTTTCACAAAGAAGTTGCCAGGCAATGGCATAGCTTTCCTCGCAATACTCTAGAGAAGCGACCACATTCAGAGCGCTATCCTTTAAACTACTACGAAGATATTTAAATTTTTGTATAGGTTTCAAATTACTTTGGTTAATGAGAGCTTCGAAAGTGTCTCTGAACTCCAACCAACTGGTAATGTCACCCTTAAATGTCGGTAGGGTTATATCAGGAAATTTAATGGATTCGTCCATGAACAGCTTTATTTGGGAATTATCAGGTGGTTGGCATTGTTCAGTACCTTTAAATTTGTGTAAAGAAGCCTTGGCAGCCGACAGATTACTAAAATACATGTCTTGAAAGGTTTCCCTTTCTTCTAATTGTTCATCTACATCAGTACAGAGGGTTTGCAGAGGGTTTGAGTTAAAATGCAACTGGTAAATATACCAAATATTATATAGGTACACGTTAGAATATTAGTTTCACAGAAAAATGCAACTGGTAAATATACCAAATAGTTTTATAGGTACACATTAGAATATTAGTTTTACACAGAGAGAATGCAACTGGTAAATATACCAAATAGTTATATAGGTTCACATTAGAACGTTAGTTTTACACAGAAAGAATGCAACTGGTAAATATACCAAATAGTTGTATAGGTACACGTTAGAATATTAGTTTTCACAGAAAAAATGCAACTGGTAAATATACCAAATAGTTTTATAGGTACACATTAGAATATTAGTTTTACACAGAGAGAATGCAACTGGTAAATATACCAAATAGTTTTATAGGTACACATTAGAATATTAGTTTTACACAGAGAGAATGCAACTGGTAAATATACCAAATAGTTATATAGGTACACATTAGAACATTAGTTTACACACAAAGAATGCAACTGGTAAATATACCAAATAGTTATATAGGTTCACATTAGAACGTTAGTTTTACACAGAAAGAATGCAACTGGTAAATATACCAAATAGTTATATAGGTTCACATTAGAATAATAGTTTACATGAGTCATGCAAATTAGATTAAGATTTAAAAATTAAGTAAGTATGTACTAGCCCTACGACGCCCTGAATGGACGTCTTGGGTTCGGAGGTGTGCCACTCGTGGTACATCTCCACTAGATACACCAGTATTACTAAACTAGTTATTAGTACTTGTACTAAGTTTATACAGACTCTACAGAATTTACTGACGCCCGTAGCAGGGCAATTTAGGTTATTGGTAATGGACACAAATTGTTGAAAGCCCGTTTTATGGGTCCCTTTGCAGTTTGAACGGTTGCCACTCTTGTCACACCGTCAGCGCCGTCATGGGTCTTGATGATACGTCCCATTTTCCACTGGCAGGTAGGGGTTCGATGATCCTTGATTAGTACCACGGTGCCTGTTGCGAGACCGGGCCCCTTGCAGCTCCTCCACTTGGTTCGTTGCTGAAGACCACCTATGTAGTCTCTGGACCAACTCCGCCAAAAGTCTTGTTGGATTTGCTGTAGTTGTTGGAGATGGGTCAGTCTGTTGAGAGGTATATTATTGTATTCATAATCAGGTAATGCTGTCATCGACCTACCTATCAAGAAGTGAGCCGGCGTTAGGACTGGGAAATCGGTACCATCGGTACTACTTGGTAATGAACATAGGGGGCGTGAGTTTAAAATTCCTTCCACTTGTATTAGTATGGTCGAAAATTCTTCATAGGTTAACAATGCTTGGGCTAGGATTCTTTTTAAATGATATTTGCAACTTTTGATGGCGGCCTCGTGGAGTCCCACCATGTGAGGGGTGTACACTGGCGCAAACCTCCATTTAATGCCCTCATTCGCACATGAAGCCATCACCTCTTCAGAGGTTTGCGAGAGAAATCGGTATAATTCAGATAATTCCTTGTTGGCACCATGAAAGGTGGTACCATTATCACTCACCAGTTCCTTGGGTTTACCTCTGCGGGCTACAAACCTCCGCAGCGCTGCCAGGAAGGTTTGGGATTCCAAATCTGAAACCAGCTCTATGTGAATTGCTTTGGTAGAGAAGCATACAAACATTGCAATATAGCATTTCGAAGTCTTGCAACCACGTCCTCTAAAGTTTCTAATTAAGAAGGGACCTGCGTAATCAATACTGGTTATCATGAAAGGGGGTGACGGTGTTACTCTCGCGGTCGGTAGGTCGCCCATAATGGGTTTATAGGTATTTGGTTTTGCCCTGAAGCAAGTCACACATTCACGCACCACCCTTGCGGCTAAGGTCTTGCCATGAGTGGGCCAAATTCTTTCCCTAAGCGTTGAGAGTAGTAATTGAGGCCCAGCGTGAAGCAACCTTTTGTGTTCTGTTTTGAAACATTAATTTGGTTAGAGGGTGATCGTGGTGCAACACCACAGGGTGTTTTTTATCGTGTATATATAGTGATTGGTTTAGACGACCACCCACTCGGATAACACCGTTTTCCATGTAGGGGTTTAAACATAAAATGTTAGATGTCTGTGGGATAGGTTTTTTATTTGATAATCTACTGTATTCGGTGGGGAATGATTGTTTTTGTGCTAATTGGAATAGGATGGAGCGTGCACTATTCAATTCTTCTACAGTCAATGGACCTATTTGTTTGTTATTTTTAGACTTAGTGTTTGTGAGAAATCGAATTGAGTAGGCTAGAACACGAACTAGTTTGTCCGCGCATGAGTATTTTTCAAGAATGTCGGTCAGTAAGTCGTTGTCCTTTGTATTTATTGTGGTAGAACAGCACACAGCTTCGCCCTTTATTTCTGGTAATGGAAATATTATGGTGGGTATTTGTTGGGATGGCCACTGACATCTCTGTTGAGAGAGCCATGCGGGTCCATTCCACCATAACTTGTTGTTTGATAATTTGTCAATGTGCATACCTCGCGAGATCAGGTCCGCAGGATTGTCACCCGAAGCGATCCAGTGCCAATCCCTTGGGTCTGTCCGTATCTGTATTTCGGAAACACGATTACATACAAATGGCTTCAGCTTATCCTTAGGTGTATTTATCCATGCTAGAACGATGCTGGAATCAGACCAAAGATATTTGTTTGTAAATTTAATCTTAAGGGCACTGATTACTGTATTATATAGGTTTGCAAGTAACAGCGCCGCTCTCAACTCTAGTCTGGGGATGGTCTCCTGCTTTGCCACCCTAGATTTGGCGCACAGGAGGCGTACCAATATGTTATTCTCACTATCTACTGATCTTATATAAACAGCTGATCCGTAAGCGGTCATTGAACTATCAGAGAATCCATGTAATTCCACTATTGTATGATTGTCAATTAAAGTGCACCTCGGTATAGTTATCAAGTTAAGTAGTTTTAGGTTATTGTAGAAGGTCTGCCATTGATTATAGAGAGATGGGGGCAATCTTTCATCCCAAGAAATTTTTGTTTTCCACAGTTGTTGTATATAAACCTTAGCGATTATTAGAAGCGGAGCGAGTACTCCCAGGGGGTCGAATATCTCACTGGCTATGGAAAGGATTTTTCTTTTGGTTAAAGTTTCTGGTAATGGTTCGGTTTTAACTGAATAGTGTAGGTCATCGCTGCAGGTGTTCCATGCTAACCCAAGTATTTTTTGTGTGGTTTGTGCTGGTATGTTAGGGTTGTGTAGTTGTGTTTGTAAACTAGCATCATCGGTTATGGCTTGTAGTATTCGTTGTGAGTTAGACTTCCACTTGCGTAGGTTAAAGTTGCCGCCACGTAGTATGGTGGCTACTTGTGTTGCAGTTTTGATGACTTCCCCTTCCTCATCTCCACCGAAAAGAAAATCGTCCATGTAGAACTCGGTGGTTATAGCGGCAGCAGCCTTGGGGTACCGAACCCGGTTCTCCTCGGCCAACTGCAAGAGGCACCGCGTTGCAAGGTACGGTGCGCTCTTTAACCCAAAACTTAATGTTGTGAGGGTGTAGGTGAGTAGTGGGTGTGTTGGGTCCTCTCTCCACAGAATAGAGGTTAAATATTGTTGATTTGGGTCAATAAATATTTTTCGATACATTTTTTCAATGTCAGCACATATTACAAACTTATGTTTGCGAAATCGTAAAACGATGTTAATTAGTTCATCTTGATGTATTGTACCCTTATATTGTAGGTCATTAAGTGAGATTCCGGTACTGGTAGGGAATGAGCCGTCAAAAACTACTCTCAACGGTGTGGTGGTTTTGTGTGTGTTCACTACTGCATGGTGTGGTAAATAGTTACACCTTTCACTAACGTTTATTATATTTCTTAGATTCATGTGTCCGGCGTACTCAAATTCCTGCATAAACTCGACATATTGTTTCTTATAGCTTGGATCTTTTAGGAATTTTGACTCTAGGGTTTTAAATCTTTTATAAACTACTGGTCTCGATTGTCCTAACAACGTCGGTGATGCCTTAAGAGGTATGTCCACCACGAAGTTGCCCTCCGAAGTTCGAGTGTGTTTTTTGAACAAACTCTCACACTCCTCGGTATCATCATCTGGGATCCTACGTGACTTCGGTACCTCGCTATCATTCCAAAAAGTCTGTAGGTTAGTCATTACAAAATTGCAGTGTGATTTGTTTGATGTGGCTGATGTGAAGATACAACCGGAGACTACCCAGCCTAGCCTAGTATTTTGCAAAATGGGTAGCCCATTGCCTAATTTATGCTGACCGGTGCATATAAGATCGTAGAAAACTTCAGCACCGAGAATCATATCTATTTCTCTGGCTTCCCGGAAGGATTTGTCTGCTAATTTAAATCGTTTCGGTATGTTAATAGGTGTATTAATTGTTTGTAGGGTACATATATTAGGTACAATAAGACAAGACACATTAGCAGAGAATGATCCTGTTTGTGATTGAAAGGTAAGTTTAATACTGTGTTTTATCTGTGTAGTGTTTTCATTAAAGCCCAATACCTCAATACTCACTCCATTTCTAGGTAGTGCTAGTTTGTTTGCAGCCCTTTCTGTGATAAAGTTAGACTGAGAGCCTGAGTCCAAGAGGCATCTCAGTGTGTGTATGCTATTTTTGTCATCGATCACCCTTATAAGAGGGTTTCAATTTTATCCTTAATCTCCTCAAATTCTTGGAAACTAATGTTAACTCTGGATATACGTAATTCCAGGTCAATACATTTTTCAGCTGTTAATGGTTCTCGGAGAGATTTTAAGTATTTTTTAAATAGAGTAAGTTTGCCTTTTACAACCCCTCGTCTTTTTATTAATTCCCTTAAGACAGGGTTTTCAACATTTGCCTTGTCACTAGCCATGGTATTAAGTACCAATGTACAATGAAATTTCTTAATAATAAGTAGGTAGATAAGTGGAAGGAATTCTAAGCTAAATATGAAATAAATGTGCCAACTCACGGATCTTGTAGGTAAGTACTTATCCTTTCTTATTCCTGATCCTCTCGGTATAAAACAATGAAATTGCGTCGTGGTTTTTTCCCGCGCCGGGCCGGTTCGCCAATGACTTTTCGATGAATATTTCGATAAATGCCACGAAATATAGCTTCGATGGAATAAAATGCTGGTACAATCTGCAGTGATTTCTTGAAATCTGCGCCTTTACCAAGGAAACGTGAAAGATTTATCACGTTCTTCGTTCGCGAACAAGCGGCGTTGGTAGAAAAAATGGCGATCCACGCCTTCGTATTTTCAGACCACGAGTTCTCCAAACTGCACAATCATCGAACGTCGGGTCACCAAAATGTTGGCTCGTGGTCTATTTTAATGAAAGTAACGAGGATTTTGACACAATTTCACTTTATTGGAAAAATTGATTATCTATCTTAGGTACATGGCTGCTCGGTGTGCACATATAACAGGACTTGTCATCAATACATATAATAAAATGGACGCCTCAATTACCGTCACTGTCAGCGCCATCTAGTTCGCAACTTGCGCAACTGATGCCCAATAGTTCCCCCCTATTGCCACTAGATGTCGCTGTGTTAACAATAACGTATTTCTGCTGCCGCTATAACAACATTATGAACCTTCTTTTGTATAGATTCAAAATGGAAATTAAGGCACATCTTTTAAAAAGGGCATATTATACTATTGATGACTATTTTAATGATACAGAGACATGGACATGAGTTGCTTGCTCCTCACTTAATTAGGCGCGATTGTAAATGTCGCTTGTGTAGAAAAATTGTTAATCTTTATTGCATGACAAACGAATGTACTAAGACTATTTGAAAAGAGTGGCCGAGAGTTTTCTTGCCAGGTTCTTCCTCACAGGCTCTACCTATTGCATTGCGAATCTGGCAGTAAATGTAAAAGCAAAAATTTTGACGTTCATAAGTGTTACTTTGTAACCTAAATGAATTAAGATATTTTCATTTCATTTTCATTTCATTACAACAAATAAAATTTGTGGGGGGCTCCCATACAACAAACGTAATTTTTTAGTACAGAACCTTACGTGCGAGAGTCCGAGAATCGCTCTTGGTCGGATTCTTTTTTCGTGTGGAAATTCCTCATGGATGCTATTACGGACTCTTAGGCCCTTCGTACACAAGGCTACGCAAATCATCGATACTAATGAATTTGTATTGCGGTAGTCGCTTAGAGACCAAAATCGTTGGGTATCGAAGATTTGCGTAGCCTAGTGTACGAAGGGCCTTACCGACTAAAACCACACGTGCCCTACCCATAGATTTAGAATGTACAAGAAAACGAAACCAAAAAAGAAATATCTATGTGTGAAAATGAATATATGAATATCTATATATGTTATTTAATATCAAATTCACACACTGAACTCGACAACATCGTAGAAAATATTAAATTTTCCATTTTATTCGTAAGCGGTAAGATCACTACAGAATATTGTAAAATATGAATGACATATTATCACCACGGGTGCTAGGGTGATAATTTAAGAGTCACAAGTTGCTATCTCTTTTCCTCTCGAGCTATGTGTACCGGTAAATGAGGTCTCGCTCGCACGCTATGTGTATCTATTGAGAGTAGCGAAAAATTCTAAATCTATGGCCCTACCACTTATACGATACGTTACAACCTTATGGAAGTTTACAACAGACGTTTCTAAGATTATATGTATCATTCTGTAATGTGTAGGTATTAGTTACATATCTAGACCGCATTGCACAAGCTTTTATTTGCTTTTATTTGCAAGAGAGCTATCACGGTTACATATTGGTTTGAGGAGACATCGTATTATGTGAAAATGACATGAAATATCCATAGAAAAAAGAAAACACTTGAAAACAGCGTGGCTTTGCAGGTGACTTGATAGCGGATTCTAGGTTTAGTAAACAATTAAATAGATATTTCCATATAATAAGTCTATGGAAATATCTAAGTTATGGAAATATCCACCTATTTAATTGTTTACTAAATCTAGAACCCGTTATCAAAGTCACCTGCAAAGCCACGCTGTGTTCAAGTGCTCCAATGCTCAAGAGGAACTTAAGAATAAGATGTGGTCAAGTAATGCTCAAGAGCTACTTAATGTAATGCTCCAAGTGCTCATATGACTAAAAACGTGACAAGTGGGTAGTTATAATCTTATTATATAAAAATAAGTCTGGTTTTCCTTCCTGACGCTATAACTTTAGAACGCACGAACCGATTTCCACGGTTTTGCATTCGTTGGAAAGGTCTCGGGCTCCGTGAGGTTTATAGCAAAGAAAATTCAGCAAAATTTCACATACAGCGCCATCGCGGGCGAAGCTGCGGGCATCAGCTAGTTATATACATAAAATTGATTGACACTTGGTAACCTGCTGAGTCAGTGTTTTGTAAACAATCATGGCTTAAAGCATACGGACGGCTGTTCTTCAAATTCAAAAGACCGTTTCTCTGTCGAACCATTAAACCCTGAAACGAACAGCCAGCGCTCGTGCCTTCCTTCTATTACAATCCTGGATTCCTCAAGCGGAGCGTGAAGAGGCACATCATAGGGCCGCCAAGTTGAGGAACACTGTCTATAGTCTCACAGACTGGGACTGTGGCCCCCAATCGCTAGATGTCGTTATGGCCCCAGATTACTTAATAGTTACAATGGCTTTCCATTTAGCGGGCAGCATCATTTTGGCGAGGTGACGCCGTTGTGGCATTTCCATCTACGAACGTTTGTGCTTCGGAAGCCACGCTTAAGCTGTTAGTGGTGTGACCAGTCATGGCAGTCGCACCTAAGTTGAAGGTCATAAGGCGGACGGAGGACTGTCCTTTTCAACATGGCAATAGTCTCATTAACTATTACGTGGGATAACAAAACAAGTAGGCAGTGAAATGTGGGTGAATAGAATGCCTCAGCCTACCCCTTCGGAGCTAAAGGCGTTACTATATGTATTTAAATTGACACTGATAAACGTGAAGAGAAAAGAAAATTCGCTTTCGTGCCAATAATGGTCACCACGTATAAAAAGAATGCTCCTTGCTTTCTCTACTGTACGAGAGCAATACGCGATTCAGGATCTAGCAATACGCGATTCAGGATCTTATAGCAGCAGTGGGTAAGTAGGTGTTACCTTTTTTTTAGGTTGGGCAAAATCCTTCATGGATGCGGAGTGCTACCGACTAAAAACCACACGTATCCTGCATAACAGCCTACGGTTGGTAGGAAGCCCCGGGGAAGCCCTCGGAAGGATACCTCATAAGCAGTGCTGTGGGTACCAGCACAGCCTGGAAACGCTATCGAGATAATTCTATAGCCACTCTCCTTCACCACGGAGTTTCATTGGCAGATTGCAGCAATATGCAGTGGTGGTCTATGAAAACCACGTCACATAAACATTGGCAGACGGTTAAAATTGTGTATTTTGTAATCTATTCTATTTCGAGAAGGCCAAATGTTCTCAGAAAAACGCATTTGAAACTTCCAAATGCTTTTTCTATTTTTATTTTATTCAAGGAAATGAATTTTTGGCGGTCAATAGACAATACATCATGTTTTGTCAAATTTATGATCCTGGGATCCAGAGTCCAGAGTCCTGGGATATCCTTTTGAGGGCTTACCCGGGGCTTTCAACCGTAGGCTGTTAGGCAGGATACGTGAGGTTTTTTAGTCGGTAGAAGTCCGGCGATAGCATCCATGAGGATATTCTCTCACGTAAAAAAAAAGCTGTACTTATCTCAGGAACCGTGATAGCTAGAGAGCTGAAATTTTCACAGATGATGTATTTCTGTTGCCGCTATGACAACAAAATCGAAAATAAGGCTGAAATTAAGGGGGCTCCCGGGAGCGGGAACGGGAGAAAACTCTCCCACCCAAGTTCCGCAGTCGGCGGCCTGGGCGCCGCCGACGTCTTTTCGCCGAGGACCATCGGCCTCCATGACCGGGGGCCTGAGGACGGTGAGAGGGCGGCTCACCGTCCTTACAGAAGCAGGCCCAAGACGGCAGCGTGACGTGAGGAACTCACGCACTTCCCCCCCCCCTCCCTTAAAAGCGGGATCACACCCAAAACCCCCTAAAGACGCGGGATAGCCGATAGCACCCGCACCACCCCCTGGGCGAGGCCGCAGTGGCGGCCGTCGGTCTGTTGAAGTCCTGGGACATCCTTTCGAGAGCTTACCCGGGGCTCCCAACCATAGGCTATTGGGTGTTACGTGAGGTTTTTTAGTCGTTAGGAGTCTGGCATAGCATCCATGAGGATTTTCCCCCACCTTAAACAAAAAAATAAAAAAAAGGGGGCTCCCATACAGCAAACGTAATTTTTTTGACGTTTTTCATGAGAATTCGCCGTCCGTTGTCTGTCCGACTCGCACTTGGCCAGTTTTTTTTTCATCAATTTTAGACGAGAATTCATGTACTCTCTATTACTACAATATAGCACTATTACAAGAAAGTACTTAAGTACAGGTACCGATTGTTTTATATTCGCCGTATAACAATGTGAAATTCCAAAGCTAAATCGTTGCTAAATGTTATGAGAACCAAAAGCGACAATATTCATTGTATTGTTAGACTAGACGGCGCCCGCGGCTCCACCCAAATTGTATTCCCTTTCGAAACGTATTCCTGGGATAAAAATGACATCTCGCATGTCAAAATCCGTAAAGCCATTCAGGCTGTAGAGCGAGTAAGAAAAATTTTCGAGGTTTTCATTTTAGCGCCAAAAGTCTGCCATTTTGATTTAAAAAAAAATGTATACCTGGTATCACAAAATTCCTTAGATCATCTAACCACAGGATGCGCCTTACTTAAGCATTGTTTTCTGCCATTGCACATGACCATTTGGTCTTTTGGCTTTATGAAAAGCCTGTACATCAGTACATCATTTTATATGATTAAACTAGTACATTACATTGTAGTTGACTGTACAATAACAATTAACACACAACAGCCATTACGCGTTTGTCGATTAATACATTTTTAAATGCAATGAAAGGGGATTGACCAACTTTCAATGGACCGCCGTTTCATAACAAATAATTTAGTATAACAGCGAAAATCGGATATTAAATTGGATGGCAATCGTACTTTCAAAGGAAATAAAAAATATTCTCTTATTTTGTAGGGTTCTCTCTCATTCTTCGTTTTGCTGTTCAAATTAGAGGTTAGTTTTGAAGCAAATGTTCATCAATCCGTCAAATCAATTTGTCCAAAAATGCTAATCGTTACATTTAATTCAAAAAGATAGAAGTAATTGCTCCAAAACACTTATAAATAACCCTGAAAATGTATACACTTACTACATTTTAACTTATTCAGATAACGTAGTAAATAAACAAATTGGATCTCGATAGTTCCATAATTACTTACCATTTAAATTATCAATCCAGATCATAATCACTTCATAAGGAACGATACAATTGTTTTATACAAACATCAATCAACATTACATTCACACCAATTTACCTTTAGAACATAAAATAAAAATTTAGAGTTCTCTGGAGTTTGTTGAAAAATTTAAGAGTAACGTTTCACTGCATTATATTTATCACTTCCAACACTTGTCGACCTTTTAGATTTAAAAATCCTTTAGTTTATTTAGATTTAGAATTTTTTGATACTAAATCAACAACATTGTTGCATGAACTAATCCATTTGAAACTATCTATGACAAGTGCATTTGAGTATGTAACTACCCCGCACATTGATATTTGCAATTGGCGGCCATCTTCGTCACGCCAGTACCATTCATTTGGTCAGTTTGCGACGCGTAAAAACGATAACACCACGAATTATATCAAAGTTTAAACTCCACAATATATATTGATCAAGTGAATTAAAAGATTGTTAAAATAATATTTAATGATTTGTCAATTTACTTAGATAGCCATACACTTTTTATTAAGGTTTTTCAAAAAGAAACGATCTGTGGGCGTTCCCCTTTTATATGTCTTTGTGTTTCCCCCTTCACTTGTATGAAAACTGGCAGAATATTTTTGTATGCGGTGGTTCGCAAAGGCTAGTCCCGTGTTATATGGTCTAAGCAAAATTCTAAATCTATGGGTATCACTCACACAATTACGACAAATCAAATGACACCTCGCATGTCAAAATCCGTCAAGCCGTTCAGGTTGTAGGACGTGACAAAGAATTGGACATACATACATACATACATTATCTCGAAAAACATTACCCTCCTTTTTTCGGCAGTTCGGGTAAAAAGTAGCCTTAGATGTGTTATTCCAGACTATATTCTCTCCCTGTAACAAATCCTAACTTAACTTTAAAGTATTTGGAGCGCGAGCGCGTCAAAAAAACTGCCACACACATGATGGAAAGTCCCGGTAACTAGCGAGTTGAGGGTCACATCACAGTCTGCAAGACAGAAGTTTTCAAGTTGATGGCTGAAAGGATGTTTGTTCTAAGTTTCTATAGTTAAATAACTACCTAGGTACCTCTAAGTACTTCACGCGTCTAGAAATATCGATGCTAAGGCATGAATTACTGCTGCCTGAGCGAAGTAACGTAAGTTGACCTGTGAGTGCGACTGTGACCATTAAAATGGCGGTTAGCATATTAGCGTATCATTATTAGGTGTCCTACTGTATATCTGCGAGGAGCTTAGACTATTGTAGATAGTCTAAGCCAGGGGTTCCCAACCTGTGCGCCGCGGCGCCCTGGGGCGCCGTAGAAAGTCCAGAAGGGCGCCGCGAGGCGCCTCGCGGGGCCCCTCTCTCAAAAAATAAAAAGAGCACAAAAAGAATAGCCCGCCAAGATTTTTGCCAATTCTGCTTAAGCGGGCCGCGTTCATTCTGTGTTGTATTCATGAACTTGTCGCAATTGCCTAAGTAGTAGGACTATGCGATATAAATGTTTTTTGAGTTTGAGTTTGACCCGTCGCCGTCGTTTTCCGAGTAGCGGACTCCGCTCCAAAACTCCTTTGTAAAAAAGGGTCTGTCTGTCAAGACAACTATTTCGATTTTCAAACTAATCTACGCGGTGTCTGAGAATGGTTAGAGACGAAAGTTGCCACCATCCGCCCAAGGATATCGGCCAAGTCCTCACCGCGTTGACCATCTTGAAGTGTCTTAGTTGAGATAAAATGCGGAACACAGCGTGCTGAGCTCATTCGCTGTCAAGCAGTCCTGAAGATGCCTCGTGTGTAGGCGAAACACGTGTTGACAAATTAGTCACATTGTTAAGCGGAGTATTGCTAATTACCAACAATATGGAGGGTACAGGTAATTTTTCCTATTCCACATCCAAAATTCCTTTCCTGAGGAGTTCGGTTCGTCATTTCTCCCATACAATTAGTTGGGGTTAGCCTTAACGGTTGTAAGTTAGGATTGACGAATCGATGGTGTAAGGTGGGTTCCTCTTCCCCCCTCCCCTCCTTTTATTATTGTCTTAGTAGATCTCTCAACTTAGGTGGTGATCAGATCGATAGTAAACGAGTGGCTGGAGAGGAGCCATGGCAATCTCTTCTAGCGGTTGTCACCTATAATTAAGGGCACGGATGCTTCGATAAGTATCTGTGGCGATTACGCCGGGAGACCGCGACTCAGTGTCAGCACTGCGAACGAAGCAGCGAGAACACAGCGCTCTATACATAGCATAGCGTTGGCGCAAGGTTCTAGTGGCAGGTCTTGACCTGAACATTATCTCGCTGGAGACTACGGTGCGAGCGATGATTTCCAACGGGAGAACGTGGGACGCCGCGCCGCCGCGTCTTTCTGCGAGCAGATCATTTTCGTGAAAGATATGGCGGGGAGGGAGCAGGTCTTTGACCGGGGGCCTAAGATCGGGGCGGGGGCTGTTCACCGTCCTTACAGAAGCAGGCCCAAGACGACAGCGTGCCGTTAAAATTTTTCGCATACACACGACCCAGGAAGCGAGAGTGACACCCGAAAGCTCCCTAAGACGCGGGGAAGTACTCGAACCAAACGAAGTAAAGTATATGACGTCGCAGGGGTAGCCAAGGTCTGTTGGGAATCCTGGGACATCTTTCCCGAGGCTCCCGTCCGTAGGAAGTGGTAGAGCACCGTATGGTTTCAGTCGGTAAGATTTCGGCACACAGATTCCACAAGTAAAAAAGAAGGCAGTTTCCCTAGATAATGCCGGCTTCACGTGTTTTCCCGGATTTGATCTCTACGGCACAGGAAAGTGGCTTGTGCGGAGGATTACTAGTCGAGGGGGGGGGGGGGGGGGTGATTACACGTGATATGACGGGGAGCCGTGACAAATTTTAAGACTTATAAGGGCGCCGCGGCCTGCAAAAGGTTGGGAACCACTGGTCTAAGCCAAGGCGAGGAGTGACCGGCGCTTGAGTGACATACCTAAACAGGAGCTTGACAGATATGAAAATATTCGAAGTTGCCCAAAGCTTTCTTGATTTGAGCATACCATTCGGCTACATAAGTATAAGAAGCAAGTATCTGGATGTGCTGCCTCCGCCATGATGAATGACTTTGATCGCTAATGATCGGAGACTCGATCAATCAATCAAATGAGCCTATGGCAGTCACTGCTTGAAGAAAGCCTTTCCCGAATAACGCCATAAATAAATATTGTACCGTCACTCACTGGTATCTTTTTCAGGTCGTTGGTCCATTTAGCGGGGGACGTTCTACCTACCCCAACCCCAAGTATACGAAGTCGCAGTCTGCAGTTCACTTACGTATGTAACGCCACCCTTAAATCACTATGATAGTTGACATAAGAAGTGACGTAATTTCCGAGTGTTTATTAGAGAGAGTGCGAGCATTTTGTCGGGTCATTCTGTACTGTATACTGAGACTAGCCGAAGCTCTGCCCAACTTATTGTGTGTCTATACGGAGAATAAAGTACCTAATTAGCCGAGTCCTGAAGTGTTTAATTGCCCCTTCTGTTACACGTAGTAACTATTTATTAATCTGTGACTTCACCACGTCCAGCAATATTGTCTGTCTTTTATGTGAACCCAAAGCGTGTTGCAGGATGTGTGTCCACATTTATGGTCAAATACCGGTTATATCTTTCTAGGTGAAACTTAATTCATTTTTTTTTTAAATTCTATTCAATTTATTTCGTACAGCAACGGACATGTTCTACAAAATGTTGGTCAGAAATTAAACCGAAATAACGTCGGCCTGACTATCGGCCCTACAAAAACTTGAAGTGGGTACCTATACGCAGTTCAATAACGACCTTCGTCTCCATCGAGCGAGAACTATGTTGACGAGACCTGGCTTAAATTCGTAGTGAACATAATATGCAAAGGAGAAGATGTGGGGGAATTATTTGCTGTCATGCGACCATCTCGAGATGATTTGGAAACCGAGCCCCAACTTGACAATGACCAATGGGCGGAGGTCGGGAGAGACTCCGTCGGCCGATGATTATTTGGCGGAAGGCACTTCCTCGTGTTCAAGAGGTGCCTCTAGCGCCCGCGCCCGTCCGATGGGCCGCTCTCTCCCCTCTCTGCTTACAGAGGTGCGTTCGAGTACGGTGCGATGCGGGTTCGGTTTTTCGTCAGCTCCTTTTTTTTATATATATTTAGCTCGCCGAATTGACGTCGCCACCAGCCTGATGGAAAGCCGTGGCGCATCTAGCGATTGGGGGCCACTTCTGACAGTGGTCCTCAATTTGGTGGACCTGTGATGTGCCTCTGCACGCTCCTCTTGAAGAACCCGGGATTATAAGATGAGGGAAACACGTGTGCGGGCAGGTCGTTCCATGTTTTTATAGTTCGACAGAGGAACGATCTTTTGAAACGCTCAGTTCTGGCGAAGATTCTCTCCACTGTGTGTGAGTGGCATCTTTGCCCGGCACGTGTTGTTCGGGATCGGAAAGGAGAGGGTGGGATCAGGTTGAAGAGCTCTTCAGAACATTCGCCGTGATACATTCAATAGAAGGCAGCCAAGGACGCTATGGTTCTTCGCTGCGCCAACGGTTCGAGGCCTCCCGTCACCTCAGGACAACCAATTATTCGGATAGCACGTATCTGTATAGAGTTCTCCTTATAGAGTTCCGTGAGAGTCGACCTTGTAGCCCCCGCGAGGAGAGCCCCGACGTGCGCGGCGCCTCCCGGGTCGACGTGAATAATCATTTGATATTCTTCACTCGTATATAGCGTGAGTAGTAATACCGTTGGGTGTAATAATGGGTAGGACGGTTTCTCACTGAGATCGGTGAGTCCCAAAAGCCGTCCCAGCTGGGATGACGGTGCCTGAATGCATTCCCCGCGTCAACAAAAATGCTTATAAAATAATATTGTTCTACGTAGGCTAGGTGCCTACTTATTTCAATAATGGAACGCACGCGTTAAAAATAATTTCGAGGATCTCGACTGAAAAGGAGGTCCCAATTATCTGACCTAAAAAGTTGGATGCGGACGCACCCTAACGTCCGAAAATTATATTAAAAAAACTAGATAGAACGATAGAACCAGTACCTAGCTAGTATGACGGATTTATTTCAGATTTCAGCCGCATCGCATCTTGATTATGTAGGTACCATCTCCAGTTTCATTGCAGCTGACGTGATTTTACGATTATATTGCATTTCTGAGACCACCGACGAATACAAAACAAATTCGGTTATTAGCACATATAATATAACATCATAATCAGAGTTAAGAGCTGTATGTGGTTCCACTACTGTGTTTTAATTAAAATAATTACGATAAAATTAAAGGACACCTGCATACTAAAACTTATTGATAATGTACCTACATATATTTTCATTGATTATCCGCAGCCATTCATTTATAACGTTTAGATGTAGGTTTAGTTTAATTTTAAACCTGCAAAGTGTAACCATTCATATAGAAAAAAATATTTACATACCAAAATATGCAGCGCTGCAATGGTGAATACGAAGCACACTGAATATTTAATAAATTACACACTATTTACTACGACAATCCGAAGAAAATTTATAGAATAAACACTACTATATTCGAGAATCTAGAATGTCTACAAAAATAGTTCAGGATACACGAAAATCTACTGAAAACGTTGTTTAATCTTCAGCAAAATAGTAATCACATTCGTCCAAAGTAGACGATCCACAATAGTTTCGTTTTCAGCCGCAAGGCGTGTGTATTTTGACATTTCATCAATGAGTTGCGTTCCTTTCCTTCATGGCTCCTGGCTGAAATTAAGGAAGGAATATATGGCGATACCTTTGGAGGCTCAGACCATTAATTAATAGTTAAATGGTCTAAGTTTCGAGGTTTGACTTGTCACTTCAATCAGTGGACAGGGTTAAAAAAGCAGAGTTTTAATTGTTTAAAAGCAGTTAAAATAGTCCCCCGCTATCTATACGCCCCATCCCTTTTTTCTTGCTAATATTTTGTTTATTTCTGTACTTAATTATAGAATTTTAGCTAGGCACATGATTAGATTTATCATATTTTTTTATTGTTTAGGGAACGCAATGTACGCATTACAAATTAAAATCTGTTTTTGTTTTAACGATTCGATTAGCGACTATCGAGGGCCATCCATAACTTTTTATCGGTTTTTTATCCTTGCTGTCAAAATTATAAGTCGAACTTTGACAGTTTCTGCTGTCAATAAACAAAATGTCATATTTCGCGGATTTTCGATTTCACAACAACAAAGACCGTGTTTATTTATAAAGTTTTGTTGAACAATTAATGTAATTTAATCTACGGCAAATTTAGTATGTCACCTCGAACAGCCCGCATTAGCAGGGAAGTCAAAAATTTCGCAACGAAGTCACCATGGGGTATAGTTTGCCATCCACAGGAAGAAGAGTTTTTCGACCAGATACAGTTTACACTGCAAGGTCCTAAAGGATCACCGTATGAGAGTGGATCTTTCAAGTTGACTGTGACTGTGCCAGAGAGGTATCCATTTGAACCACCTCTTGTGAAGTTTACTACACCTGTTTATCACCCCAACATTGATAAAGGTAAATATTTACTAACCAATCACGCTACGTTTGCTGGTCGCCTCCCGTACTAAAGCCTCTACTTAGAGCGAACGGGGTATACCTACTTTTTTTATTACTTTCTTCCATTTTTCTACATCTGGCATAGTTTTTGATGATCAAGAAGTCTAGAGTCTGTTGGTGAACAGTTTAGGGACTATTGGTGAACAGTCTTTGACAATCAAAAATACAGACAAAAACTTTGTGTATTTTTATACTATAGTATACTATCTTCACGCCAATACACACCTCACTTGCTTCTTCAACTTTCATTTGTCTTTTCATGCACACACAATTAATTGTAATTTTCAATCACTAGAAACATTGCAAATCATCTTTTACATTACAAATTACAAGAATTATATCTGGATATATCATTATATTGTATTTTCTAGTCAATACTGTCAAACTGTATTGTTAGATCTTTACTTCAGGAACTTTTTCTTTGAATGTTACATTTTAAGAGTTTGGTACCCAAAGTGTAAAAAATGGGATCCTATTCATGAGACTTTACTGTCCGTCTGTCTGTCCGTCACTAGGCTGTATCTCAGGAACCGTGATAGCTAGAGAGCTGATATTTCCACAGATGATGTATTTCTGTTGCCGCTATAACAACAATTACTAAAATCAGAAAACAAATAAGGATTAAGGGGCTTTGATACCACAAACATAATTTTTTGTTGTTTTTTGGTACGGACCAACTCTGCGCGAACTCAACTCGCGCTTGTTTTTTGCAAAGGTACACAAGCACACATAAAAACTATTACATTTACAAATCTGTACTAATATTATAAAGAGGAAAAATTTCTCTTTTTGTTTGTTTGTTTGTAACGATTAGGCTCCGGAACTACTGGACCGATTTGAAAAATTCTTTCACTGTTGGGAAGCTGCACTCTTTGCAGTGAACATAGGCTATTTTTTATTCCCGTATTCCCACGGGAACGGAAACTACGCGGGTTAAACCGCGTGACGTCCGCTAGTTGTTCATATATTTAAAAAGATAACTATATTTTTCAGGTGGAAGAATATGCATGGACATGCTGAAAATGCCTCCAAAAGGTGCCTGGCTACCAACTATTACACTAGAAACCTTATTAGTTTCAATACAAACTCTGCTCGCTAACCCGAATCCTGACGATCCTCTCATGATGGATATAGCTAATGAATATAAGTATAACAAAGACAGTTTCCTAGAAAATGCTAAGAAACATACTGCGAAGTATGCGAAGATGTAAATTAAGTTGTATAAGGCGCTAGGCAGACGACGGGGCGGGCCGGACTTTTTGCCCGCGACGTAATAAAGCCCGCGTCTGTCCGCCGATGCCCGCGACTGCCCGCCCCGCGAACGCAACGCACACGACGGGCAGAGGCAGTTAGTTCACGACATTCGTTCTAGCGAAGAGACTGAACTAGCCGTCCCGGCCCGCCCCGCGCCGCCGCCGTCTGCGTTACTTCATACAAACTGGTTTGTGTGACCCATGGCGGGTAGCCGCGCCGCCACTGACCGGCGGACAACTGCGGTGCGGTCTTTTTGCCCTTCGTGTGCGTTGGTAGTATAGGATTCCCATAGTGCTATCGTGCGCGGTCAAATTGCCCGGCCCGACCCGCCCCGTCGTTTGTTTTACGCCTAAATGTTTCTAATAACTCGGTGCTTGAGGCCTGATATCCACTGAAGCAAAGACAACAGGAGATGCCAACCTATCAGATCTCGTTAGTTTTGATTGGTTTTTAAAACACTATCAAATGTCATGCTGTTTCACCCACGTAGTTCCCATTCCCGTGGGAATAAAATATAGCCTATGCCACTGAGAGATAGTGTAGCTTTCCAACAGTAAAAGATTTTTTTTTAATAATAAATAATAATAATTTTCAAATTGGTTCAGTCATTTTAGAGCCTATTCAACGCTAACAAACAAACAAGCAAATCTTTCCTCTTTATGATATTTGGTACAGAATTATCTCTCATCTCTGAGTTGGTGTATACCAGGCCTAACAGTGATCCAGATCAAATTCATATGATTGAAATTAGTTCTGTGAGATTATCAATCAGAAAATTTGTTCAAAATTGGTCTAATCATTTTGGTGTATAAAGCAGGGTTCGCCGACATATATCAGCGGATATATATCATGATATATATCACGATATATATCAATTGATTATTATCTTGATATATATCAATGGATTTATTCCTGTGTTCTAACATAATAAAAATTGGAGATTAATGTTTACTCGGGCAACACGTTGCAAAAAAGTACAATTCAGAATTATTTTAGATAGTTTCCCAAAGGGCAACCTCATTTTAAGTTGGGGAAATCCCTTTTGACTTACCAGTATGCTCAGCTTTTAACTGAAATTGAAACCTTAACATTACTAAAATAAGGTTCATTTTACAAGGATACAAGGATATAAATCCGATATATATCAAAAAAATCGGATATATATGTATATCAAAAAAATCGGATTTTTGATATTTATTATAAAAATCGGATTTTTTCGAACCCTGGTATAAAGAGAACAAGAATCAGCAGCACATTATTATTTTTTATACTTATGTATTTCTTTATATATAAGTGGTGATAGTGATGCTGTGATTAGGAAGCTTGCTGCTGTATTTGAGTATGGGGGTGTTCAAGTATTACATTTTTTTTTATACCACTAAGGTGGCAGACAAGCATACGGCCCACCAGAAGGACCGGTGGTCACCGCAGCCTATGAACGTTTGCAACACCAGAGGCGCCACACTCGCGCTGCCGCACATAACACAATTTCTTAATGAAAATAAAAATCTGTATTCATATAAGTCACTAAGTAACAGATATAAATGTTGAAATGATTGCTTCTACATTTATATTAACTGAAAGATCTGCAACGCAATAGATAGAGTAGGAGAGAAAAAAATAAAATTTCTTTTTTTTTAACTTTGATACATACATAAGGTCACGCCTTTTATCCCCAAAGGGGTTGGCAGAGGCTAAACATCCAGATTAATTTTATATAATCACTGCTAAGATTTTAGATCGTCCTTCAGCCCCTTGTGACGTACCAAAGGATCTTTCTGTACCCATTTCCACTACCCATTCTTTCCCTGCAACACCATAACATTTTAAAAGATTCCCCTTCCCTACTCTGCTTTATGTAATATATTTGAACGCCCCCTTCTGTTACATGAAAGAATTGTGATAATGTTGTTAGGTTATTTATACTGTTGATTGATGGCACTTGGTGGAACTTGCTGCACAGTGCACATATTGAAAACGAAACTTGTACTATTCCACAATATTTATTATTATAAACCTGACCGGTTTCGCTTCACAGCATTTTCAAAGGTCTAGATGGAAGGACCAAAAAAATCCATCTAGATAAAATAACACCGCATGTTACCATCTACGCTCAATCCTTACGACAAAGATTGTCAGCAGCCCTAAGCGACTGGTCATGGAAGGCATTAACTTTATTCTACATATAGTGCCAACTGCATTCTGTCAGGGAACAGACTCACTAAGTCTTTGTAAAATACGGGAATGGCCTCTACGTAGACTTCATTCGACAGGACTGAAAAGAGCCATTACAATGAACATGAACGCCCAGCTGATGAAATTTACATAGTTATTACGTTACCAGGTCTTGGTAGGACCATCTGTATTAGGAGGACAAAGCCTTACAGTAGTTCGGTTAGGCTGGGACTACCTGAAGAAGGAACTAAGTTACGATGTCAATTGCTTAGAAGAGAAGTTGTGTCAAGTAGTAGTTTAGCCACTGTTCTAAGAAATGTTTTAGTAAATAAATTTACTTAGCTCATATTATTATGCATTATGAATTTGTTATTCAGAAATCTATCTAACTAGGTATTATTATAAATGCGAATGTTTGTGGGTGTGGATGTTTGTTACTCTTTCACGCTGTAACGTCTGAACGGATCTGGCTGAATTTGGTGCCTACAGAGATATAATTATGTTATAGTCTAAAATTTCACGCAGGCGAAGCTGCGGGCATCAGCTAGTAATAAATATTGTGGAATAGTACAAGTGTAGTTTTCAATAATGTTGTTACTTATATAAAGACTACTTATATTTAAATAAGTCGGTACTTAATGTATGCGACTTGACTGTATGGTTGTGTAATTAGAATTAACATTGATGTACGGCTCAGGTGGTCAGCACAAGTGCCATTTGTATGATAATAAAAATGAATCTGATCCCAAAGTAGGCTAGGAATAACCTGTTAGTGTTGTGGGTATCACACAAATATTTGTCTCCGGTGGGAATCGAACCCACGACCTCCAGCGCCGCAGGCGGTATCACTACTGACTGCGCCACAGAGGCAGTCAAAACGCGAATCCGACTCACACTTGGACGGTTTTTTTTCATTTTTAACCGACTTCCAAAAAAGGAGGAGGTTCTCAATTTGTCTGTATTTTTTTTTTGTAAGTATATTTGGTTAGGTATAGCTGCAACAGAAATACCGACATAATCTTCTATAAAAATTTCTCTCACCATTCATGGGATACATCATCCGATGACAGACGAACAGCGAAGTCTAAGTGCCTTTTCACACGTACCCCTTGCCGGGTACCCGGCGGCGAAGCCCCTTTTCGCACGTACCGGTTGCCGGGTATCCGGCAGGCGGCGAAGTGTATGGCCATGTACTTGGCTTGCACACGTACCGGCGTGATTTGCCCGGTAATGCCATACATTCGCCGCCGGGTTCCCGTCAACCGGTACGTGTGAAAAGGGGCTAAGTGTATGGCATTGCCGGGCAAACTACGCTTCGCCATACACTTCGCCGCCGGGTACCCGGCACCGGCTACCCGGCAACCGGTACGTGTGAAATGGGGCTTAGTAAAAGGTCCTGGTTTTACCGTTTGGGTATGGAACACTTTAAAAAAGACATTATTTAAATCCGTTTTGAGGTTTTATACCTTTTGGGTTATGTTACTCTGTTCAGTTCAGTCACATGTTACTCACGAGTGGAATAAAATTCCTTACGAGTTACACTGGCACACCCTAGAATAAGTATACTAACCTTAACTGTAAGTTATTTTTAAACTATCGCGGTTTCTAACACTCATACTTATAGAATTCGGGACTTTTCGAGCACGTTGCAGCGCCCGTGGTCGCGGTTGGACTGAAGCAACTTGAACTAAACTTGAACGTAAAACTGTGCCAATTAAAACTGACGTAGTGAGTGAAGTGTGTCGCCGGCCTTATCCTTCGTTGAAATAACAACGCGCAACGGAGGGTAGTTCGACAAGAAATAACTTCGTGGTTTTTGTCGATCTTCGCTTCAGTCCAACCGCGACCACGGGCGCTGCAACGTGCTCGAAACGTCGGTGAATGTAAGTAACCAGTATTTCGCGTGAAGTCCCGAATTCTCTAAGTATGAGTCTTAACTGTAAGCAGGCCTCCGTCACTCGCTCAAAAACGCGCGCTACGTACCTACCGCTCGGCATCTCCCTGGGGATACAACTGGCAGAGGGCTGCCGGACGCCCGACTGAGCGCTCGCATCGCACCGCACCGCACGTTTTCCCGCGCTTACGCTTCTAAATGCCGAAACCACGTAATTATTGTGCAGTGGATGGGTGTAATAGTGCAATAAAATTTGTCGTTTTTTAAATTGCCGAGAGACGAAGAAAGCCGAGTAATATTTTAAATCTTACCAATGTTTTCCTCATTTATTTGTTTGAACATAAGTAGGTAGGTGATAAGAATGTAAATCGTAAATTAAGGAGTTATTTGAGTCAGGTATTATAAAAGTGTTGTTTTTTATAGGCAATTCAACGTTTTATAGAATTTATAGGTAAAAAGGTTTTATAGGTAGTCGAAGCGCTCGTGGCCCCGCGTACTCAGTGTTCTGTAATCGATCATTGTAGTAAGCAACTTTCACTGTGGCCTGTTCTTGGATGGGTGACCATTCATGTGACCACTTTGTGACCTTTATTTGAGCGTTTCCGTGCTTCGGAAGGCACGTTAAGACGATGGTCCTGGTTGCCAATAAAATAGCAGTCAACCAAGTTGGAGGCCTTTTTAGGCGGTTCGAAAAATTTAAACAGCAGACGGTCACAACCTGCCTGCTCACCACCTACCTATTACTTGGGACAAACTATACAAAAATTAAATGTGGGCATCTAATATGTCTCTGCCTTCCCCTTCGGAGATCAACGAATGACCATATAATATGTATGTGTGTGTAACATAGTAAGGTAGGATGGCCGGGTGGGATAGGCTAATAGCCGGTACTTACGCTAAAGGTAATGTCAGTTAATTTTAGATTTCTTTGATATTTTAGTTATGGGTAGGAATAAGATAAACAATATAAATAATATAGATATACCTACCTACTGTGATTCATAATTTATTTTTGGTTTTTACGTTCATTTATAAAAGCGTGGTTTTTCTAGGGTTTTTTAAACCATTCATAATTTTTTTCCTTACATTCCATTAAATTGTTAGTTACATACATGTCGACCTATTAAAACCGTATTAAAACATGGTTGATTCGTAACATTCGTTTTATTACAACAATCATAACAGGTTCAACCCTAGCGCATTCTTACGATGACGTCACTCGCACAGCCGACAACACAGTCTCGACGCTATGTACGCGTGTTTAAGGTACAATTCTTCTCGTTCTGAGCAGCTGGTATTATTATTAAAATTTTGTAGGCTAATATAGCGTAGGTATTGTCGCTTTTGTATGGAAGTGATGTATCTGTTACGTAGTAACTATTTAGTAATCTGTGCTGTAAGTGTATTACAATACATTTCAGAGAACTACAAGAATTGTGTGCGACACATTTTTATACCCCGAAGTGCATGCTTACCAATTTTAAACTATAGCGGCCGACTGGGTACCTACCTATAATGTGAGAGCATACCATTATTTGAAGAATTCAAAGCGCACGTAGCCCCACTGTCTCGAGTGTTCTCTAAACTATCACTGCAGTAAGCAACATTTAGTATGGCCGGTCCTTGGATGGGTAACCACCACGTAACCGTTCGCTGTAGCTGGTCCTCGCATGGGTCTTCGTAGTGTGCCTAATGCTGTGCTGAAATGGACAGATAATGCTGTGCTGAAATGGACAGATGCAGGTTGACCCATGAACTTCTTGATGGACCCACTGTCGAAATTTTTAGCTTAACAACTAAAAAACTAACTAAAATAACTTAGTAATAGGCAAAGACACATGGAAAAGTAATTGAGCAAATGAAATAATGTGTTGTTATAGTTTTAAAATAGACTAAGATTATTATACTGTGCAGTACCTATGATTGCTGTATTGTGACAAAGTGACAATACTGTAATATATTGCCCAACGTGATATGAGCGACCGATCGCCATGGCTAAGGGACAGTCAGTTCTATTGTTTGTTACCCTTATCTGTTGGTAGATAAAGGAATAAGTAGTGGGTTGTGTTACCTACCCTCACCTGCAAGCCAGTCTCCTCTTTGAAATATTGTACTTCAAAATGTTTAAAAATTGATATCAGTGTCCGTTGCGAGTTACTAAATAATAAGGCACAGAACGCAATCTCATGTTGTAACTTTTTTTTCAAGCCTACCCTCGGCTACGTACAAACCAGCTTGGAAGGTACACTATGAAAATCCTTTGACGTCGCGTCTGTGTAATCCGGGGAGCGGTGTCTGTGTGCGTAACCCCAGCGCACTTTGTATGTAGATGTCCTGCTGTAAACCATTATTTTGTGGATTAATTGAGCGCCTATTGTGACTCATGGTGAAGCGACGTAGCCATGAATTAGTACGGAGCCGAGAAAAGTTTCCGCGTTTATAGCTAGTGGTGGTGTCTCGACTCCATACAAGTTGCATTAACGAATTTAATGTGAAAAAATATTGTTCTCCAACAGGACTCGAACCTGCGTTTGGCCAATCCGGGGCAGACGCTCACTTCGACGAACCACTGGACTATCGAAATGGTACCTACTCTTTTTTTTTATACTAAGGTGGCAGACAAGCTTACGGCCCACCGGAAGGTTGGTAACCGTAGCCTATAGACGTTTGCAACACCAGAGGCGCTACACACGCGCTGCCGACCCGTGCGCAGGTTGTGACGACCCACAGTTGAAATTTTTCAAGCCGGCCGTAAGGCCTTCAACTTGGCTTAACGACTGTCATTTTACTGACAACCGGGACCAACGGCTTATCGTGCCTTCCGAAGCACGGAAACGCTCGTAAATAAATGTCACAAAGTGGTCCACGTGGTGGTCACCCATCCATATCCGGCCATAGTAAATGTTGCTTACTGCAGTGATCGTTTACAGAACACTGAGTCCGCGGGGCCACGAGCGCTTCACTCTCTCTCGACCGACTGATTCTTTGTTCTGGTCTCATCCTTCCAAGGGCTTACGTATGGTTTTTAGTCGGTAGGAGTCCAGCATAACATCCATGTAGGTAGGATTTTCCTCACATCAAAAAATAAAACCGACTATTTTTTTAACGCTCTCACCGTGAGTCACTATAGGCGCTCGCTAAAACTCGCACTAGGCACTGAGACAGTGAGACAATGCAACTCAGTTAAAAGTGTAAAGAAATAAAAGATAAAGAATACAGTAATAAATACGTTTATTTACAAATAAGCCTTTTATTTACACTATCATCTTTAATAACTTAAAAGTAAAGAGTAGAATATATTCATAAGTAATACTTCATTTTTAAAGTTATTTTTTCTCTTTATCGAATCTTATATAAACTGTGGACTGCTATGAGCTATCTTGATTTTAATTCTTGTGTAAGTATTATAATGAATTTGATAATATATTCGCATCTTCCGCAGAAACTAACGATTTTAATAGAGCTTATTTGAACTTTTCTACACATTTGGTTTTCAAAACCATTGATTTAGAATTTAGAACAATCTGTTACAACGCCATCTAGTAGATGTTTTAGGCACCAAAATACTGACAATCTATACAAATAAATAAATTAAAGTGTCGGTTTGTAATATTAAAATAACCGCTTTCGTCGGAATCTCTCTGCCGCTTGCAGCTGGATAATGTCTGCATAGCAATGAATTCTCCCGAGGGACAGCATGTCATTGATATGCAGAAGAAAGAGGTTTGGGGACAACACAGATCCCTGTGGTACCCCGGCATTAACCTGCATAAAACAGGAAGCCTGGCCGTCACAGAGGACTCGTATTCGTCGTCCGTGCAGAAAACTGGTCATCCAGTTGCACAATTGGGGCGGTAGTCCATATGCCGGAAGCTTGGAAAGCAGCGACGCGTGCCATACTCTATCGAAGGCTTTTTCGATATCGAGGCTTATAGCCAACGACTCGCCGTGCCTCTCCATAGCCTCACCCCAAACATGCGTCACGTACGCCAGGAGGTCACCCGCAGACCGTTTTGGCCTAAAGCCTTATTGTTGATCACTGAGTAGCGAGTGATCCTCGAGGTAACGCATGAGCTTTTTGTTGATGATCAGCTCAAATCTTTACAGATAATTGAGGTGACGGCTATGGGGCGATAGTTGGCAGGATCCGACCGATCCCTTTTCTTGGGATCGGTTGTACGTTCGCCACCTTTCAAGTCTCGGGCACTTCCCCTGAAGAGTAGGAGAGGCGATACGCTACTCTAAGTCTCGTTAACGCTGGTGACAATTGGGCCGCACTTTTTTTCAGCACCACCGCCGGAATGCCGTCAGGACCACTGGCTTTCCGCGTGTCGAGTGACCGCATCACGGGCGGTGCACATCGAACTGCCGGATACCTATATCCGGCATTGTGTAGCCACAATCGGCGATGGTGGAGGGCTGCATGCCACAGTCGTCGACCCGGGAATTGGCCGCAAAGAGGTTAGCTAGTAGGTCAGCTCTCTCTTGGGCCTTGTGAGCCAGAGATCCATCCGGGTAACGCAGCGGCGGCAACGCGGGTTGGCGAAAGTTAGCCTGTACGGCTTTGGCCAGCTGCCAGTAGCCGCGGCTACTCGTAGGCTAGCTCCCGACCCAGTCGTGCGACGCACTGGGCATCCGCTCTCTTGAAGGCCCTCTTGCTGGCTCTAGTGGCTCTGTAGTACGCTGCCTTGAGGCGAGCCACGTTCGGGTCCCGCATTGCCCGAGCCCTGACCCAGGCGAGATACGCGGTCTCAAGCAAGAAATCTCAATTTATGGCAATAAACACTACTTAAGATTCAGCTAAGATAAGAAGTTTAGTATTTGAACAGAATTTCTTAACCTTCAGTCACACTATGACGGTTGCACTGCTCTTATTTGTGTTTACTACGAAAATTCCCTAAAATTTCGCAAAACCGACAATTCAAGGGTTCCTTTTAATGTAAAGTCATTCTAAACTGGCGAGTTTGGTTAGTCATTAAAGAGCTTAAAAATAAGAATATTCCTTCTACTAATAATAAAAATGCGAAAGTAACTCTGTCTGTCTTTCTGTTTGTTACGCTTTCACGCCTAAACGGCTGGAGCGATTGAGATGAAATTTGGTATAGAGATAGTTAGAAGCCCTGGGAAGGACATAGGCTACTTTTAAACCGACTGCGCAAAAGAAGGGTTATGATTTTACGCGATAACGACTTCTACGTGGTCGAAGCCGTGGGGAACAGCTAGTTGTAAATAAATTGATTGAGACTGAATCTTTAAGCTCTCTTATGATTAAGCAAACAGGGCAGTTTCACACGCTCCTAGGCGACTGATGAAGAAATACCGCTCCTTTCATAGGCCTTATGTGTCGTAAACGAAGTTGCGAGGGTTTTACACTGTACATTTAAAAATTATAATCTAAAGATTTATATCAAAATAAATACTTGCCCACGTTAAAACAATCACTTAAACTGAAATAGGTGTAGGGTAGGCACAGCTATTGATTATGCTATTTTAAATATTTATGCTAATTTTGAAATTTAAATACGCAAAACTAAGATCGGATTGCTTTTTAACTTGACATCGATTTATTTTGACTAATTTATAATTTCTATAGTGATACCAAAATTATTTACAATTATTTCTGTTACGCTTTCACGCCTAAACGGCTGGAGCGATTGAGATGAAATTTGGTATAGAGATAGTTAGAAGCCCTGGGAAGGACATAGGCTACTTTTTACCCGACTGCGCAAAAGAAGGGTTATGATTTTACGCGATAACGACTTCTACGTGGTCGAAGCCGTGGGGAACAGCTAGTTCTAAATAAATTGATTTAGACTGAATCTTTAAGCTCTCTTATGATTAAGCAAACAGGGCAGTTTCACACGCTCCTAGGCGACTGATGAAGAAATACCGCTCCTTTCATAGGCCTGTGTCGTAAACGAAGTTGCGAGGGTCTCGAGGGGCTATTTTTACACTGTACATTTAAAAATTATAATCCAAAGATTTATATCAAAATAAATACTTGCCCACGTTAAAACAATCACTTAAACTCAAATAGGTGTAGGGTAGGCAGAGCTATTGATTATGCTATTTTAAATATTAATGCTAATTTTGAAATTCTAATACGCAAAACTAAGATCGGATTGCTTTTTAACTTGACATCGATTTATTTTAGCTAATTTATAATTTCTATAGTGATACCGAAATTATTTACAATAATTTCATAATCCAGTTCCTAACACTTGTCTGTCATATATCACAATAGATCAGGAATGTTTAGTGATACTAGTTTCTAGAGTAGAAAACCTTTCTTGAATTAAATTGGCCTGTTTCATGCATATATATAATTATTTATTGAATAGAAACATTACATACTTTAAAGAAGATTTATACCAATGGGAATATCTAGAAGCTTGTAACACTCATTTTATTTTTTTTAATTGCTTCCCTTACACACAGGCCTGCACAACAAACTTCAGTGCATATTCATAATACAATGTTATAGGCCATATTCAACAATTTAAATATTATTTTCAGCCAGTATCAGTGCTACTATCATCCCCAGAACTCGCACTCTCCGTCTCCGAAGAACTACTATTCCTTTTAACTTTTCTACTAACCTCGTTAGAATTTTCTACACTGGCAACACTAGGTCCTTTATTGTTATTACTTTCATCACTATTAACCTCTTTCTTTTTGGACTTTTTACTATTCCCACTTGTGGTAGGTTTTAGAGTTTCTGTAGAGACGGTGGCAACCATTTTGGATTCCATTCTGGATGGTGAAGGTTTAAAATCTTCATCATCCTCATCATCGATAGGTCTTCTATTAACCATTGATGCTGCTACAGCGGTTTTGTAAGCTTCTGGGTATTGCGTACTGGAATGAAAAATAATATACAAGGTTAACTTTCTTTCTTAGTAACTTTATGACTGCGAAGCACAATCTATTGCTGATCTATCAATATTTGACTAAGGGTGTTATTAGACCAATCGATCGATTGTCGATAGACAGCATCGGTCAACGTCGATCGATATCGATCAACTGGTGTAATAGCTTTAATTGATCAACGGATACTGTTCGACCAACCAATCCATCGATTACCGGCTGATGACATCAGTCGACGTTGATCGTTTTGTGTTATTAGACCAATCGATCGATTCCGTCGATCGACCGATTGATGTGATAGAAACCATCGATCATCGACGTCGACTAAACCATTCTGCTATTGATCGATCGATTGGTACCTATGTAGAAATTATCGATCGACGTCGACTTAATAAATCATTCTGCCATCGATCGATGCCGTCGATCGACGATCGATTGATTGGTGTGATAGAAATTATCGATCGATGTCGACTAAACCATTCTGCCATCGATCGATGATCGATCGATTGGTCTAATAACACCCTAAGGAAATCTGGAGATACTCTAAAAATGTGACAGTAACTTTGACTGCTTGTTTTGTTATCAAGCCCTGAGCCACTGAACTGATTCAAATAATAGGATGCTAGTTTGCTACAGCTCAAATTCCGGTGTTTTGATAGTTACAGAAGTTACCACTACAACTTTGCGCAATTTGGTATAACTTAACTATGTTTGTTTGAACTTGTTGCTTTTTAGGGTTTCGTAGCCAAATGGCAAAAACGGAACCCTTATAGATTCGTCATGTCTGTCTGTCTGTCTGTCTGTCCGTCCGTGTGTCACAACCACTTTTCTCCGAAACTATAAGGCCTATGCTGTTGAAACTTGGTAACTAGATGTATTCTGTGAACCGCATTATGATTCTTATATAAAACTAGAAAAAAAGCAGTAAATTTTGAGGGTCCCCATACTCAGAACTGAAACTCAAAATTTTTATTTTCATCAAATCCATACGTGTGGTATGTGTATAGATAGGTCTTCAATAATGCCATTGAGGTTTCTAAAGTCATTTTTTTCTAAAGTGAATAGTTTGCGCAATAGACACTTCCAAAGTGAAAAAATGTGTCCCCCCCCCCCTCTAACTTCTAAACTAAAAGAATGATAAATCTAAAAAAAATATATGATGTACATTGCCACAAAAACTACCAACGAAAATTGGTTTGAACGAGATAGAGCTCGTAGTTTTTTTTTAATACGTCATAAACTAAAATTTTCAAACATCAATCAAAGTTACAAAGAACTATAAGAACTTTTATATTATGTTACTTGCTGCTACGAAACCCTTCATGGGCGAGTACATCTCGCACTTGACCGGTTTATATTAACATTGCAATTTAACTTTGACATGTTAATTTTTAGTATCGATAGCTGAAATTTTACCACAATATGAAATTGCAAACATTAACCTTATAACATTTATGGTACAGATAAATATTGAAAAGACAACTTGGTTCCGAAAGGACTTGAGCTTTGTGACATTTGCCTAAACCAGGGCAATGCTATGTCAATTAAAGTACAGAACCATACAGAAAGTTTACTTTGTATAACTCCAAAGAAAAGAAGTGTTTCCCTCCTCTTACAATCCTGGGTTCTTCAAGTGGAGCGTGAAGAGGCACATCATAGGGCCGCCAACTTGAGGGCCGCTTTCTATAGTCTTTCAGACTGGGACTGTGGCCCCCAATCGCTAGATGTCGCTGTGACTTTCCATCGGACGGCGGTATCACTTCGGCGAGCTAAATAAAATAAGAACTAAAATTTCTTTAAAATCTTCTGGTACAGTGTAAAACCAACCTTAATTTCGTCTTAATAGCTCTTATTTTCTTGAAAATAAACTCTAGATCTTTCCTCATCTCCAGTAACAGCTGTGTATGTTTCTTGAACTCTGCCGATGCTGCCCGGAGACGGCTTGCAGATAGTTCGTTACAATTTGTGAGCATCTCCGTTGTTTTCTCAAAGCGTTGCAGCCTGGAATATTATAAAGTTTGCTTTTTAATGTCAATTTCTATACTATCTACTTCAATAATTAATTTTTAACTCTCTTGTGGATAGATCACTGCTACTATTATGTAGGTGCTTATATTTTATATGGGATTATAAAGAGTTAAAGATTTGATTGTTTGTTTGTTTGTTTTTATCGAAAGGCTCCGAAACTACTGAACATATTTGAAAAATTCCTTCACTGTCGGGAAGTTACACTATCCCTGGTTAACATAAAATACAGTATGTATTTTAATCCCATATTCCCACAGGAATGGTAGTGACACAGATAAAACCGCATGACGTCTGTTAGTATATTATGAATGCTAAAGTTTGTCCGTATGGTTAGGTGTGGAGTTTTGTTACTTTTTCGTACTACAACTGAACGGATGAATATGAAATTTGGTACACGGATATAACCCTCCACCTCCCATGGTCATTCGTGTCTCATGGCGCACTGACTGAATTGCCGTTGCTGCCAGCATAATGCCTTTTCTTTTCTGCCACTTGTCTAGACTCCCTACAGATCATTACATTTGCTACAGGGAAATATTAGAGTCTGAAATTACAATAACACAGGCTACTTTGTATTCCTGCAATAAGTTCGTTTGAGAAGTGGGAATGAGAACAGATTTCCAGGAGAGCTGATCCGCTGGCACCTTCAAGTCTTCAATTGTTTCAGCGGGGTATTGATGAGGCAGTCAACCAGCTATACTCTATTTCAATAGCTTTGTGCAAAAATGTAAACAAACACATTTGATCCTATATATCCATAGTTACTTGCAATTGAGTATTCACCCTGATTATATTCCAGTATCCAGGAGTCATACAGTGTTCTTACAATCATTTCTACACCAAATAACTTCTTTATGATAGTTTATTTTCATTTAAAATACCTACTCAGGATAGAAAAAAATTCAATGATTTGTCATACTATATTTTTCTACTCATCTATCTTAGACAATGATTGTCAAAACATGACATGTTTACATTAACCGCTCCTGCGTACACCACGTGGGCCGTCCTTATGACGTTTCCGGGTTAATAGTGTGCACGGATCCGTGTCTAAACAGACAAGGCGTTAATGCCAGATCGGGCAGGATCATTATTGCCAGATCGGGCAGGATTGGACTATACTTCATAAATATTTTGATGAATAGAAAGATGTAAGTATGTTTTTATACCAAAAACAAGTGATAGATTAATTTACGCTAAATTAGATTATATGAGAAACTTGTCCTCACTCCTGAAGTTTTTTTTACACCACTAAGGTAGACAAGCATACAGCCCACTAGATGTACTGGTGGTCACCGCAGCCTATGGATGTCTGTAAGTACTTTCATAAATAACTATTAACAAACACTTTAATATTCATTATTGAGTGATGATAATATAACTGTCTGTTGATCTATTTAATTAGCTTTCGAGATAAATGAGTGAAACACGCATAATTATTGTAGATGATAACTTTTTCCTGCGTAATTTCATATGTTTCACATCCATAGTCTTGTATTGTGTCATCTTTGAGTCTGGGTGTTTCTATATGATAAGTATATATTTAAAAGTATATAAGTATTAATATCCGTGGTCTGACAGACCTAACACAAGCAGGTTATTCCTAGTTTTCTTTGGTCTTAACTTACTTTGAAAATGTCCGTGAATTTTCTTTTTTATGCAATAAGGAAACTAGGAGATATATAACATAACCAGAATAAGGCTTACATGTTCTTCTGAGCTCTGATAACAGATTCTACATCATTTTGATTCACCATACCAGCCAAACCCTGCACAAACACCTCCGGAGCTGAATAATTTTGAAAACATTCTATTGAAAAGTCACTCTCAGGCGTGCCGTTGGCCATTTTAATGTGCTTACAATGAACACTATAAATTGTGTGAGGATTTGAGGAAGGCCAACTAAAATCAATTCTATCGATTCTTAGCGCACAAAATTTTAATAAGGAAAATAAAATTATTGCGATGATTTACTTTTTGAACATGTCCATGATGACATTGATAGTTTGACAGAATAGACAGATGATTGAATTTCTTAAAAATTTGTTCTCTCCACATGGAACACGCTAAGGTAACTGAGTCCTACTGCCTAGTCAGTGATAAAATCGCAAGTAAAATCAGTCATCAATAATAAATCAAAGTCTTTGTCCTCCACGTTCACATATCAGAGCACTGCTATATCAATCAAATCAGCATATAGCAGTCCACTGCTGGATGTAGACCTCTCCCAAATTGCGCCACAAAACACGCTCCTGCGCCTTCCGCATTCACTCACACCCTGCGACCTACTTCTTCAGGTCGTCGGTCCATCTGGCGGGGGGTCGTCCTGCCCCACGTGTACTAAGTCGCGGTCTCCACTCCAGAACTCGTTTGCTCCACCGACCATCGGATCTCCTACACATCAAAGCGCATTCTCTGCGAGCTATGTCGACCACTTTGGTTCTCTGACGCATGACATAGTTCCGGATTTTGCCGACCGGAAGATGATGACAGAAAAGTTCAAGTCATTTGTTACAAGTATGGCGACCCTTAGAGGGTCGAATTGGATGATTTGAGAACCGAAAATAGTAATTTCAGATTCACTTACGTGATTAACCGCGTGACTAACCCTCCTTGGGTTAGTCACGCGGTTAATCACGTAAGTTGTAAGGTTAGACCTAATTTTTTTCTTGTTTTTGGTAGATATCTGTTTTTTAAAGCGGCAAACGAAATACATCATACCAAGCAAAAACTTCAACTAGCACGTTCAGCGGACAGCGGAGTCTACCCAATAGGGTCCCGTTTTTAACTTTTGGGTACGAGACCGAGAGGTAGTTATGTTTTTTACTTTAGTAAAAAACATAACTACCTACCTATTTTATATTGGGCAGTGTACCATATAGATACTCTGCTGCTACTCCTAGTTTAAGTTTCACATCTCTAGCTTGTTTAGTTCCGGAGATACAGATAAAATAAAATGAAAAACTTTAAACGCATTTAGCTCAAAAGTTGTAAAAAAGATAGTTAATGCGTTCTTCCTAATCACGGCAGAATGTACCTATCCCTGTACCACAATTCAGCCAGATCCGTTCAGCCGTTCGAGCGTAATAACAAACATCCACAAATCTACCCATCTTATTTAACGTGAGCGAAAATCATCATGGATGCTATGCCGGACTTCTACCGACTAAAAACCTCACGTATCCTGCCTAACAGCCTACGGTTGGAAGCCCGGGGTATGCCCTTGGAAGGATACCCCAGAACTCCCAACAGACTTACGACTACCACTGCGGCCTCTAGGGAGGGTTCGGGTGCTATCCCGCGTCTTTGGGGGGTTTTGGGGGGGGGGGGTGCGTGAATCTCTCACGTAACGCTGTCGTCTAGGGCCTGTTTCTGTAAGGATACGGTGGGCAGCCCCACCGTATCCTTACCGTAGTTAGTAGTAAGAATCATCACCACATCCCACTTATCCCTTAAAACCTTAGATCATCTAACCACAGGATGCGCCTTACTTAAGCATTGTTTTCTGCCATTGCACATGACCATTTGGTCTTTACGCTTTATGAAAAGCCTGTACATCAGTACATGATTTTATATGATTAAACTAGTACATTACATTGTAGTTGACTGTACAATAACAATTAACACACAACAGCCATTACGCGTTTGTCGATTAATACATTTTTAAATGCAATGAAATTTTATATGTCTTTGTGTTTCCCCCTTCACTTGTATGAAAACTGGCAGAATATTTTTGTATGCGGTGGTTCGCAAAGGCTAGTCCCGTGTTATATGGTCTAAGCTTAAAACTCATGAACTCATCCTTTCTGCAGTCACACCCCTAACACTTTTCCCTTTTCCCCATCTCCTCAGATCGAGAAGTTGTGAGCATCCCTTAGCCCAGCTTCTCGAAAACTAAGTATCAACCATTTAACAAAGAAAAAAAAAAAAGTCAAGTAGTACTTGCACCCATAGTACCTACTAGAAAGATCCAAACCTATGTCGGCACTCAGCCAAGTCAACGCATCGTCATCAGATGAGTGCCCGATCTTTCTTTCCTTAACTTACCATCTTTCCAATCCACTTTTAAATTAGTCTTTGCTTGAGCTACACAGTTAGCAGGCTAGTGGTGGGACACATTCGGTTACTAAATAGTGATGTAACATACCCCTTCTTAAGTGCTATGATCGTGAAGCTATAGGCTATGATATCCCCTTCTGACTCTTACGGCTAATGAGGTGACATACATATAAATTTAATCAATCTCCTCTATCAATCTTCCCGTAGGTCTCACTGAGCGACCTGACATCTTGCATGCTTGCATAGGTATGTTGGAGGACCCAAGAGATAAGTAAGTAGAGTTATCAATAGAGCCGCACAAAATTTTGACTAATCGAATTGTTTTTTAATTTTTCAAAATTTACGTATTTTATTTTACTTATTTTTTAGGTAAGTATACCACCTTTCTTTTTGTTTAACGTGAGGGAAAATCCTCATGGATGGTATGTCGGGCTCCTACCGGCTAAAAACCTCACGTAACGCCCAACAGCCTCTGGTTGGGAGCCCCGGGTAAGCCCTCGTAAGGATGTCCCAGGACTACCAACAGACCCACGGCCGCCACTGCGGCCTCGCCTACCACCCTGGGGGTGGTTCGGGTGCTATCCCGCGTCTTTGGGGGGTTACGGGTGTGATCCCGCTTCTAAGGGGGGGGGGGGGGGCGTGCGTGAGTTCCTCACGTCACGCTGCCGTCATGGGCCTGCTTCTGTAAGGACGGTGAGCCGTCCTCTCACAACGACACGACACTTGTGGACCGACTGAGAAACATAAAATAATACATACATACATACATATAATCACGCCTCCATCCCCGAAGGGGCAGGCAGAGGCACAGTATACGCCCACATTTTACCTTATAGTTTTATTTCCAACGTAATAAGTGGTGAGCCCATCGCCGTGTTGGAATGGACAGGTACAGGTACCCGCGACCCGCAGTTGAAATCTTTCAAGCCGCGCATAATGCCTTCAACCTGGCTCAACGACTGTCTATTTTACTGTCAACCGGGTTTCTTTTCAAGTTTTCCTTCTCTACGCAATGGGTCTTATTGCGAAAGTGTCCCTTAGTCTTACGACACCCTCGGAATATATAGGGGTGGCGACATTTTGTACTCTTACCCGTCGTAACATGGGACCCCGGCGCCACACAATAATAAGGTAATAAGGTAAACTTGGAAAAACTAATAAACACCTAATAGTGTGCGGTGATTTTAATGTTAATATACTTATAAATACACGTCAGACCAATGATATCTTAAATTTATTTAAATCACACAATCTCTGTAACTTATTTTTAGAGCCTACTAGATATTGTGATACAACCGCTACTTGTCTGGACAATATATACAGTGATATGTTGCCAGAAAGTAAGAGTATTATAAATAAGATAAAATCAGATCATACTGGGCAAATAGCATCTTTCAAGATCACAAGAGAAAAAGTTAAAAGACTTAAAATATTATGTAGACCAGTAACTAGTGACCGCTTGGAACGTATGCGAGTTGGACTTTGCAATAAACTTCCATTTTTAGACACTGGCTTAGATTCAAATGTAATGTATAAGTTATTTTTTGATTCCTTTTACAATGAGTTCAACTCCATATTCAAGTCTAAGGAAGTCACAATCGGAGACAGGCCAGCCTTCAGTGAATGGGCCCCTGAGGATATACATAAAAGTAGACCAAAACTGTATGATCTATACTCAGAAAGACAGCTTAATAGAACAGATGAATTTCTAAATTATGTTAAAACTTATTCAAAAAAGTTTAAAGCAGACTGCTTAGCGGCCAAAAGAAAGTATATAAGTAATAAAATTGTCAATAGTGTAGACAAAGTTAAATCTACTTGGAAAATAATTAACGCAGAAAGAGGCCAAGAAAAATCAAATGATAATAATTTTAAACTTAAAGTAAATGGTAACATCATTACAACAGATGCCGAAGTCGCTAACGAATTTGAACATTTTTTCTCTCGAATACCAGTAGATTTGACCAGAGCCCTAGGTTCTTCTACCCCAATAGCAGAATCCTTGTTAAAAGCAAATGTTCCTTGCTGTAATGAAATATTCAAATTCAGTAAAATTAGTATACACACTATCATAAAAACTTTCAAATCTTTAAATATTAAGAAAACGGCTGACCTCTGGAGAATTTCTGTACATTTAGTTAATTCGTTAATTGAAATGGTTGCCCCTGAATTATCAATAATATTTAATAATTGTGTTGATAGTGGTGTGTTTCCTGACTTAATGAAGTTTAGTAAAATAACTCCTCTGTTTAAATCGGGTAGCACCTCGGATCCGTCCAATTTTCGTCCTATTTCTGTACTACCCACGTTTAGTAAAATCTTTGGAAAGGTAATGCTTAATCAAATGCAAAATCATTTTAATACAAATAAACTATTCCATAGTAAACAATTCGGTTTCACGCGCGGTCGGTCTACCACGGATGCTGGAATCAAATTATTAGAGTGTATATATCGTCTACTCCCACCTGTTCTGTTGAGTAGTTCTGTTAACAGAACTACTGGTAATTTTTTTCCCATTAGTCCTGTTCACAGAACAAATGGTAATGCAATTTCCACCTGTTCAGTTGGCAGAACTACAGGTAATTTCTTTTTCCCATTAGTTCTGGCCACAGGACAAATGGTAATTCAATTACCACTTGTTCTGTTGAGTAGTTCTGTTGACAGAACTACTGGTATTTTATGTCCCATTAGTTCTGTCCATGGTAATACATGGCAAAACAAATGAAGATCGACTAAACAAATGAAGATCGTCAAAACAAATGAAGATCGACAAAACAAATGACGATCGTCAAAATAAATGACGATCGTCAAAACAAATGACGATCGAAAAAACAAATGAAGGTCGATAAAACATATGCAGATCAATTAAACAAAAGACTACGCAAGTTGATAAGGTCAAAAATTACTTGCAACCATATTTGGTATTCTAGATGCGATTACCATTCAAAAAAATAGGTGCAAACAATTCTCGACCTTAATGACAGTTTACTAAAAATGTGCTTTTAGGCGTTTATAGATATCACCAATCACGAATATGTTAAAAATTAATAAATATTATGCTTGTTCATAAGGTCGGGAATTGCTTGCGCCTATTTTTTTTAAATGGTTATCGCATCTACATTACAAAAATGGGTGCAAGCAAAGTTCCACCTTATGAGCATGCATAATATCTATTTATTTTTATATATTCGTGATCAGTGATGTCTATAAACGCCTAAACGCACATTTTTAGAAAAGTGTCATTAAGGTCGAGAATCGCATGCACCTACTATTATTAGATTACCAAATATGACTGCAAGTAATTGTTGACCTTATCAACTTGCGTAGTCTTTTGATTTATTGATCTGCATTTATGTTTTATCGATCTTCATTTGTTTTGTCGATCTTCATTTGTTTTGCCGATCTTCATTTGTTTTGACGATCTTCATTTGTTTTGTCGATCGTCATTTGTTTATACGACCGTCATTTGTTTTGCCGATACTTTATGTGTTTTGTCGATCTTCATTTGTTTTGCCGATGTTCATTTGTTTTGACGATCTTCATTTGTTTTGACGATCTTCATTTGTTTTGATTTCTACTTCTATTGACTTTGTGAAATCGTGGCTAAATAAAAAAGGGGATGCCTTACCAAGTAACAGAACAAGTGGGAATAGTTGAAAGATAAGTCGCGGGTAAAAGCATAGTCTTATGAGTCACAGAACTAACGGGAATAAAATTACCAGTAGTCCTGCCAACAGAACTACTCAACAGTACATGTGATCGAAATAGTTTACGTAAGCCAAGTGTAAAGCATAGTCTTATAATTCACAGAACTAATGGTAATAAAATTACCAGTAGTTCTGCCAACAGAACTAGTCAACAGAACAGGTGGGAGTAGATGAGGCAGGCCTGGGAGGAGTCGTATGATGCTTATGGTGTATTCTGCGACTTATCTAAGGCCTTTGATTGCGTCCAGCATCAGACTTTAATTCAAAAACTTGATCATTATGGGATCCAGGGGACGGCCTTGGATTTAATTAGTTCTTACCTAAGAGATAGAGTACAGAGAGTAGTTATAAATGGTAAACAGTCACATGGGTCTGCTGTAACAATGGGGGTGCCTCAGGGTTCAATTCTGGGACCTTTTCTATTTTTAGTGTACATAAATGATCTCCCTCACCTTATAAGAGACGATCACGAGGTAGTTTTGTTTGCTGATGACACATCTTTAATATTTAAAGTTGAACGTGGACAACGCAATCTTGACGAAGTAAGCAATGCCCTCTCTAGGGTAGTCCACTGGTTTAACGCAAATAATTTATTGTTGAATGAAACTAAAACAAAATGTATTAGATTCACCTTGCCAAATGTTAGGCTCGTTAACTCCAGTATTAGGATTAGGGATGATCAAGTAGAATTGGTCGATGAAACTGTCTTTCTGGGCATAAAGTTAGACTCCAACTTGCAGTGGGGGCCTCATATCGAGAAAGTCTCGGGCAGACTGAGCTCTGCAGCCTTTGCCGTCAAAAAGATCCGACAACTGACAGACATTAAAACAGCGCGTCTTGTCTACCGGGGTAGACAAGACGCGCGTATGGGGTAACGCTGCCGACATCGAATGTATCTTTGTGTTGCAGAAAAGGGCTGTCCGGGCTATCTATGGTATGGGGTTTCGGGAGTCATTAAGAGAAAAGTTTAAGGATATCAACATCCTTACTGTGTATTCACAGTACATATATGAAAACTTATTATATATCTACTCATAAAAATAATAGTAAATTTATTAAAAATAGTGATATCCATAACCTAAACTTAAGAAATAAGAATAAATTGGCTGTACCTAGATTTAGGCTTGATAAAATAAGCAATTCTTTTGCGGGCAATTGTATTCGAATGTACAATACATTGCCGACAGCCGTAATAGGTTTGTCAGTTAATAAATTTAAAAAACTAACAAAACTTAAATTGTGCCAGAAAGCTTATTATAGCATTAAAGACTTTCTAGAAGACAAGGCTGCCTGGCAGGGGGTGCGTGGCGGGAACCTCCACGTGGTGCACTCTGGAAACGAAAGTGGCAATGCCTCCTCACAGTGCGGGGAGACATTGCCACTTACGGCCAATACCCGGCCGAGGCGGGAGCAAGCTGTTAAATATGGGTTGCTCTTTGCGATGTTTTTCCGCGTGCTCTCTGAATAGCAGAGGGCACAGTGGAGAAACAAAGTGGAGAAGGATTTACCACCTCTGGACTATATAGTCCAATGGGGATAAGTCCGTTCTTGGGCGCGTTGGTTCACTGTTCGCGCAGGGACTAACAGGCATAACTATGTTATGCCACCGCTGGAGAGAGAAGGCTAGCCACCCTCTCGCGTTCCGTAACCAGCAGGTGATCGGCAAAGACCCGACTGATGGCATCAGGAGGGTACGCCGCTCACTTGTTGGCCGGAGGACTTGCCTTGATCAGCCGGCCCACGACAAGGAAAAGTCTTTAACACCCGAGAGAAATGTCGTTAAAACCTATGGATACCTGCCTACCTCCATAGTATATAGGCTTGTTCGGGTGCAGGGGGCACCACCCGGATCGACTTCTTTTCCCCCATACTCGTGGGATAAAATATGAAAAGAAATAAAAATAAAATAAATAAAGAAGGAGAGACGGCGCAACAGTGCAGCGCAACGTCAGAATCTGACGTAGCGTTGAGCAATAGGAGCGGAGCAAGCAGCCCTATCGACTCGGCTGCGGAGAAATTCCAGCAGTTGGGGCAAAAGCGGAAGAGGCGCCCAAAGGGTCAAGCCCAGGTGACGGACACTGCCTCTAGTGAAGATTCGGGCCCGGCGCCCAAAGTAATTTCAGTGCTTGGTCGCCGAGGTAGAGGAAGACCCCAGGGGGCTGGTCGTGCTACTGCTGCTCAGAAGGCGCAGCGGTGCGATGACGAGCGAATCACTGCGGATACGGAGAACGAGCGTCGCCTTGCCGGCCTGTTCGAGAAGATTTCGCGTGATAGGCAAGCGGTGACACCTTCTTCTGTAGATACGCCAGAGGAGACGACCGAGATTAGGATGCGTAAGGCTATGGATGTTATCCATCGCCTAGCAGAAACAACTAAGAAGTCTCTTGCCCCGGAACAGGAGACTATTATGACGGCGGCCGTCACAATAGCTGAGATGGGAAAGATTCTCTTGGACCGACTTGAAAAGCTGGGACAAGAGAACATGCGACTCACAGCGGATAATCATCAAGGCAATAAGGGGGCAACAGTCCCCAGCACTCCGCCAGAAGTGCAATCACACACCATATCACGGAGAGCTCAGCCTGATGTGGATTTAGTTTTGCAAGCAGTCCAGGGGATGGAGGAGCGCCTCGGAAGACGCATCTCCGCCTTGGAAAATGTTACCTTCCGCCCTCCACTGGCGCAGCCGAGATCGACTTACATGGCTACGGCAGCAGCCCGTCCGGCGACAGCTTCAGCTGTGGTGCCCGTGATAGCGCCACAATCTATCCTGAATCAGAAGAAAGGGTCAGCCGCTAGTGCAGCAGCCGGCATTATTCAGCCCTGTAATAGTGAGGTGTGGCAGGTTGCTGGTGACAAAAAGAAAAAGAAGAAGGCTGCTAGGAAAGAGAAAAAGGAAGTAGCCAAGGCTGCTGCAGCGAAGGAGACACAGAGGCTTCGTGCACCTCGCTCTGCGGCTATTGTTATTACTCTGACGACAGAAGCGGCAGTGCGAGGAGTAAATTACTCTGAGGTCTTGAAAAAAGCCAAAGAAAATTTAGACCTCAAGGCTCTTGGCATAGAGGGCGTTCGGTGCAAATCCACTCGGACAGGGGCTCGTCTTCTTGAGATCCCCGGTGTTGCGAGTGGTCCCAAAGCAGATGCACTCGCAGTTAAACTGAGGGAGTCATTAGAGGCAGCTGACGTCCGAGTGTCCAGGCCCACAAAATGTGCTGACATGCGCATTATGGGGTTGGACGATTCCGTCACGACGGAGGAGTTAATCACTGCCGTGGCTGAAGTCGGCAACTGCCCCACCGACCAAATAAAGGCTGGAACGATACGTTTCGGCCTTGGTGGTATGGGAACGGCAATTGTCAGCTGCCCAATAGCTGCGGCTCAGAAGGTTGCCGACGGCCGAGGCCTCTTAGTGGGTGGCTTTTTAAAGGCCCAGGTGAGACTACTGCAACCCCTCCCGACAAGGTGCTTCCGGTGTATGACTGTGGGGCATGTAGGGGTCATGTGCACGGCTGAGGTTACTATAGGAGATCGGTGCTTCCGTTGTGCTCAGTCCGGTCACAAAGCCGCTGGCTGCAGTGCACCACTGCACTGTTTTAAATGTGCAGCAGCTGATAAACCAGCCGGACACCGAGTTGGTACAAAGGCTTGTGACTCTTATTGGTCAAACCCAGGGGGCCGTCCTGAAAGAATGAAACGAGTTGCAGGAACTCAACGGCACGGTTCGCGGCGGGGGACGGAGATGGACACCCAATAATGGATTCACATCTTCGCATCCTGCAAGCGAACATAAACCACTGCGTCACTGCTAAGGACATTCTTCTCCAGAATGTTCTTAGCAGTGACGCAGTGGTTTATGTTCGCTTGCAGGATGCAGTGGTCTATTAATATTGCGGCTGTCGCTGAGCCCTACGTCAACGTTCCACCTGGAAATGCCTGGGTGGTGTCACTAGATGGCTTAGCAGCCGTCGTGTGTGGTACTGCCGCTGGCAACTCCCCGCTTACAGTCATTGCAAGGGGACTAGGCTGTGTAGCGGCGGTAACAGAAGGGGTGGCGGTCGTGTCCGTCTATTGTCCTCCGAGTCGAAGTCAGACCGAGTATGATGACTGGCTTGCTCACTTGACTGGGATCGTCGATGCTTGCCGTCCGTACCCTGTGTTGGTGCTCGGGGACTTTAACGCCTGGTCTGTGACCTGGGGTTCACGAGTAACTAATGCAAGGGGCAGGTCGGTAGAGAACTGGGCCGTGACATCTGGCCTAGTTCTATTAAATCGAGGTTCTGTTGACACTTGGGTGCGGTCATGGGGTAGCTCCATCTTAGATCTCTCGTTTGGGAGCCCCGAAATTGCTCTTCGTGTTCAGGACTGGCGTGTCCTGACAGGGTTGGAGGTGATGTCCGACCACAGGTACATTCGGTTCAGGATCTCCCCCTTGATCTCTGCTGCGCCTATTCGAGCGGTCCCACCCGAGCCACGTTGGGCGCTGCAGCATCTGAACCGAGAACTACTGCAGGAAGCCTCCATTGTACAGGCTTGGGTCTCTTGGCCGGAAAGGCCTGTTGACGTGGATGTCGAGGCAGAATGGTTCCGGGAGGCCCTATCGCATGTCTGCGATGCGGCGATGCCTAGGGCTCAACCCGGGTCTGCAAGGCGCCAAGTATGCTGGTGGTCACCGGAGATCGCACGTCTCAGGCAAGCCTGTGTAGTCGCGCGACGCCGGTACTCTAGGTTCCGCAGAAGACGTCGTCGCCCAGATGATGCGACAGCCCGAGAGGCGGAACTTCTCGAAGGATACAGGCTAGCCAGACGTACCCTCCAAGCGGTGATTAAGCAAGCCAAAAAGGACTATCGCCAGGAGCTGCTGGATACTCTCGAGCGGGATCCCTGGGGGCGACCCTACCTTATGGTGAGGGGTAAACTGCGCCCATGGGCGCCTCCTCTTACTCGAAGTCTCCAGCAGGAGCTGCTTGAACGGGTTGTTTGTGCCCTGTTTCCAGAGAGGGTCGAGGAACACACTCCACCATCGATGGCTTCACCTCGCAGACCCAACGTGGAAAGCGAAGATGCACCTGAAGTCTCTCGGCTAGAGCTAGAAGCAGCGGTGCTAAGGTTAAAAGCTAAAAACACCGCTCCGGGGCCAGACGGAATTCCGGGTAGAGCGTGGGTTCTGGCTTTAGAGGCTCTTGGGCCCCGACTGGTAGGGCTCTTTAGCGCATGTCTTGAGCAGGGCCGGTTTCCTAAAATATGGAGGACGGGGAAACTGGTCCTCATCCGAAAAGAGGGGCGCCCGGCGGATTCACCCTCTGCGTATCGGCCGATAGTGCTGCTCGACGAGGTGTGCAAGCTATTTGAGCGAATAATAGCAAACCGCCTTGTCGTGCACCTTACAGAAGTCGGGCCGGATCTAGCGGACAGCCAATTTGGTTTTCGTCGGGGGCGCTCCACTGTGGATGCAATCATGCGCGTGAGAGCTTTGGCGGAGGAAGCAGTATTGCAGGGTGAGGTGGTGCTGGCAGTATCTCTGGATATTGCCAATGCATTTAATACCTTGCCTTGGATCTGTATCAGGGAGGCACTCGTGTACCACGATGTGCCTCTCTACCTCCGCCGTATCATAGGGGCCTACCTTTCAGAGAGAGCCGTCATCTACCCGAGTAGAATGGGGCTCGGTCAGCGACATATGTCGTGCGGTGTTCCACAAGGCTCTGTGTTGGGGCCTCTCTTGTGGAACATCGGCTACGACTGGGTGCTTCGTGGTGCGTTTTTGGAGGGTGTGACGGTGACGTGTTACGCCGATGACACCCTTGTGGTAACACGAGGTCAGACGTACCACGAGGTAACCACGAAGGCCACGGCTGGGGTTGCCCAAGTCGTTCAACGCATCCGACGACTGGGTCTTGAGGTGGCGCTCCACAAGTCTGAGGCTCTGTTTTTCCACGGACCACGTAGACGACCACCTCCGGGAGCCAGTCTTATTGTGGGAGGGGTACGCATCGGCATCGAGCCCTCCATGAGGTACCTCGGACTTATACTCGATAGTCGATGGAACTTTGGAACGCATTTCCAAAGTCTGGCCCCTAAGCTCAAGGGGGTGGCGACGTCACTTGCATGGCTACTACCCAACTTGAGAGGACCTGACACTTCTTGTAGAAGGCTCTATGCCGGGATCGTGCGGTCCATGGCTTTATATGGAGCCCCAGTATGGGCGCAGAATCTGACGGCCAGCAACGTGGCAATACTGCGACGTCCGCTGCGACTGCTGGCTATCAGAATTATTAGAGGATACCGCACGGTTTCCTTTGAAGCAGCGAGTCTTCTAGCTGGCACTCCCCCATGGGACCTGGAGGCAAGAGCTCTTGCAGCACTGTACATGTGGTGCAAAGAAGCGGCGGAGCGGGATCTAAGACCTGCTCTTAGAGAAATCGAGGAACAAAGGTCCCAGCTACGACAGGTGGTCATGGAGGAGTGGAAGGAGCGGCTTGGACAACCAAGTGCTGGGCACGACATAGTCGATGCGGTAAGACCCGTCTTTAAGGAATGGGTTGAGAGGCGTCATGGTTGCCTCTCCTACCGGCTAACGCAGGTGCTCACCGGACACGGTTGTTTCGGCGCGTATCTGCATCGTATACAGCGGGAGCCAACGTCTGAGTGCCATCACTGCTTAGGCTGCTCAGAGGATACGGCGCTCCATACACTGGCATATTGCCCAGAGTGGACGGAGCAACGACGCGGCCTCGTAGTGGCTTTAGAATTGGAAAACCTCACGCTGCAGGCTATGGTTTTGGCCATGGTGAGCAGCGATGCGGCATGGAACTCCGCCACCTCGTTTTGCGAAGTGGTGATAAGCGCAAAAGAAGTGGCGGAGAAGGAACGGGAGAGAAACAGTTCTCTCCCGTGCCGCAGAAGACGCACTGGGCGCCGGAGATCCCAGAACGATCTCCGTCCCCCATAAGCGTGAGCCTGTGGGCGACACTACGAGCTAGTTGTTGCCCCAGCAGAATCAGGCTCAAGGTGGTGGCGCGTGGTGACCTAGCACGCGCCTCTTCGACGAAAAACACGTGGTCTCCACAATAGCAGAGGCCAGAGGCCGCCGATACCTGGCGACTGGGGCTGGTCAGGATCCCTGGGATTTTCTTTCGAGGGTACACCAGGCTTCCCGACTAAATACAGCCAAGAGGAAAAAAAAAAAAAAAAAAAAAAAAAAGGCTGCCTGGCAGTGACACGAATTGCTCCATTCTACATTAAAAAAAAACTGTATTAGATACTAAGATGAATTAAGAGGGACCGGACTGAGTTTCTTGGGGTGTTCTTCTCAGTCTGTAGCATTTCCGAACCCCCGGTAGAGTCACAAAAATTTTGACAAACCTAAATAATTTTTTTAAAATTTCAAAGGGAATAAATTGTATTTTATTTTATTTTTATTTTGGTATATTTTTTGGAGAAACTTAGAGGCGACTTAAATTACATACATAACAGAAATATACTTTTTTATTATTTAAAAAGTATTTTTGGTAGGAATATGTAATAGTAGGGGAGCCCATGAAGGGATTTCGGGATTTACTAAAGCGCGACAGGTTAATATACACGGGGATACCTTGTACCCGGTTAAGTACCTCCACAAAACATGAGGCCCATATATAAGGCCGCCCGTGAAGGATACAGGATCAGATTAGTAAAAAAAAATTGACCATCAGAAATTCTCGAGCGCGTCAGATTAAGGTAGGGTGAGTTAATTACATCCTAAAAAGTGTATATTCCACTAATCTGACAATTTGAGAGTGACGTAAAAAAAGGGGAGGGCAACAAAGTTGTAAAAAAAAAACGTCATCTCGACATTCTCGAGCGTAGCTAATTTTTTTTTATTTTGAAGGAAATAATTCAAGAATAATGAAAAATATATAATCTGACGATTTCCGCAAGCCGAAATAACAAAAATTCGTCGATAAAGTTACACTATGCGCCAAATATCTTTGCGTCTACGAACTTCGTTCGTACTACTACTACTACTGTTTACTTTTAATAATAGTATAGAATTAATATTGACCTATTCACATCTATGTCCTGGAAATTACGCAACAGCATCGATAAAATGAATTTTTAGGCTTAGTACTTTTGTTTGCGATTGTACCTGCGTCGATCGCCACCAAGCTGAACAAAAGCGGTTGATTCGTTCGAGAGATATCGTGAACGAAAGAAACCCGAAAAAGTGTTTTTTCGGGATTACTCCGAAATTTGTGGTTCGATCAATTAAAATTGCAAAATTACTTATGAGGCTGATAAAACTGCGTCGAATGCCGCTACCGCGTGAAAATCGGTTATCCATTCAAAAGTTATTGCGGTTTGAAAATTCCAAAAATAGTGTTCTATGAAACTTCTATCAGACTTTCGAGCTGAGAGAGCTCAAATGCATAGAAATATTATTTCTTTGAACTCAGCCAGCTCAAAATATCACATAAATTCTATTTTGAGCTCAAAAAGGTCATAAGTACAATTTTAAGAGCCCAGGAATGGAATTAGCGGGAAGTTGCAGGGATGGCCTTTAAGGTGAACCGTTTTTCTAATTTTTTTTTGTCAGATCAGGCCGATCCCTCTAGATAATCGTCAGATTATGAGACAGTACGTTTAGAACATAAAGATGAACCATATACAGGGTGGAATTTAAAGACGGTAGTTGGAGGTAAAGTACCCTTAACATTGATAATGGCAAGTTTTGATGAAAGCAAACATTCCTTTTTTTTCAAAAGTAAGTAAAACTGCATTTAAAGATTTTTAATAAATCAACTACTTGTGCCGGGAATCGAACCTAGGAGATGTGAAAATAAAAAAAAAACATCATGTATTTTATGATACCAACCGAAAGAGTCTTTAATAAGGAACAATTTCTTTTAAACAACATAGTATCTTAAATTAAAGGAAGACCTAGTAAAATATGTTTTTAATGTAAAGCTTACTCACTATCTGAAGAAAAAAAACAGTGTTATTGAGATTCTTCTCCTTTTTTTTGAAGTTGGTAAAAAAATGTTCTAGTTTCTGTGAATGGGAATATTCGTTCTGGTCACTTAACCAATCAACTTTAAAAAAAAATAGGAGTTTCTCAATTAGACTGTTTTTTTTTCTTCAGATACCTACTTAGTGAGTAAGCTTTACAATAAAACATATTTTATTTGATCTTCCTTTATTTTAAGATACTATGTTGCTTAAAAGAAATTGATCCTTATTAAAGACTGCTGCGGTTGGTATCATAAAAAACAGGATGTTTTTTTTTTCACATCTCCCAGGTTCGATTCCTGGCTCAAGCACGTGATTTTTCAAAAATCTTTAAATGCAGTTTTACTTACTTTTGAAAATAATGGAATGTTTCCTTTCAGCAAAACTTGCCATTATCAATATTAAGGGTACTTTCCCTCCAACTACCGTCTTTAAATTCCATCCTGTATATCTTAATCTGACGCGCTTGAGTATTTCAAAATGGCGAATTTTTTTTGCACATTATGAAAATGGCCGCGAGTTTGCGTCCCATCGAAATCGTCAGATTAGTAAATGAGAGCTTTTTTTTGGTGCACTTAACACTCCCTTAGAAAATCTGACGCGCTCAAATATATTTTTTTTTTTCATTTTCGACCCTTAAATACAACCACCCGCATCATGCTAACGATCAGATTAACATACGTACATTATTAAAAATACGTAGGGAATTGATGCTATCAATATCTGACGCGCTCGAGGATGTCCATGCAACAGTTTTTTTTACATATTTAAAAATCTATCGCTCTCCGCTTCCCCCACCGATGTAAAGGTATATATCTTATAACATTTTTTTCTTCATATCATCTAAGCTTTGCATCCCAATAGGTCTCTACGACACTCGAGTAAATCCCCATTTAGCATCGTGGGCTCCCCTACTATAAAGTAACATAAAATAACTTGGTTTTTATTATAATTTAATAAGTTACATTTTAATAACAATCACAACACATGCCGTTTGAATATTAAGTTGTTGAGTGTATATTTCCACTTCGTAGAAAATATTTAAAGTAGTGTGAATTGAAGCGCAATTCAGCGTACAACCGTAGGTAAATGAATCGCCAATATCTAGTCCTGAAACTGAATCAATTATGATTATCAAAATGAAAATTTGAAGTACAAAACAGTGGACAGTGGTACCAAAAAATCTTTTTTGTTGTATGGGAGCCCCCCATATTTTTTGTTTTCTGATTTTAGTATGTTGGTGTCGTAGTGGCAACAGAAATACATAATCTTTGCTCTATGGCTATCATGATTCCTAAGATACAGCCTCATGACGTACATACAGCAGACGGACGCCAAAGTCTCGTGAATAGGGTCCCGTTTTTTCTCAAAGGAAATGGAATTACGGAACTCTAAAAACCGACCACATTAATACCTACGAATTTGGTATCACATTTTTAAAGGCTTGTAGAAAAAACCGCTTTTTCCTCTATGCTTAAAGAAAAAAAATATGCGGTGGAATTCTCCTCATTTTTTGAAGTCGGTTTAAAATATAATTGAATTTTTTATTTAATCGACTCTTTCTTTCTTGGGATCAATTCGTTCAAAAGTTTAACGACCTCCTTTAGTAATAAAATTTTTATTACTTTTAAAAATCACTCTTGATTCAGTTGACCTAGCCCTTCGATTTGAAGATGAAACGGAACACCAACCTCATCATCTAAATTACGGCGAAAAACCTTCTTTGCAACATTTGCATTCTTAGATGCAGTAGCTTTTATAAGCTTTTCTTTCTGCTTGGAAGTCATAGGGAGCAAATTTTTAAAGTTCTGTTGAGACAACCTTAAACCATCAGATGTCGATATTATTTCATCTAATAACCATTTTGGTACGTATACATTGTTATTATCTTCATTATGTGACAAAATCTTGGCTTCACCACGATTAGATATATTTGGTTTGTTATTGGACCGAACTTTATCGATTATCAGTTGTTTTAATGGGTTGTGAATATTTCTTCCCAGACCCCTTATTTGATCTGAAAGACCATTCTGAACATTACTTAGGTCAAGAACAACTGCTTCTATAGGTTTTGTGTCGGAGTCATCTCGCTGACTTACACCAGATTCTACTGATTCGTCATTATTATATTGCACATTAGGAAAGTCCACATTTTCAATCAGTTTCACGTTCAAATCCTTATCATCACCATCGTTTGCTTGTGACGTTTGAAGAGAGTTTTGTAAATCTGTTAAATCGACAACTATCGCGTCTAGGTTATCGTTGATTTTTATTTTGTGAGCGTTGGATTTGAAATATGCCTCAAGGTGCTTGTCACCATTGGGCAAACGTCGTGCACGGAGTCTTGTCTGATCAATGCTACACTTGTCTCCAGAACATCGAGCAATGTTCTTATTATTGTTATCATCATCATCTCTATCTCTATCGCACCTATCACCCACACAATTTGCTCTTTTATCATCGTTGTCGTTAGCCCTTCCACATGCATCACCAAAACAACGTACATTACCCGCAATATTATTACTTTCGCTATTGTCATCTATATTATCATTATTTTGGTCAATTCTTCCACACCTATCACCGACACAATTAACTCTATTATTATTGTCATCATTTCTGTTATTATCATTACCACATCTATCTCCAGTACAAGCTCTGTCATCATTATCAATACCACATCTGTCTCCAACACAAGCTCTGTCATTACCACACCTATCCCCTACGCATGCAGTTCTCTGGTTTTCATCATTTAAATTATCATTATCTCGATCATCTTCAGTAGTCCGACCAAATTTGTTGTCAACTTTAGAAATTCCAATATTTTTTAGTAAGTTTATAACTGTATCAACATCTTCACCTATAGTCCTTGCAACATTATTATTTCTTAGTTCTGATACAAGTCCAGTATCGTCATCATAGCTATTACCGCTAGGGGTCTTGGGTTTCTTATAGAATAGATTTAGGGTTTGTATATTCGTCAGACTCGGATTTTCTTCGACTTCAGCGTGTTTATGAGATCGATGGTGTTCAGAATGTTGATGGTCATGCCTCGCCTGGTCATGGTGGTGGTGGGAACCATGTGAATGGTCCTCATGACGGTATATACGAGCGTTGTCTTCATGGTGGGTTTTTGGACCATCTTCGTGGTGACTATATGCAATATCGAATTTACCGTCCCTGTACAGATTCTTCAGCAGTTGTTGTAATTCATTTTCGTTGGCTACGACGATGGATGATCCGTCTTTTGCTGGTTTCCCGGCTATCAGCGTTGTATACACTAATGTATATAGGATTAGGCAGATCTTAAAGGCCATGATTCTACACCATGCCAGGTATTAGACTAAGAATTATAATTAAAATGTCTTCATTTTAAGTTTACTGCACTGATAATATTAAAATTGATTGAGAAACTAGTTTCACGGAATGCCGTTTTGTAATCAGCGTGACATTGGAAAGATATTAGAGGTATCGCTGTATTCTGACGTAGGTACCTATATTAATAGTGATACAAAAATGAAAATATTAAACACGCCTGATGACCGATGGGGACGAAAAGTACTGGAATGGCGTCCACGTGGCGGAAAATACAGCCTGGAGGGACCTTCTGCAAGGTGGTGGCGGGGCCTGCCAGATACAAGCGGCACAAGACCTATATCATAGCAGAATCAGACCCATATTAACGCCATGATAAGACTGAACGGTATTGCAATCTTCGGAGGAGGATGGAGAAACCGCTAAAGCGATTTTGATGAATTTTGGTACCGAGATTGGCTTGAGTCCCTGGGAAGGAAATAAGCTACTTTTTAACGAGTAAAATATGGTTAATGATTTTACGCGATTACGACTTCTACGCGGACGAAGTCGCTTGGAACAGCTAGTATTGTTTATGATTAATATTCCTTTGTAGAAAATTTGATTTGATTCATTTCTATCTTTTAATTGTTATGTATGATATGGTATCTTGTCTTTAATATACTTATTATGAACCGTGTAATGGATTTCATCAAGGATGTGGCTTGGAAAGAGTGTGACAAATGGATAAATTGACTTACAGGTAGGTATATACATACATACATTCATATGGTCACGCCTTTATCTCCGAAGCTACCCCTTCGGCGAGGCATATTATATGCCCACATTTCACCTTTGTATAATTTATGTATGTATGTATGTTTATAGGGGCTCCTACCACCTGCATCGATGGTCTTAATGTCGTAAAGTGCGACTGTGGATCACTGGGTCGTGTGTTCGATTTCCGCCACGGGATAAGGATTTGTGAGATCTATAAATACTTATTGTCTTTTAACCGACCACAAAAAAGGAGGAGGTTACTCAATTCGACCGTATATATATTATATTTACAGGGTGAATTTTTGAAAAGGGCTTGGATGGGCAAATCCGAAACTATAAGGAATATCTAAAAATGCTCAAAGGAGTCACGAGCCCGATTTTGATAAAACTTAAAACTGCATCATTAGATTTTTAAAAAACCAATAATCCAATCATCAATTTGATTCATTTCTATCTTTTAATTGTTATGTATGATATGGTATCTTGTCTTTAATATACTTATTATGAACCGTGTAATGGATTTCATCAAGGATGTGGCTTGGAAAGAGTGTGACAAATGGATAAATTGACTTACAGGTAGGTATATACATACATACATTCATATGGTCACGCCTTTATCTCCGAAGCTACCCCTTCGGCGAGGCATATTATATGCCCACATTTCACCTTTGTATAATTTATGTATGTATGTATGTTTATAGGGGCTCCTACCACCTGCATCGATGGTCTTAATGTCGTAAAGTGCGACTGTGGATCACTGGGTCGTGTGTTCGATTTCCGCCACGGGATAAGGATTTGTGAGATCTATAAATACTTATTGTCTTTTAACCGACCACAAAAAAGGAGGAGGTTACTCAATTCGACCGTATATATATTATATTTACAGGGTGAATTTTTGAAAAGGGCTTGGATGGGCAAATCCGAAACTATAAGGAATATCTAAAAATGCTCAAAGGAGTCACGAGCCCGATTTTGATAAAACTTAAAACTGCATCATTAGATTTTTAAAAAACCAATAATCCTAGCCGGGAATTGAACCCATTGATATTGAAAAAAAAACACACCCTTTATTGTTACACCATACCATAGCGTCGCTGACAAGGATCAAATTCTGCGAAATAATGCTATACGGCAAATTTAAGGAAAGTTTGGAATTTTAATGGAATTCATATTTCATGTACCTAAATTTTGTATCATAATTTGTTTCGTTCGAAATCTCAGAATAGATAGTAACTATTCCGTGTTTTAAATTATGCTCAGAATGATTATTTGGAGAATATTCTAAACGGAATCAATAATATTGAATGCAGTACGATCCTTGAGGTCTCGAATCCAGCTATGTATTCAAAACAATGGTCTACATTTTGAACAAAATCAGTTAACGTAAGAAAAATAAACTGTATTTTGTTAAAGATGAGCACTTTCCTTTAGTTTGCCGTATAGTTATCATTACTTTCCAGAATAAGATCCTTAATAGCAACACTACCGTAATAATAATAATCTCCTCCGACCGATTTCGGTCATGGCGACCACTGTCGACTCCTACGTTACGTTTCGGCGTTCATGCGCTCTTATGTGGCTAACGTAGCCAATTTTTGCGGTGAATTTTCGCGCACAGTGCGGGCATGAAAGAACACCGTTGAAATAATTGTAAGTTATGGCCGCTGGTGGTCGGACTTTAAGTTCGTCACGCTTAGCGTCTAGCTCCAGTATGCGACGCTTCTCGAAATTGTCAGTTTTTGTTTTGACCATATGTCTCCATTTTTGTCGCTGTGCTGCCAGATCTTCCCATTTCGAGGGCTCTATCTCGCATCTTTTCAAATGTCTTTTCAGAACGTCTTTGTATCTGAGGAGTTTACCGCCCTGCTTTCGCTTGCCCTCCTTGAGCTCTGAGTAAAAGACGCGTTTCGCCACTCGATCCTCCGCCATCCGCGACACGTGTCCACACCACCGAAGTTGTCGCCGCATCAGGTAAGCTTCAATGCCACCAACATTGGCTCGTCGCAGCACTTCAGTGTTACGTACACGGTCAGACCAACTTATCTTCTTAATACTTCTCAGACATTTCAGGTGGAATCGGTCTAGTGTACGAATATGGTGTCGGTACAAGCACCACGTCTCAGCGGAATAGAGTAGATTTGGCAGCACAATGGCCATGTATACGGACACTTTCGTGGTCAATTTCAGATCATGTGAGCAGAAGACCTTGGAGCTGAGTTTGCCAAAAGCTGCCGCGGCTGCACTTATCCTACTGCTTATCTCTGAGTCCAAGTCGCACTTAGCTGTTATAGTGCTCCCCAGGTATCTAAACCTGTCAACCTGCTTCAGCACGTCGTCGCCAATCTTTACGGATAGTGTCTCACGACCATTAGTATCCAAGGATAGCACTTCCGTCTTTTTAACACTGATCTTAAGGCCGTACTTGCAACAAGATTGGTGCAGGTCAGACATCAGCCTTTGCAGGCCCTCCGGGGATTCTGCCAAGAAGCAAAGATCGTCAGCGTACACAATCTCACTGATCATGGCGTATGACACTTTGGTATTTGCCTTAAATCTAGCGAGATTAAACAGTTTGCCGTCTGTTCGAAAGCGGATGCGTACACCTTCAAGAGAATTCTGTAAAACCTCCCCGACCACAACAGCGAAGTATAAAGCAAAGAGTGTGGGTGCGAGTACACAGCCTTGTTTTACCCCACAGGTGACGGGAAAGAAACTAGACTGCTCTCCTTCTTCTGTCACACAACACTCCATGTCATCATGCAGTAGTCTGAGAAGCTTTACTTTCTCTGTGCAACCCATTTTCTTAAGTACAAGCCATAGGGCTTCACGGGGAACACAGTCAAAGTCCTTCTCGAGGTCAACGAAGCAAAGGTACAACTTACGACCTTGTTCTCTACTTTTTTCCTGTAGTTGACGCACAGAAAATATGGCTTCACAGGTTCCCCGATCAGGTCGGAAGCCAAACTGGGTCTCCGGCAGTAGTTGTTCAGAAAGTGTCCTAAGGCGGTTTAAAAGTATTCTGGCAAAGACTTTTCCCGGGACAGATAGAAGCGAAATACCACGGTAGGAGCTGCAGTCCGAACGGTCACCCTTGTTCTTGTAAAGGGCACTGATGCGTGAGACTTTGAAGTCATTTGGGACCCGTTCTTCATCCCACATGCGAACAAAATGTTCATATAAGGACGAGTACAACTCCTTCCCGCCGCACTTAAGTAGTTCTCCGGGTATTAAGTCAATGCCAACCGCACGCTTGTTTTGCTGCTGTTTGATGGCAACGACTACTTCGTCCAGCTTTAGTGGCTCGTCTAATTCATCAGCAAATGGGAGTTGAGGTATCAGGCTAATGTGTTGCAAATCAGCTGATCGATCTACATTGAGCAGATTGTTGAAGTGTTCTGCCCACCTTTTTAACGCATTACCCTTAGTTTTAATAAGATGCTCACCATCAAAGGACTTAAGGGGCACCTTTGCTCGGATGTTACTTCCCAGCAGGTTTCTAACCTCACTATAAAACTCTCCAAGCTGGTTCGTGTCTGCGAGGACTCAGCTTTTTTCTGCCACCAGTTGTCTTTTGTTTCCCGAGATAGTTTTCGTAGAGCTTGTTCACTTTGCCTGATGTCAACGGCAGCGTTTCCGCTAGTTCGCTTTCCATCGTTTTCGCGTAATAATTTGCGGTGATCCGATATAGCTTCTGTCAATATTCTGTCATTCTCATCGTACCAGTCTTCATTTCTCCGGACCTTTCGACCTAAGGTCTTCGCAGCTGTATCTAAAACATGAGTAGACAGAGTCTTCCAGTCAGCTTCAATGTCCCCTGTTTGGTCACACGGTAGGGTACTTGCTAAGCCTGAAACATAATTATTTCGCACCTCTTCGTTTTTGAGCTTCTCCACGTCCAGGGACGCAGATTTTATAAGTTTCGATCTCCGAGGCGGGAACAAGCGAAGGCACAGCTTAATGAGAACAAGTCTACGATCTGTCCAACAGTGCGCACCGCGCATGACGCGCGTATCTTGGACTTGGGAAACGTTATTTTGCCGAACAATTGCATAGTCGATAAGATGCCAGTGTTTGGACCTTGGGTGCATCCATGTGGTTTTGTGCTTAGCGGGGTGTCTAAACATTGTGTTTGTGATCGCTAGTTCATATTGCGCACATAGGCTGAGCAGCAGTTGGCCATTGCTGTTCATATTCCCAATCCCATGCTTACCCAAGACCCTGGGCCAAGCGTCATAATCTCGACCGACTCTGACATTGAAGTCCCACAGTAGAATTATCTGTTCTTTGGGACGAATGCTATCGAGGCATTGAGTCAACTCCTCATAGAACTGATCTTTAATGTCATCAGATTTATCCAACGTTGGTGCATAAATACTGATGACATTAAGATAGTTGTCATTATGCAAGTGAAGGCGCAAAGTGGTCACGCGGTCAGATATGTGGACAGGATATTCGTCTAGACGCTTCACAAGTAGGGTTTTGATCGCGAACCCGACACCTGACCGTCTCGGCTCTGAGGCAGCGGTGCCTTTCCAGAAGAAAGTATATCCACCGCCGTGCTCTACCAGTTCACCTTCATCAGCAAGATGTGTTTCGCTTAGTGCAGCTACATCTACATTATAGCGACATAGTTCCCTGGATAAGATGGCAGTTTTTCGCTCAGGACAAGCATTAGAGTCGCGGTCTAGAAGTGTTCGCACGTTCCATGCACCGAATGTCATAGTAGATGTTTTAATATTTTTATCACTTTCTTTGCGACGTCGACCACGAATTAATGGATGCGGAGGCAGCCGTGGTTACTACCATCCTCCTGCGCCTGCGTGCAGGCATCAGACAAAACCCGGCTTGCATCAAACCGGACCTCTCTACTTCTGCCCATCGCCACAGGACTTGACGTCATCGGAGTCCATTTTTCGGAAGCGGTCAGGTGCGCAGGATATATTTCAGTGCACAAGTGTACGCGCAAACACAGACGCACTCTCTCGTCCTTACCCTCCTTAATCCAGTGGAACGGAGAACCGCTACGACTGGAGAAGGGACGGATGCAGTGTCTGGCCGACGATTGCTCTTGACCTCTATCGTCGCCCTCGGCCTTTCACAATGCCTTGCTGTCTCGCAGCATCCGCCTAGATCCGTTGCTTATCAGCGTGGGTAGCCTTCTGCGCCGAGACAGACTCTGTGCTTTTATGCGGGAGGCGTCCGCAAAAGACCTTTCTGCCAAAGCAGAAAAGATCACCCTCGATCAGGTTTAGCCCGCGAGCCGACGCGGTTTACCGGGATGTGGCCGCTGCAAGCACTGTAGCTTCTTGGAGCCACTGGCGAGAGTTGCAGGCCGCCTGTACCTGGCGGTTCACTACCCACATAGGGTCGGCTAGTACACCTAAGCGGAAACAGACGCCCCACTACATCCCAAATAAGATCCTTAATAGCAACACTACCGTATGGTGTAATAATATAGGGTGTGTTTTTTTTTCCAAAATTAATGGGATCGATTCCCAGCTAGGATTACTGGTTTTTCAAAAATCTAATGATGAGGTTTTAAGTTTCATCAAAATCGGGCTCGTGACTCCTTTGAGCATTTCTCGCTATTCCTTATAGTTTCGGATTTGGCCATCCAATCCCTTTTGAAAAATTCACCTGTATATTTAAGTTTGTTCGCGCAGAACTCCGTCGTTTAAGGACCGATTTGAAAAATTTTTTTTTCGTTCGAAAATAGATACTCCCAAGGTGGTCCCATTTTAAGGAAGTCAGGATCTGATGATGGCATCCTGGAGAAATCGAACAAAATTTTTCAAAATTGTAGGGGCATCTACGGAGTTTTTAATTTTTTTTATTAAAGGCTTTAAGGTAGTACAACTTAATGAAGGTCTGAAGTCGATCTGATGATGGAGACGAAAGACAGCAGAGAAAATTCTCTAACGATATACATCAGTTACCTTGTGATTGGGCTTGATTAATTTGTACTGTCGAGAACTTTACACCTAGATAGATAGATTTTCAGTTTACACGTCACTAAAAATAGTGAAAACAATATTTATAACAAAAAAGAAACCGACTTCAAACAAAACTAAAAACTGAAAAATAAAATTTAAGCTTAACTTAGCACAAAGTTAGTATAATTATTCTGATTTATCAGATATCATGAAATAGAATACTGAAGTCGGTGCCAATGACTATGAAGAGAGATTTATAATACCTCAGCCTATATAGTTTTACTGGGCACCGATTTCTGTATTATATACTTATTTCATGTTTGGTCTAAATTTAATTCAAGTTCCTTGGTTTAAATTTAGACCAAAAACTTAATTGGAAAATTCACGTAGAATATCTGTGTAAAAGGGCCTCTAAGTGGGGTTACCTACTTTAGTGCGAAAGCCGTATCATCGAATTTTGGTACTTCGAAAACCTTTCACCGACATAACCATACTGCGACGCCTCGTTAAGTCGATGTCTTGTTACTGCGATGCTTCGTTACATCGAAAAACCCTACTGCGAACGATTTTACTGCGAAGCTTTGTTCCTTCGACATCTTGGTACTACGCTGTTTCGTTACATCAAAAAAATGTACTGCGAAGCCTGGTCCAGTCTACGTGCAATTTTTGGATACCATATTTTATTTTAAAGCAGAGAATATGTACAAAGGTCGTGAATGGTGAATGGTGAATGGTGGTCGTGAATGGTGGTAACTCGGTTGTTATAAAAAAAATAACCACAAAGGCTAATCTGCCCTACTTAAGCTAAATAAAACCGGCCAAGTGCGAGTTGGACTCGCCCTTGAAGGGTTTCGTAGCAGCAAGTAACATAATATAAAAGTTTGATTGATGTTTTAACACGTTCGCAGTGGTAGTGATTTTTCTAACCAAAAAATTGCGGTCAATGACGTATTAAAAAAAAACTACCAGCTCTATCTTGTTCAAACCAATTTTCGTTGGTAGTTTTTATGGCAATTTACATTATATATTCTTTTTAGACTTATCATTCTCTTAGTTTAGAAGTTAGAGGGGGGGGGGGACACACATTTTTCCACTTTGGAAGTGTCTCTTGCACAAACTATTTACTTTAGGAAAAAATGATGCTTTAAACCTCAAAAGCATTTTTGAAGACCTATCTATAGACACCCCACATGTATGGTTTTGATGAAAATAAAAATTTAGAGTTTCAGTTCTGAGTATGGGGACCCGCAAAATTTACTGCTTTTTTTCTAGTTTTATATAAGAATCTTAATGCGGTTTAAGGAATACATCTAGTTACCAAGTTTCAATAGCATAGGCCTTATAGTTTCGGAGAAAAGTGGCTGTGACACACGGACGGACAGACAGACAGACAGACAGACAGACAGACAGACAGACAGACATGACGAATCTATAAGGGTTCCGTTTTTGCCATTTGGTTACGAAACCCTAAAAAGGGTTAACCCACATTTTGTCATTTTTGAGTTAATAATACAAAGTGACACAGCGCAAAATTCTCTACATTTCCCTCTAAGAACCATACCTGTATCATTATTTATTACGGAGATACAGAGTGTCAGCTAACCGTTAAGTGACACATTTTTTATAGTTTGCTTAGTTAAAAATTAGCTAACCCACAAGACTAGATTACAACAGGGGTAAAGTATCATAACTTTAGGAAATCTAAATATTTTATGTTTAATTTTCTTGACTAAAATAAAGTTATTCCTGAATGCTAGTCTTATGTCCAGTTAACATCCTATAACTCAGCTAAAGACTAGCAAAGTTTCAGCTAATTTCACAACAAAGCTAAATTATAAAAGGGTTTTCATCAAAAACTTTATTAAAAAGCAGTTATGATCTTTTAACCCCTTTTTAAGTCAATTAAAACAAATAATTTTAAACATTATAAAAATCAGCAAATCGGGGTTAAACCTCATTACTAGACTAGAATGAAGTTATCTGGTGTTCACATTACATCACCGGGAATCTCGGCTAGTGTATTAAGACTTGATTCCTGTACTAACAACAAGTTCAGGAAAATATAATTTTGCAATTGTGCCTCACAAGAAGTTCAGCAATCGAAATATAAGTAAGTATAAGAAGACATTAGTCACGAAATTCTGTAGTTCTAGGTCAACGGGAAGTACCTACATAAATAATTTTGATTCTCATAATACTGTTGAAGTATCCGTTTCTTTGCGACATAAACAACCTTGACTTTTCCGAATTAACTTCAAAGTTTGACGTTTTTACAGCTTCAAGAACTCATAGAACCTGTATATAATGGTGTTAAGGCCATACCCAGGGCTAACGACCTTGAGCAAATGGGCGATATGACTCGCTAACATAGAGTAGCGCAACTACAGAGACATCAGAGTAAAAGAACCACGGTAGAAGAAGAAACATAGTAGCGGAAATGCGTTCCTCGCTTCACCAAATAAACAAAAAGCTGTGAGACGGTCTCACCCGACTGCGCCTCTCTAAAACGTTTATTGTGAGAGTTCAATCCGATTGACGTTGTCATTTTTGTTTTATTTCAAACTTTGAACAGATGATTCACGTGACCTAGTGACGTAGTTTAATGCAACAGAGTCACAGACTACAGACAAAGTCTCGCCATAAGCCCCTCTGCACTCTTTTTTATAGAGAGAGGCGAAAAGTAAATTAAAAACAAAGGAACGTTTGTATTTCAATTTTCCTTTGTTTTTAAGTGTAGTAAAATACACTGCAAAAAATGTGATTGATCATTAGGGTGAATTTCAACATCTATGAATTTTTACCTAATTTTGGTGGTTTTTTTTGTTACTCTATATGTAGATAATATTATTTTATAATTAGAAAGAAATACGTATAATAGTTGCATGAAAGCTAGAAAAGTCTAATTAAACCCAAAAATGACATTAATATTATCGACACCTAAATTGTCAATACACCAAAATTGGTATTTTAACACCAAAATTAGATATAGGAACAAAAAAATGAGTAGACAATAAAAATACCTTTTAACATAAGATTTTTTTATTTTATGACACATTATATGTATGTAATATAGATTTTTTTTTATATATTTAGCTTGCCAAAATGAGGCAGCCGCCGCTTGATGGAAAGCCACAGCGACATCTAGCGATTGAGGGCCACCGTCCCAATCTGTAGGACTATAGAAAGCGGCCCTCAACTTTGCGGCCCTATGATGTGCCTCTTCACGCTCCGCTTGAAGAACCCAGGATTGTAAGAGGAGCTGGCAGGTCGTTCCAGATTTTTATGGTTCGACAGAGAAACGATCTTTTGAATCGTTCAGTTCTAGCAAAGATTCTCTCCACTGTGTGAGAGTGGCAACTCTGTCCAGCACGTGTTGTTCGGGATCAGAATGGAGAGGGTGGGAGTAGGTTGAAGAGTTCTTCATAACACTCACCGTGATAGATACGGTAGAAAGCAGCCAAAGATGCAATAGTTCTTCGCTGCGCCAATGACTACAGACTTTCCGTTACCTCAGGGCAGTTTATAATGCGAATAGCTCGCCGCTGCATAGAGTCCAGCGCGTCAAGCAAGTACCTCGAGGAGTCGTCCTAAAGGTGAGAGCAGTATTCGACGCAAGGACGTATTCTGCGTTTTGTACAGCAGACACCTCTGGTTTGGCGTAAAGAACCGCTTCACATTGTTTAGGACTCCTAGTTTTCTCGAGGTTAGCCCAATACATCGCTCAATATGGTATTTGTGGTTGAGCTCGGGTTGGACGTCTATGCCAAGGATGTCCAGATTATCTCCAAGTGGAATCGTCGTATTCTGAAGAGAGGGTAAGGGTAGGAAAGGGGTTTTTAGGGTTTCGTAGCCAAATGGCAAAAACGGAACCCTTATAAATTCGTCATGTCTGTCTGTCTGTCTGTCTGTCTGTCTGTCTGTCTGTCCGTCCGTGTGTCACAGCCAGTTTTCTCCGAAACTGTAAGGCCTGTGCTATTGAAACTTGGTAACTAGATGTATTCTGTGAACCGCATCAAGATTCTTATATAAAACTAGAAAAAAAGCAGTAAATTTTGGGGGTCCCCATACTCAGAACTAAATCCCAAAAATTTTTTTTTCGTCAGACCCATACGTGTGGGGTATCTATAGATAGGTCTTTAAAAATGCTATTGAGGTTCCTAAAATATTTTTTTTCTAAAGTGAATAGTTTGCGCAAGAGACACTTCCAAAGTGGAAAAATGTGTGTCCCCCCCCCCCCTCTAACTTCTAAACTAAGAGAATGATAAATCTAAAAAAAATATATGATGTACATTGCCATAAAAACTACCAACGAAAATTAGTTTGAACGAGATAGAGCTGTTAGTTTTTTTTGTTTTACGTCATAAACCGCAATTTTCGGTTAGAAAAACACTACCACTGCGAACGTGTTAAAACATCAATCAAAGTTTCAACGAACTATAAGAACTTTTATATTATGTTACTTGTTGCTACGAAACCCTTCATGGGCGAGTCTAACTCGCACTTGGCCGGTTATTTAGCTGTGAATGCACACGCCTGTGTTTTACGGGCATTGAACTCGAACAGGTTCGAGGATCCCCATTGTGAAATGCGGTTCAGGGCGCATGCCATACTCTTTCGAAGGCTTTAGCGATATCGAGGCTTATAGCTAACGACTCACCGTGCCTCTCCATAGCCACACCTCAAACATGCGTCACGTATGCCAGGAAGTCACCCGTAGATCGTTTTGGCCTAAAGCCATTTTGTCGATCATTGAGTAGCGAGTGATCCTCGAGTTAGCGCATGAGTCGTTTCTTGATGATCAGCTCAAATATTTTACAAATGATCTAGGTGACGGCTATAGGGCGATAGTTGGCAGGGTCCGACCGATCCCCTTTCTTGGGGATCGGTTGTACGTTCGCCACCTTCCAAGCTTCCGGCACTTCCCCTGAAGAGTAGGAGAGGTGATACAGGCGCGTTAATGCTGGAGCCAATTCGGCCGCACATTTTTTCAGCACCACCGCCGGAATGCCGTAAGGACCACTGGCTTTCCGCGTGTCGAGTGACCGCAGCACCGCCCGCACATCACACTGCCGGATGACAATTTCTGGCATTGTGTAACCACACGGCGATGGTGGGGGGCTGCATGCCACAGTCGTCGACCCGGGAATTGGCCGCAAAGAGGTTAACTAGCAGGTCGCCTTTCTCTTGGGCCTTTAGAGCTAGTGATCCATCGGGGTAACGCAGCGGTGGCAGCAAGGGTTGGCAGAAGTTAGCATGCACAGCTTTGGCCAGCTCTCAGTAGCCACGGCTACCCGTGGGGTGTGAGGCTAGCTCCCGATCCAGCCGTGCGACGCGCTGGGCATCCGCTCTCTTGAAGGCGCTCTCGCTGGCTCTAGTGGCTCTGTTATACGCTGCCATGAGGTGTGCCACGTTTGGGTCCCGCATTGCCCGAGCCCTGACCCAAGCGCGAAACGCCATCTGATTTTTCTGGACAGCCTCGGCGCATTCACGCCCGAACCAGGGACGAGCTTTGCGGATGCTGGCGACATCAGTGTATGGAATGAAGTATTCCATACCTAAACTGATGTCACCAGCTACTGCAGATGCGCTGTCCAATGAAGCCTCACCTGCAAAGCAGCGCTGACTCCACGGGATAGACGCAAAGTAGTCGCAGAGACCGTCCCAGTCTGCTGACGAGCAGAGCCATAACCGCCGCTTCATCTCAACTGCACGCGCAGGAGATGATACTTGCCTGCGGGCACGCAAGTATCAGGGCTTTGCGGCTGAATGCTTGTTATTTGTGTCCTTTTTTTCCTTTCGTAGTATGCTTTAAAATTAATCCGATTACGTTTTTGATGAGCTCTGCGAGCACGTGGTGGCATTTCACTCAAAGGTACGATTTTTCCTTCTGCTCTTTTTCGGTGATATCTTCCTTTTTCTTTTCTTCGTAATTTCTCTAGTTTCTCTGTATCTTTCTTATTTTTTTCTTTTCTCTTCCTCTCGGCATTTCTTTTATTCTCTAAACGCTCGGCTTGAGATAATTTTGATGATTTCTTTGGCATGCTGGAATGGAAGGAATACTACTAATATACTTAAAAGCTCACACCTAGTATAATTTTCATTCAATTAAAGTGAAAAAAAAAATTCTCAGAGCACGAAGTAAGAGTATCTCACATTGTTGATAATATTTTTTTATTAGTTCATAATGAAATGAAGGTGCTATCTGAGGATGGCGTACTGTGGAGTCAAAACATAACGTTCGGCAGCGGTAGATGCACCGGAACAGTATTCCGGTAGACATAGGTTCGAATCCTGTTTCGAGCATAAATTCTTTATCCATATTAATTTAATGAAAATAAACATAGAATTTCTAAAATTACCCCAGAAACCATAAATCTAATTTTGGTGTAATCAAGCAATTTTGGTGATTAGTCAAACACCACCAAAATCACCAAAATTAGACCACCAAAATTAGAAATGTGTCAAATAAGTTGATTTGACAAAATACTATTCAGAATTTTATAATGACATTACTATTATTTTAAACAAATACCGAACCCTTACGCTATACATTAGGTATTTAAACAAATAACGAGCTTAAAACGTGTTAAATTATCTACACAAAAATTACCGAAATTGTGTCCGAGGGCTTACGAGAGTATTACTTAAGTTTTAAGCGGGAAGTCGGAGCAAGCTGGCACGAGACTGGCACTGGTGCGTGACAGCACAGGACTCAATGATTCGAAAGATGGTAGTAACGTCCCGGTACCTACTTTCAGTACGATTCACGGAATGATTTTATTATTGACACCAAAATGTGAAACTTATCGCGGACGTACCTTATACATTTTTTATAAGATCAAATATAGCACTAAATACTCGAATTAAATAGTCAAGAGGTGGAAAAGCTAATACAGAATTAAAATAAAATTAGGTATATCTAGTAAACTGACGGTGTGTTGATTGGGATGTGATTTTTCTTTATAAAACAGGTTGTGGACGAGCCACCAAAATTATATTTTATATAGAAAATCCTTTTTTTAATAATAATTAAAATAATATCTTATAACTTATTGTGTATGAATTTATTAAGGTAATTAATTGCTTTCTTACACAAAAAAAAAAGATTTATCGTATCTGAACTTTAAGGTATGATTTTCATGGCACCGCCTCATTTTTACGTTTGAGAAATTCACCCATTACGTAAAACTTAAATGTGACGAATTCACAAAGACGAATGTTCATATATTCCACAGACATAATTAAGAATAAGATATATTCATTGTTTTGTACTTAAATTATTACAAATCCAGAAAGGGGGGTCTTCCACTCGCTTAAAATTTTTGTTACTGTTGGAACAAAATTTCATTTCATTTTATTATTACAAACAAACAAAAATAGACGTAAACGCAGTTGCGAGGGTCAGCTAGTTATGTATAAATAAGAAGCGCTCGTGGCACCGCGGACTTAGTGTTCTGTAAGCGATCACTGTAGTAAGCTCATTCACTATGGCCAGTCCTTGGATGGGTGACCATCCATGTGACCACTTTGTGACAGTTATTTGAGCGTCGTTTCCGTGTTTCGGAAGGCACGTTAAGCCGTTGGTCCTGGTTGCCCGTAAAATGGCAGTCGTTAAGCGAAGTTGAAGGCCGTTTTGGCGGCTTGATTAATTTTAACAGCAGGCAGATACAACCTGCGCCTGTCTATCTCAACACGGCAATACAGCTCACCGCCTATTACGTGGGACAAATTCTAAAAAGGTGAAATGTGGGGACATAATAATATGCCTCTGCCTACCTCTTCGGGGATAAAGGTGTGACCATATGTATGTAACTAGCTGACTCTCACAACTTCGTTTACGACGCTTAAGGTGTATGAAACATGAGGTATTTCTTCATCAGTCTCATCAACCAGCGGGTGAAACTGCCCTGTTTGCTTAATCATTAACGAATTTAAAGATTAAGCATATTGTAAAACTAGCTGACCCTCGTAACTTCGTTTACGTCACATAAGGTTTGCAAAAGGAGAGGCACTTCTTCATCAGACTCATCAAGCAGCGTGTGAAACGGCCCTGTTTGCTTTATCATAAAAGAGCTTAAAGATTAAGTTTATTCTAAAACAATTCAGTCCCCGACTTCGGCGCGGACAGAATTATTTTACAACAGCCTTAATCATTAAGCTCTTTTATGATTCAGCCAACACGGCTGTTTAGATTTACCGTCACATTCCAAGGAACCCTTGAATTATAGGTTTTGAGAAAGTTGAGATATCTCTAATTCCTGAACTACAAAACCCTCAGCACTGAAACTTGTGTGAAGCAATCCTAGGTTGAATTCTAGGTTTAGAGAAGTTGAGATGTCTCTAACTCCTGAACTTCCTCGGATCAATTTTCATTCAAATCAGTAGTTTCGGCGTGATACGTATTCGGAATACAGACGGACATGAAAATTTTAAATTTCATTTTGGCTTAAGTAGGTATCGATTAGAGAACGCGTTCTTTTTTTTTTATATAGCTTCCATATTCAGACTCTCGACCCTCAACAGTTTTATTATTATGTATAGATATAGACTAGCAAGAAACTCGGCGGGCACTCACTTTATTCACTTTTATACCTTAACCAATTTGCCGGTAGATGGTTGTCAACTTGTTGACAGCGCCATCTAACGGCCTTTATCCGAACTACGTAGCACACTAAACCACGGAGCATAGGACCTACCTAGTACTCCCATGCGCCGTTAAATGGCGCTAATCAAAGTGTATAAAAATATCGATTCGCTCCATTTGTGAACTCACAATTAAATAAATATTCATTCGAACAACAGTCACCGTCAGAATGGCAGGTTGCCTGTGACAAACGAGTCCCAAAGTATACTCAAAAATTGCTACATGATGGCTTATATTTGCTACACGTCTCCAAGAATTGCTACATATAATACATTTTGAGAAACAAGAATATTTTTTTGACCAGCGATCCTGACGTTCGGATGGCTGGTTGCCATCGCGTTCAGCATGAAGGAGGCAGAATTCCAAAACTTTTATTGCATGAATAATTGCTTAATAATTGCTTCACTCACGAATTTCAGGTTTGAGCTTCATACGTACATCAGGTAAGAAGATACAGCTTTGACTGAAGAAGTGCCTGATACATTGGAATAGTAACAATTTGTGTTACTGCAGCGTCATGTTCTAATCGTGCAGGCGCTAATAATTAAGGATATATTCTCACAAATTTAACGCTGAATATCGTTCCGGGCTAAGACAGGCTACCATTCACGACTGATCCTAGATTATAATATCAGAGATAACTATAGTCTGAAATAACTCATAGGCTCTTTGGAATATATTATGTTCTATTGGGATGCGGGAACGAGAACAGAATCCCACGCAGGCCAAACCGCGAGCGTCAGCTAGTATGCTATAAATTTTATTCCGCGTGAGATTTCTGAGAATAACCCTTAATTATTAGCGCCTGCACGATTAGAACATGACGCTGCAGTAACGCAAATTTTTGCTATTCCAATGTATCAGGCACTTCTTCAGTCAATGCTGTATCTTCTTACCTGATGCACGTATAAAGCTCCAACCTGAAATTCGTGAATGAAGCAATTATTAAGCAATTATTCATGCAATAAAAGTTTTGAAATTCTGCGTCCTTCATGCTGAACGCGAAGGCAACCAGCCATCCAAACGTCAGGATCGCTGGTCAAAAAAATATTCTTGTTTCTCAAAATGTATTATATGTAGCAATTCTTGGAGACATGTAGCAAATATAAGCAATCATGTAGCAATTTTTGAGTATACTTTGGGACTCGTTTGTGACAGGCAACCTGCCATTCTGACGGTGACGAACAACAAGCCTAATCAGTTGAACCGACTCAAATTCCCGTCACCAGTCCAGCCGAGGTACCAGATCCCACAATGGTGCCTACTTGTGGCGACCCACAAGACGTAATAAGCTAAAAGAGTGAATTCTTTTAGCTTAGGTTGAGAGCAGTGTCTCAAAAAAGCAGTGTGTTAATAATAACTATAATATAAGTATTTTCATCAGTAGACAACTGATGAAAATACTTATATTATAGTATCCCTTAGCACAAGGTTATATTAGCTTAAGTTGTGTGCGAATGTCCACAAATATTTCTTCATTTATTTATATTGAAATGATTAAGTACCGCTTACAATATAAGCATGATTACCTTTCGAAGTAATTTAATAAAACAATACGAAAAATAAGTTGAAATGCATTATATTCTCACGTAATGCAGCATGCATTGTGCAACTCGGGCTCTGGCTCTGTTGCACGCATTACTCTGTACATGAATGAAAATATAACATTTTACGAGAATATTTTGCAGACCAGAGCGACACACGTCCGTCTAGCAACACGACTCCCCCCGCACTAGATTTTCGGGCGAGCGCGGGGAAGCAAGTAACGTGATGTATTCTTTCAATACATTATTGGATATAATTAGTTAAAACTTATACTAATTCAAAATTGAAGAAAACCATTTTAGAGGTCTATGTTTTCTTTAGTCTCTGATATAAATTTTATTATCATTCATTAATAAATAGATGTCATACAACGACTTCTTCTAAAAAATTATGGGCTATTTCAGTGATGTTTTACAAGTTATTTATAATAAATACACAATTCCTGATGAAACCATCCTCTGGAACACATCTTGTAGATTTCAAATCTACTTTTGGCTGTCATTTTTCGTATACTAATACCGAGAAGAACGTCTTTATTTGCACCTCTTTTTCACAAACTTTGTCAACCACTCCCCTTAAGTTCAAGTTAATAACGCTTCGCATTCACGAGATAAAGGGTCTTGACACTCAGACGGACGGGCGAACGGATTGGACGGACGGACCGATGTACGTACTAAACCCTCGTTGGGCTAGCCCACCTCGACTCGCACTTGTCCGATATTATTTCAGTAACTTTTTTGTAGCCAGGTTTTTATAAAAATAATTTTATTTGGTGTTTTAGTTACCCACAACTTTAACAAAATTTGACATTGTTTGTTATGAGCGCTTTACTTAAATAACTACGGTAAAAATTTTTAAAACAATAGCTCACTTCGGTATCAGACGCTGCTGCCTAAAAAAAATGTTCGTTAATTCTTACGTATAAAAATATACATACAAAACATCACAAGTGTCACCAAGTAAAGTGCCCCCGACGGGGTAGACAGGGACTACCCTGTCTACCCCGTCGGGGGCACTTTACTTTCTACGATCTACGCTGCGATCATAGGAAACCACTTTCGATTTTTCTGCCTTCATAAGTATCTCTATACATGATCTCGATAAAGGGTACTCTTGACCAGACCTTTGCTCAAAATATTATCGATTTGATCAATATGACTACCCCGGGGTCGACCCCTACTAGTTTTTCCATTCACTCTCGCCTCATAAAATCTGTTTCGGCAGTCTGCCGATTTTCCATCCATTCTCTCCACATGTCCGAACCGATTAAGCATCACCTTCTCTATCTTAGTCACAACATCTTATGTTAATGTTCCCAGATTACACTATCTACTTCTTTCTGTATCATCGACATCACTCCAGCTATACTTTGCCAGCTTCTCATTCACTGCATTAAATTTACTTTTATGTATCTTCTGCTACACTCAACTTACAGTACAATTCACTAGCTTAGGGACAAACACTCTTGGAAAGTCATCCTTCACTTTTTAGACATGTTTTGACAGCCTCTGACCCTTTCTCCTGCTCCTAAAGGTGTAAAAGGCTCGTAAAGGTATGAATCATTTACTTGAATTCCTGCCAAAACTCTTCATTCAATATCATAGTCACACTTTCCATCTCTTACAAGTTTTGAATTCATGTATAAAAACTCTTTCACGTGTTCCATAAATATCGCGCAATTTATCAAAGGTACATTTTTCTCTGTTTCAAAAACCATTACTTGCCTCTTGTTTACATTCACATTCATATTAATAAGTAATATTACCCACCAACTGCAACTCCTTACCAGGTGATGCTAGTATTACCTTATTATCAGCGTATAGGAAAATTTGACAGTTAGTTCAATCTTTTTTAATCCTTACGCGCACTCCTACAGTTCCTACAAGCAACTGTCCATGTGTGTAGGTTAAACAACCACGGTGTGAGACAAGGCTGTGTAGTGTCACCGAGGTACCGTCACCTTTTTCGATCGGAAAAGAGTTTGTGCAAGCTCCATTGATTCTGACACAAGCACCGGAACCCTCATAGCGAGATTTCAATGGTCGTATCAGGTTGTTGTTCACTTCATGGACAGTGTTGATCTTATTCCTCACTACTTTGTCATAGGTTTTTCCGAGTCTACGAAGATGCAATAGACTTTTTGCCAAAACCTCTTCAGCTAGGCATCGGAAGGAAAAGACCTGATCTGTGTATCCCCTTCCTTTATCAATAAATTGTTCATATCGTTATATTTTTTGTTCATCGATTTTATGAAACTTGATCTCATTTTCATTCCTGTTTGACAGGAAATAATTTTAATATTGACAAGTTTATTTTAATAATTTAAAGACGAGTTTTTGATTAAGTAGACATTGTTATTTTGTTCAATTATTATGAAAATTTATTTTTATACACATTTTTTTCTCAATTTATCATTCACCTTTGCTTAGCTATAACAAAGTTAACAGTGATTGAGAATTTGGTTACCTACTTATTTTTAGCTAAGTAAAATTCTATTAAATTAATTCAAAATTTCCAAAAAAGTCATAATGCTAGATAAATAAAAGTTAAAATTCCTTAGCTAGAATCTTACTAATATTAGGTGCTTACATATGAAATTGGCGTTTTGTATAGGAGGAACAAAAAGTCGAATATTTTTAAATATAATATATTTAATTAATCAAAGTATGAACCATTGTTTTCTATGCATTTTCGCCATCTCATACATAGTTCATTGATCCCTTTACTAAAAAAACCAGTCGGACGGGAATCAATAAAATCTGTGAAGGCGATTTGGACTGCCCCATCAGAGTTGAATTTTTTCCCTTGCAAAAAGTTGTCCAAATTTCGAAAAAAATGGTAATCTGTTGGAGCAAGATCCGGGGAGTACGGAGGATGTTTTAGACATTCCAATTGAAGCTCTTCTAATTTGGTAGCCGTCTGTTGTGCAGTGTGTGGTCTAGCGTTGTCGTGAAGCAGCAGTGGCGTGGAGCGATTGACCAGCCTAGGTTGTTTAGCCGCTAGCTTTTCCATCATGGTTTGCAATTGCTGACAATAGACATCAGCCGTAATAGTCTGGCCAGATTTGAGAAAACTGTAATGAACAATACCGGCACTAGTCCACCAAACGCTTACAAGTAACTTTTTTGGGGTTAATTTTCGCTTGGGGCAGGATTTGGCTGGCTGGCCAGGATACAACCATTGCGCTGAGCGCTTTCGATTATCGTAAAGAATCCATTTTTCGTCACAGGTAATGATTCGGTTTAAAATACCTTCATTATTGTGCCGGTTCAGTAATGTAACGCAGCAGTCGACGCGCTTTTGCCGGTTTGCTTCAGTCAATTCGTGAGGTACCCACCTTTCAAGCTTTTTAATCTTCCCAATTTGCTTCAAGTGAATTAAAACAGTTTTATCACTAACACCGCAGCCTGCAGCTAACTCGGACGTGGTTTGCGATGGATCCGCTTCCACAATAGCCTTCAATACTTCATTATCAACTTGAGTCTCAGGCCGTCCACGGGGCTTGTTCTGCAGGTCGACATTTCCTGAACGAAAACGTTGGAACCAAAAATGAACTGTGTTTTCTTTTGCAACATGACCGCCATACACATCATTCACCCTTCTAGTCGTTTCCGCAGCACTAGTGCCACGGCGGAACTCGTACTCGTAAATAATGCGATATTTTAAGTTTTCCATTTTGTAAAATGAGTGACGCAAACAGAAAAAAACAGAAGAAAAAAACAAATGAATGACGGTCATCGAAGGATAAATACATGAGTAAATAGCTGGGAAAATTTGAATTTGGAATTCCTTACCAAAGAGGAGAAAATCGTAATTAAAGTGGCCAGTACGAAAAACGCCAATTTGATGTGTAAGCACCTAATATTATAAATGCGAAAGTTTCACGCTCAAACCGCTAAACGGATCGGGCTGAAATTTGGTACAGAGATACATTATAGTCTGGAATAACACATAGGCTACTTTTTATCCCGGGAATAGGTTCCCGCGGGAAATAATTTTACGTGGGCGAAGCTGCGGGCATCAGCTAGTCTTACATAAGACTGTAAACCGCATTTTTATACGGAATACTTCGTTATACAGCAGTAAAGCAGCTAAGCGCATTTAAAGCCAAGTATTGCTAAAAAACTTTAAAGCAATTTATAAATAATAACAGCTAAGCTACACGAAATTACTGCGCTTAAAATAGGTTAGGGTATGGTTAACTCTGTTTTAGTAGCGTAACTTGTCCAACTTCGACACTAAGCTGCTCAGCTAAAAGAAAAATTAAGCTTTTTAGTAATAAAAATTACAATAATTTTAGATATAAATAACATCATTTACAAGCCTTCGATATGAGCTACAGATATATCCAAGAAATTTTACATAAACTTCCATAGTTCTTGAGAGACATCAATTTGCATGTTTTTTGATGATATCTCAAAATCGACTTGTTGGGGTTAACCCTATTTTAGCTTAAGTAGGGCAGTAATGGGCCTTCTAACCTAACCTATCCAAGTCGGATTGAGCGGGGTTAATCCTGTAGTGCACATATTTTGAGAAAGGGACATTTTGAGAAAGGGACATTTTGAGAAAAGGACATTTCGCGAAAAGGACATTTTGAGAAAAGGACATTTCGCGAAAAGGACATTTTGAGAAAAGGACATTTCGAGAAAAGGACATTTTGGGAAAAGGACATTTTGAGAAAGGACATTATGAGATAAAGCACAAACCCCACAGCAAATCTCAGGCACTGGTAGGTATATTGATTATTTATTACGACCTTTGTATACATATTCTCTGCTTTGAAATAAAATATGGTAACCAAAAATTGCACGTAGACTGGACCAGGCTTCGCAGTACATTTTTTCGATGTAATGAAACAGCGTAGTACCAAGATGTCGAAGGAAAAAAGCTTCGCAGTAAAATCGTTCGCAGTAGGGTTTCTCGATGTAACGAACCATCGCAGTAACAAGACATCGACTTAACGAGGCGTCGCAGTATGGTGATGTCGGTGAAAGGTTTTCGAAGTACCAAAATTCGATGATACGGCTTTCGCACTAAAGTGGTGATACGCTGTAAGTGCGCATATGCGCTACATTCTTTATCGGCTACAGTAGATGCAAAAACTTTAGTCACTGCTTATCATGGATTTGCTGTGTCGATCCTGCGATATGGCGTAATCTTTTGGGGAAATTCGACAGATTGCAATATAGTATTCAAGGCCCAAAAAAGATGTATCCGATCGATGTTTCATTAAAAATAACTAGTGACCGACCGAAGTTTCGGTTTCGGTTTCGGTTTCGGCCAGTTTCGGCCAAAAAATCGAGTTTCGGCCACAGTTTCGGTTTCGGCCAAAATGGGCCGAAACTTTCGGCCGGGCCGAAACTCACGTGTTCATGAATTTTGAGTGCCTGGCTCTGCTTGTCACGTGGTTGGGGTCAGCCCAACCAGTTAATTTAACACTAACCGAAGATATTGAGATTTACAAAAGACTTCCAATGAATAGTATAATAATAATACAACTTTATTTAAACCCCAAGCAATTACAATTAAATATTAAAAAAAGGGGGGCCTCCCATACAACATACGTGACTTTTTTGCCGCTTTTCTTGTACGGAACCCTACATGCGCGGGTCCGGCTCACTCTTGTCTAGTTTTAGTTATACTCTTATAGCAGGGCACCGTGTGGGTTTAGTGGGTAGAAGTTCGCAATAGCATCTATGTGTAATTCCACACGTGAAAGAAAGAAACTCATCTTTAGGTGGAGATATTTTAAAATAAACACTTGAGAAGATTTATACCGTTGATTGATGGCACTTGGTGGAACTTGCTGCACCTATTGCGAAAATAACCGCCCAACCGCGAGTCGGACTCTCGCACGGAGGGGTTAAAGCTGTACCGTATTAACGAGACATGAGGTCTAACCGTCAGTCTGTCTATTAGTCACGAGGTTGTATCGCTGGAAACGCGCCAGATAGAGGCCTAAAATTTTCACTGATGATGTATTTCTGTTGCCGCTATTTTTTTTAACGCGAGGAAAATCCTACAGTGATGCTATGCCGAAGTCCTACCGACTAAAAACCCGAGTATGCCCTCGGAATGATGCATACTGCGGCCGCGTCTTTGGGACCACCCAAAGACGCGGCCGCAGTATGCATCATTCAATTGTTATCCCGCTACTTGAGGGAGGCGTGCATGAATCTCTCACTTCACGCTATCGTCTAGGACCTGCTTCTGTAAGGACGGTGAGCAGCCATCCTCAGGTCATGGAGGCTAATAGTATAGGGCGCGCCGCCGCAGACTGTGCAACTCGAGTGGAAGAGTTCTCTCCCGCTTCCTTGCCACCGTCTCTTTCACGAGCATGACCTGCTCACAGACTCAAGGGCCCTCGCTTCCAGGTCCCATAGAGGGGTCCCGGCTAGAAGACATGCCGTCTCAACTGAGATCAAGGGGTATCCCCTTATCCTTACCCTGACAGCCATCGCCTTCTGCGGGCTAAGCAATCTAGCCGCATTGATGGCCATCAGGATCTTCGCCCATACGGGAGCCCCGTATATAGCCATGCTCCGCATGATCCCAAGGTACAGTCTCCTGCAGGGAGCGTAGGGTCGCCTGATATTGGGCAACAACCGCGAGAGTTCGGCTGATGCCCTCCTCCCTCAGTTTTAGGACTGAACTTCGGTAGTGGTATCCGAAGTTACACCGGCTATCGAGGCCGAGCCCCAGATACGTCATCGAGAGCTCGATGCCGATGCTGCCGCCCCCTATATGTAAGCTGGATCCCGCAGGTGGCCTTTAGGGCTGCGTCTCGGTGCGTTGCTTCTCGTGCTGTAATTAGGGTGTCGTCGTAACACGTTACGCCGCCACCTCTGAGCGTTGCTCAGAGGTGGCGGCGTAACGTGTACGCACGTGACGTGTACGGCGTAACGACCACGCACCACCCAATCGGAACCGATGTTCCACAGAAGCTAAAATAAAATAATAAATAAAATATAAAATAAAATAAAATTTATTCCCTTTGAAATTTTTAAAAAATTATTTAGGTTTGTCAAAATTTTTGTGACTCTACCGGGGGTTCGGAAATACTACAGACTGAGAAGAACACCCCAAGAAACTCAGTCTGGTCCCTTCTCTTCTAGTATCTTAGTATCTAATACAGTTTTTTTTTAATGTAGAAAGGAGCAATTCGTGTCACTGCCAGGCAGCCTTGTCTTCTAGAAAGTCTTTAATGCTATAATAAGCTTTCTGGCACAATTTAAGTTTTATTAGTTTTTTAAATTTATTAACTGACAAACCTGTTATGGCTGTCGGCAATGTATTGTACATTCGAATACAATTGCCCGCAAAAGAATTGCTTATTTTATTAAGCCTAAATCTAGGTACAGCCAATTTATTCTTATTTCTTAAGTTTAGATTATGGATATCACTATTTTTAATAAATTTACTGTTATTTTTATGAGTATATAATAAGTTTTCATATATGTACTGTGAATACACAGTAAGTATGTTGATATCCTTAAACTTTTCTCTTAATGACTCCCGAATCCCCATACCATAGATAGCCCGGACAGCCCTTTTCTGCAACACAAAGATAGATTCGATGTCGGCGGCGTTACCCCATAATAGTATGCCATAGGTCATGACACTGTGAAAATAGCTAAAGTAGACAAGACGCGCTGTTCTAATGTCTGTCAGTTGTCGGATCTTTTTAACGGCATAGGCTGCAGAGCTCAGTCTGCCCGAGACTTTCTCGATATGAGGCCCCCACTGCAAGTTGGAGTCTAACTTTATGCCCAGAAAGACAGTTTCATCGACCAATTCTACTTGATCATCCCTAATCTTAATACTGGTGTTAACGAGCCTAACATTTGGCAAGGTGAATCTAATACATTTTGTTTTAGTTTCATTTAACAATAAATTATTTGCGTTAAACCAGTGGACTACCCTAGAGAGGGCATTGTTTACTTCGTCAAGATCGCGTTGTCCACGTTCAACTTTAAATATTAAAGATGTGTCATCAGCAAACAAAACTACCTCGTGATCGTCTCTTATAAGGTGAGGGAGATCATTTATGTACACTAAAAATAGAAAAGGTCCCAGAATTGAACCCTGGGGCACCCCCATTGTTACAGCAGAACCATGTGACTGTTTACCATTTATAACTACTTTCTGTACTCTATCTCTTAGGTAAGAACTAATTAAATCCAAGGCCGTCCCCTGGATCCCATAATGATCAAGTTTTTTAATTAAAGTCTGATGCTGGACGCAATCGAAGGCCTTAGATAGGTCGCAGAATACACCATAAGCATCATACGACTCCTCCCAGGCCTCATATATATACTCTAATAATTTGATTCCAGCATCCGTGGTAGACCGACCGCGCTTGAAACCGAATTGTTTAGTATGGAATAGTTTATTTGTATTAAAATGATTTTGCCTTTGATTAAGCATTACCTTTTCAAAGATTTTACTAAACGTGGGTAGTACAGAAATAGGACGAAAATTGGACGGATCCGAGGTGCTACCCGATTTAAACAGAGGAGTTATTTTACTAAACTTCATTAAGTCAGGAAACACACCACTATCAACACAATTATTAAATATTATTGATAATTCAGGAGCAACCATTTCAATTAACGAATTAACTAAATGTACAGAAATTCCCCAGAGGTCAGCCGTTTTCTTAATATTTAAAGATTTAAAAGTTTTTATGATAGTGTGTAAACTAATTTTACTGAATTTGAATATTTCATTACAGCAAGGAACATTTGCTTTTAACAAGGATTCTGCTATTGGGGTAGAAGAACCTAGGGCTCTGGTCAAATCTACTGGAATACGAGAAAAAAATTGTTCAAATTCGTTAGCGACTTCGGCATCTGTTGTAATTATGTTACCATTTACTTTAAGTTTAAAATTATTATCATTTGATTTTGCTTGGCCTCTTGCGGTCTAGCGGTCTAGCGGTGAAGCGGTCCTAAGACCGATCCCTGTGGAACACCGAACGACACATCTCACCGACTCTGCCCTAGCCAGCTCTGTTAAGTTATGGCCCTCTCGGAAAGATAGGCCTCGACAATTCGACGAAGGTATCGAGGCATTCCTTGGTAAATAAGCGCCTCCCAAACGCAGCTCCAGGGCAAGGTGAAGAAAGCGTCGGAAAAGTCAAGAGACACTGCCACCACCAACCACCTCACCCTGTGCTGTTGCCGCTAAAACAAAAAATACTTAGTAAAATCAGAAAAAAGCATCCACACAACAAACGTCCTTTTTGTGCCCAATTTTTTAAACTAACTTTCTGTGCGGAAATCCGACTCGCACTTGGCTGTTTTTTTTTTCTTTTTTTTTTTTCAATATGAACACGTGAGTTTCGGTTTCGGTTTCGGTTTCGGCCGAAACTGACCCTGGGGCCGAAAGTTCGGTTTCGGTTTCGGTTTCGGCTGGAAAACCAGTTTCGGTCGGACACTAAAAATAACAGATAGCTGCAGACCATACTTACTTCTTAATATAGGTATAGTATCCTAACATTGCCATCTTTATATATCTTTGAAGTTGCTATGTTTGTTAAGACTCATCCACTTTTGTTTCCGACATTACAAGAAACAGTGTTCAGAAATAGAAGGGATAATAGCAGACTTCGAATTCACTTTCTGCGAGCAGGTCATGCTCGCGAAGGAGGCGGCGGGCCGGGTGCGGGAGAGAACTGTCCCACCCGAGTTCCGACGTCGGGGCGCCGCCGACGTGTCTTCGCCGAGGACTATCGGCCTCCATGACCGGGGGTCTGAGGACGGTGAGAGGGCCGCTGAAGCAGGCCCTCCCGTGGCATTATTGTAGCAAAAAATTTATTGCCATTAAAATGGTTATTGTGCACCAACCCAAACATAGACACACATGCTATCGCGCAATTTTTTTAGAACATTCTTAAGAGAAACAATTTTGTAGTACATATTTCTTTACATAACTATAAATATTTAAGCAGCACACGCAACGAAGCTCTCAATTGGAATAACTTTTGCCCCCTTTTTGAAACATTTACTATTACTGCTCCGCTCCTGTTCGTTGTAGCGTGATCCTATATAGCCTATGACACTCCGGAATAACGTAGCTTTCTATTGGTAAAAGACTTTTTAAAATCGGTTCAGTAGATCCCGAGATTACCCCTTACAATTTAACAAACACACAAACTTCACTTCTTTATAATAATAGTATAGATAGCAGTACGCACATCTATTGACATTGTTTTCAATTTATTGTATGCTGAAAAATTAATTAGATGATGATTATTATTTATTTACTATTACTATATTTGACATGTCATTGCTAATCTCAATTGTAATCTTTTCTACGTTCAGTATTTGCAGTATAGTTGTTAGCTTCACACTTATATATTTGTACGCCACTTAACAGGCAAAACATGACTGGACGATATTGATTATTGTATACCTATTGGCATACCAGATGTCGTCTGAAGACTTTCTGCTCTGGTATCCCACTTCTGACACCAATTGTTAGGAGGCCGACCCAAAATGTCTTTTTAAAAAAACTATTTCTTCACCACGCAGTTCTATTATTGAAGAACGCTTTGACTACAGAACCTTTAAGTAAATGCAACTGACCGACCCGGTGTGTATGGAATCTAACTAAGTTGAAAAATTGTAAATCAAAATGGAGTATTAATCATAATGTCGACTCTGCACTTTAGTTAGCGTGATGCAGTGCGACGACGTAAATGTCCAGTGTCGACTATGCAATATTTACCTACATGTAAAAAAAATTTAACAAAAAAGAAACCGACTTCAAACAAAACTAAAAACTGAAAAGTAAAATTTACTTAGCACAAAGTTAGTACTAGTGTCCGACCGAAACTGGTTTTCCAGCCGAAACCGAAACCGAAACCGAACTTTCGGCCACAGGGCCAGTTTCGGCCGAAACCGAAACCGAAACCGAAACTCACGTGTTCATATTGAAAAAAAAAACCAGACAAGTGCGAGTCGGATTCCCGCACAGAGGGTTCCGTTACAAAAATTGGGTACAAAAGTTACGTTTGTTGTGTTGATACTTTTTTCTGATTTTAGTAGGTATTTTTGGTTATAGCGGCAACAGAACACGGTGAGGTGGTGGTGACAGTGTCTCTTGACATCGCCAACGCTTTTAACCCCTTGCCCTGGAGCTGCGTTTGGGAGGCGCTTATTTACCATGGAATGCCTCTCTACCTCCGTCGAATTGTCGGGGCCTATCTTTCCGAGAGGGCCATAACTTACCCGAGCTAGCTAGGACAGGGTCGGCGAGATGTGTCGTTCGGTGTTCCACAGGGATCGGTATTAGGACCGCTTCTGTGGAACATTGGTTACGATTGGGTGCTGCGTGGTCCGTTGCTCAGAGGTGTCAGCGTAACGTATTACGAGCGTAACGTATTACGACGACACCCTCATTACAGCGCGAGGAGCAACGCACTGAGACGCAGCCCTAAAGGCCACCTGCTGGATCCAGCTTACATATAGGGGGCGTCAGCATCGGCATCGAGCTCTCAATGACGTATCTGGGGCTCGCACTCGATAGCCGTTGGAACTTCGGATACCACTTCCGAAGTTTGGTCCCATAGCTGAGGGAGGGAGGCATCAGCCCAATAGGTTGTTGCCCAATATCAGAATACCCAACGCTCCCTGCAGGAGACTGTACCGGTTGTACTGGGATCGTGCGGAGCATGGCCTTGTACGGGGCCTCCGTATGGGCGGAGATCCTGATGGCCAGCAATGCGGCTAGATTACTTTGCCGGCAGAAAGCGACGGTTGTCAGGGTTATAATGGGATACCGCACGATCTCAGTTGTTGCGGTATGTCTTCTAGCCGGGACCCCTCTATGGGACCTGGAAGCGAGAAAGCGAGGGCCCTTGCGTCATTGTTTAAATGGCGCAAGGAGGCGTTGGAGCGGGGCCGTAGGCCTCTTTCTGTGAGCAGGTCATGCTCGTGAAAGAGACGGCGGGGAGGAAGCGGGAGAGATCTCTCCCACCCGAGTTCCAAAGTCTGAGGCAGCGCCTCATACTATCAGCCTCCATGACTGGGGACCTGAGGAGGGCTGCTCACCGTCCTTACAGAAGCCAGGCCTTAGTTAGACGATAGCGTGACGTGATAGATTCATGCACGCCCCTTACCAGAAGCGAGATATCATTAACTGAACAACCCCCCAAAGACGCGGCCCCAGTATGCGTCATTCCGAGGGCATACTCGAGGCTCCCAACCGTAGGCTGTTAGGTAGGATACGCGTGGTGTTTAGTCGGTAGGACTACTGCACAGTGAAAATTTTAGGCCTATATCTGGCACGGTCACAGCGATACGACCTCGTGACTAATAGACAGACGGACGGCTAGGCCTCATGTCTCGTTTATAGGGTCCCACTTTAACCCCGCCGTGCGAGAGTTCGACTCGCACTTGGCCGGTAATTTTTTCAATAGGTGCAGCCAGTTACACCAAGTGTCATCATTCAACGGTATAAATCTTCTCAAGTGGTAATTTTAGAAATATCTCCCTCCACCTAAAGATGAGTTTCTTTCTTCTACGTGTGGAATTACTCATAGATGCTATTGCAAACTCCTACCGACTAAAACCACACGGTGCCCTGCCTCTTGGCTGGTTTTGGTTACATTCTAGAGGTATATAACTAAACCTGGACAACAGTGAGTCGGACTAGGACGTAGGGTTCCGTACAAGAACAGCTGCAAAAAATCACGTTCGTTGTATGAGAGACCCCTCTTTAATATAATATTAAATTGTCAAATTCAAATTTTTATTATTTGTTGCTATAGCGGCATCAAAAATACATCATTTATAAAATTGTTAACAGTCTAACTATCACGGTGCATGAGTTACAGCTTGCTGACAGACAATTAGACGACCAACTAAGTCAACGAAACCGACAACAAAGTAGGTAGTAGGGTTATGTAATGTCCTAGATCACCTTTTTAGGATTCTGTAAAAATTGTATTTTAGAACTATTCATTGCAAGTCCTTTGTAAATCTGTAAATCTTCGTTTAGTAACATATTAACTGGTTAGGCTGACCCCAACAACGTCACATGCAGGGCCAGGCACTCAAAATTCATGAACACGTGAGTTTCGGCCAGGCCGAAACTTTCGGCCCATTTTGGCCGAAACCGAAACTGCGGCCGAAACTCGATTTTTTGGCCGAAACTGGCCGAAACCGAAACCGAAACCGAAAGTTCGGTCGGTCACTAAATAATATGTTCACATGAAGTTCAACCCATCTCTTATGTAACGGAGAGTCCCAGCGATCAGAAAAAACATGCAGGATGCTGTTGGTGCTGGTACGCAGGCGTGTCATTATTGAGGCGCTCCGTTTTCTGATCAAAGAGGCAAAGCCGTCTACATTTGCCTCAGCAAACATGCCTGACGCACTGCAGTACCTTGGCAATCCCATCAGCATCCTGAATGCATTATTGTACTGAACTCTCAGATCACTATAATGTCCTGCTCCTGAAGGCAACCCACAAGCTACATGTATACGGAGACTGACAAAACGCGTTAAACAAAGTTGTCTTTACATCTTCTGTGCATCGTGAAAATCTACGAATTAACATATTGGCTCGGACTGCCAGTGACCTCCGCTCCCGTTCAATGTCTACATTATCCTTTAAATCCTCAGTAATCCAGTGTCCCAAGTACTTAAACTCCTTTACCACCTGTAAAGGTGATCCACCCAGCATGACCTGAGGTACATTTAAGTCATGACGGCCCCCTGACTTAAAGTTTTCCCCGTGTTATACAGGAGCCCATGAGCCCCCGCATATATGATTCACAAATACCAACCAGGGTTCTCAATGCACTGATTGAGGGGCTCAGGAGAGCCATGTCGTCTGCATAAGAAACACTATTGATGCATACACCATCCACATGACAACCAATGTTGGTGTTACCAAGCCTCTCAATCAGCCCATTGATATATAGACTAGTTGCTGCGCGCGGCTTCGCCCGCGTGAAATTCAGTACCCGTTCCCACTTCCCGTGGGAACTAATTACCGTGATAGAAAGTAGCCTATGTGTTATTCCAGACTATAAGTTATCTCTGCACCAATTTTCAGCCCAATCCGTTTAGCCGTTAGAGCGTGATTGAGTAACAAACATCCAAACATCCAAACATCCAAACATCTTCACAAACTTTCACATTTATAATATTAGTAGGATTAAAGAGGCGCTGAGATGATAAACCCCCCTGCCTAACCCCACACTGCAGCGTATACTCGTCAGATAACTTCCCCGCCCATCGAACCTGGTTTTTCTGATTGTCATACCAATGCCTTAGTACTCCTACAACTTCTTTTGGGACAGAGGTGTTATATAGCTTATCCCATAACCTACCATATGACACTAGGTCAAATGCCCTTGACAAATCCTGGTAACAGGCATACACCGGTGTTTTCCTAGCTGTATAGTAATGGACAGTCTGTTTGAGTGCTAGAATAGCGCTTTCCGTTGATAAGTTTGGTCTAAACCCAAACTGTGCGTCACTTAACACCAAATGTTTGGCTAGTTGTTGATCTATCAGACTGTCCAGTACTTTTGCTATTATTGTAGCAAGAGAAATCGGTCTGTAATTTTTAATATCCGATGGGTCGCCAGTCCTGTTTACTATGGGAGTATCTATTTCCGAACGAAAAAAAAAATTTTCAAATCGGTCCATAAACGACGGAGTTCTGCGCGAACAAATATAAAAAAAAATTAAAAAAAAAAAATACGGTCGAATTGAGTAACCTCCTCCTTTTTTTAAAGTCGGTTAAAAATAGAGATATACCAGATCGTTACTCCGCAGATTTTGCGTAGCGCGCGCATCTCGACCGCGTTTATTCTACTTTCATGCGTTTCCTGCCATACCCAACTCTCGCTTCCATACGTTAGCGTAGGTATCAGCACCGCATTGTGAACTGCGAGCTGGGCCTTTTGACTTAAGGCCTTGGTACCTAAAAGTTTGCCTAACGCTCCATTCACACTATTGCCTGCAGTTACCGATATTTTCTACATCAGCGGTGTACCGTCTATCCCTGCTAAATGCACATCCAAGATATACAAACTCATCCACCTGTTCCAGCACTACATCATTTACAGTTATCTTGGCATTCGTTCCGTCCTATTCTCTTTCGAATACCATCACTTTCATATTGAAAACGACACTTGTACTATTCCACAATATTTATTATTATAAACCTGACCGGTTTCGCTTTACAGCATTTTCAAAGGTCTAGATGGAAGGACACGGTATTACAGTCTCGAAAACACACCAACAATAACATTTTTCTAGTGTAGGTATATGAATATTAGAGAGATACCAGGTTATAAATTTTCCCCAAATTTAGGGAAATTACAAATTTAAATATTTTTCTTAAATGTATGTTACAATTATGTTTTACATAACAAAGTACCAAATAACCTATTATTTTCCTATTATCTTCTACATTTACCCCAAAAAATATAGGGAGAATAAATTTATTTCATTTTTGTGATATTGCTATTTTACAAACATTATAAAAATTACAAATGTCAAAATGCAATATTCCGAAATGTCAAAAGTACTCATATTCAATTATTAAATTTAAAGATGTCAAATACTATATTACTAAATGTCAAAGTTAAAATGTCAAAACTAATAAATGTCAGAAATTGAAAGTGTCAAATTATGAACTGTCAAATATTGCATTGTATTCATTTGTCACGTGGAACAATGTCCCCCCACAACACCAGTACAGACTTTAGCTAAAGTTATATTGAATAAATGTCAAGTCAATAAATTGTATGTCATTGTTTATAATATTGTAGTAAAGGTGACCTGGTTATGTCTAATTGTTGGTTTAGGATGACGTTTGGATTGGTATTAACTAGTCTGCTTATTTCTAGGGCTTCCAGAGCTGACATTTTTCTACCCTTATCACAGCACGAATGCAAGACTCTAAAATTGACTTTAGGGTCGAATTTGTGATTTTCAACCAGGAGATGCTCTGCGAAATTAGACTCCGTTTTTTTGAGCCGCCAGCCACTAATATGCTCTGCAATTCTAATTTTGAATGATCGGCCAGTTTGGCCAACATATTTTTTATTACAGCTAGCACAAGTGAGTTCGTAAACGCCACTTTTTTGCTCAATTGGCACGGTGTCCCTATTGTTGCATAATAAGTTGTGTAGGTTGTGAGTACTATAAAATGCTGGCCTAAATTCTGAGAGACCCCTGGCACACTTATAGGAGATATTACCAATGTAAGGTATGCGAGCCCATCGTTTCTCCTGCATATTAAAATTGGTGGGCATACCTCCCCCGTATGCCAGTTTAGTAGCAGCCTTTGATCTTTTTTGTGTTACCATTTTGTCTATTAATTGGGGTGTGTAGCCGTTATTTATCGCTATTGATTTAATACACGCCAATTCCTCCCCAAAATCATCCTGCGACATTGGTATAGACAGCAGTCTATGTACAATTGAGTGAAACGCAGCATGCTTATGGCTTAGTGGGTGTCTGGATTTAACGTGTATAACACTATCAGTGAATGTAGGCTTCCTATAAATTTTAAATTCATGTCTATTGTTTGTTAGGCTAATGGTAATGTCAAGAAAATTTATTATGCTATGTCCTATTTCTATTGTGAAAAATATATTGGAATTAATGCTATTAAGAAATGTCAAAAAATGATTCAACCTATCTACACCTCCGGTCCATAAACAAATGACGTCATCTACGTATCTGTACCAATAAATAATTTCCGGTTTATAAATACTATTGCTTAAAATTTGCTTTTCAATGTGATTCATAAATATGTCTGCACATAGTGGTGAGAGAGGACTACCCATAGCAAGGCCATCAATCTGTTTATAAAATTTATTACCAAATTTAAAATAATTTTGGTCTAGGCACACAGATATGGCATGTTCCAAGTCTATGGATATCTGAGGGTCGACTACAGATTGTGTTAAAATATCTTTAATAGCATTTTTACATTCATTTATATGAATACTCGGAAATAAATTTTTTACGTCAAATGAAACCAACATGGCATGGTCTGGTACCTGGATATTTTCAATCTTACTTACAAGTTCGAGGCTATTCTTGATGGTATTTGTAGGTATGAAGTTCGTATGTCGTTTAAATAGCTGGTTAACCTCTTTAGCTAACTTGTAAGCTGGTGCTCCAGTGTATGCCACTACTGGACGGATAGGAACTTCCGGCTTGTGCAGTTTATAGTAGCCATGAAGTTTAGGGGGTTGAGGATTCATCACTTTTAGTTTGTAGGAGCTCTTACCGAAAATGCTATTGGCTGATTGCAATGTTCCCTTCACGGCTTCGTTAAACTTTTTAGTTGGATCTTTTTGTAGCTCCACAAATGATGGGTCTCTCAGAAAGTTGTCAACTTTGGCGACATACTCCTGTTGTGTTGCTATAACTACAGTGTTGCCTTTATCTGCCTTCGTAATGACCAGGTTATGTTGCCGGATTTTGGATCTTATGTTCAAAATTGTCTTCATATCCTCTGAAGTACTGGCCTCCTGTTGTATCGACATCTGTTGCTTCAAAGTTCTACTCAGTACGTGTTTCCTGGTGAAGTTTGTTTCAGCTAAGTCCAGGTCCACGGCCAAGTTATCTAGATCCTTTCGGGATACCGGAATATTAGGACAATACTTCATCCCTTTTTCCAATAATTCTCTTTCTTTATTTTCAAATTCCACGTTGGTAAAGTTTTTAAGCCTTGGATAAAAATCAGTATTTTGATTAGGATAAGAGAGTGACGTTGAAATATTAATCTGTTTTGACCTTAAGTTTGCTAATTTAATTAGATGTCTTCTATGAGTAATGGCTGACAGACAGCGCATCTCAGCAAGAACATCGCCTTGCAAAATTCCGAATTCTAAGTCATGTAGCCGGTATCCCGAAAGGATCTAGATGACTTGGCCGTGGACCTGGACTTAGCTGAAACAAACTTCACCAGGAAACACGTACTGAGTAGAACTTTGAAGCAACAGATGTCGATACAACAGGAGGCCAGTACTTCAGAGGATATGAAGACAATTTTGAACATAAGATCCAAAATCCGGCAACATAACCTGGTCATTACGAAGGCAGATAAAGGCAACACTGTAGTAATAGCAACACAACAGGAGTATGTCGCCAAAGTTGACAACTTTCTGAGAGACCCATCATTTGTGGAGCTACAAAAAGATCCAACTAAAAAGTTTAACGAAGCCGTGAAGGGAACATTGCAATCAGCTAATAGCATTTTCGGTAAGAGCTCCTACAAACTAAAAGTGATGAATCCTCAACCCCCTAAACTTCATGGCTACTATAAACTGCACAAGCCGGAAGTTCCTATCCGTCCAGTAGTGGCATACACTGGAGCACCAGCTTACAAGTTAGCTAAAGAGGTTAACCAGCTATTTAAACGACATACGAACTTCATACCTACAAATACCATCAAGAATAGCCTCGAACTCGTAAGTAAGATTGAAAATATCCAGGTACCAGACCATGCCATGTTGGTTTCATTTGACGTAAAAAATTTGTTTCCGAGTATTCCTATAAATGAATGTAAAAATGCTATTAAAGATATTTTAACACAATCTGTAGTCGACCCTCAGATATCCATAGACTTGGAACATGCCATATCTGTGTGCCTAGACCAAAATTATTTTAAATTTGGTAATAAATTTTATAAACAGATTGATGGCCTTGCTATGGGTAGTCCCCTCTCACCACTATGTGCAGACATAATTTATGAATCACATTGAAAAGCAAATTTTAAACAATAGTATTTTTAAACCGGAAATTATTTATTGGTACAGATACGTAGATGACGTCATTTGTTTATGGACCGGAGGTGTAGATAGGTTGAATCATTTTTTGACATTTCTTAATAGCATTAATTCCAATATATGTATTTTTCACAATAGAAATAGGACATCAATACATATAATAAAATCGTAACAGGTCGCTGTCTGTATATGGAAGATTAATAAGAAAAAATATTATAGGGGGGCTTTATGAACGCAATAGAACCCAAAACAATGATTTTTAGAATTTTTGTCTGTTTGTCTGTATGTCTGTATGTCTGTATGTCTGTATATCTGTTTGTCTGTACGGTTGTGCACGCTAATCTCAGTAATCGCTCAACCGATTGCAATGCGGTTTTTTTTATTGTGTGGAGGTTTGCTCCAGTTAACATTTAGCGTTTGTTTTATGTAAATCGGTTTAGAAATAAAAGAGTTATAACACTTTTAAGAATCAGATATTTTGAAAATTTTAATTGTGGGGTTTCTTTGAATGTGAGTGAACCTAAACTGGCGTGTTGGCTTACCTTCCGCGCCGAAGGCGTGGACTGAATTGTTTTAAAATAGACTTAATCATTAAGCTCTTTTATGATTAAGCAAACAGGGCAGTTTCAGACGCTGCTTGATGACTCTGTTGAAGTAATACCTTTCCTTTCATACACCTTATGTAACGTAAATGAAGTTGCGGGCTCAGCTAGTAGCATAATAAATTTTCTTGACATTACCATTAGCCTAACAAACAATAGACATGAATTTAAAATTTATAGGAAGCCTACATTCACTGATAGTGTTATACACGTTAAATCCAGACACCCACTAAGCCATAAGCATGCTGCGTTTCACTCAATGGTACATAGACTGCTGTCTATACCAATGTCGCAGGATGATTTTGGGGAGGAATTGGTGTGTATTAAATCAATAGCGATAAATAACGGCTACACACCCCAATTAATAGACAAAATGGTAACACAAAAAAGATTAAAGGCTGCTACTAAACTGGCATACGGGGGAGGTATGCCCACCAATTTTAATATGCAGGAGAAACGATGGGCTCGCATACCTTACATTGGTAATATATCCTATAAGTGTGCCAGGGGTCTCTCAGAATTTAGGCCAGCATTTTATAGTACTCACAACCTACACAACTTATTATGCAACAATAGGGACACAGTGTCAATTGAGCAAAAAAGTGGCGTTTACGAACTCACTTGTGCTAGCTGGAATAAAAAATATGTTGGCCAAACTGGCCGATCATTCAAAATTAGAATTGCAGAGCATATTAGTGGCTGGCGGCTCAAAAAAACGGAGTCTAATTTCACAGAGCATCTCCTGGTTGAAAATCACAAATTCGACCCTAAAGTCAATTTTAGAGTCTTGCATTCGTGCTGTGATAAGGGTAGAAAAATGTCAGCTCTGGAAGCCCTAGAAATAAGCAGACTAGTTAATACCAATCCAAACGTCATCCTAAACCAACAATTAGACATAACCAGGTCACCTTTACTACAATATTATAAACAATGACATACAATTTATTGACTTGACATTTATTCAATATAACTTTAGCTAAAGTCTGTACTGGTGTTGTGGGGGGACATTGTTCCACGTGACAAATGAATACAATGCAATATTTGACAGTTCATAATTTGACACTTTCAATTTCTGACATTTATTAGTTTTGACATTTTAACTTTGACATTTAGTAATATAGTATTTGACATCTTTAAATTTAATAATTGAATATGAGTACTTTTGACATTTCGGAATATTGCATTTTGACATTTGTAATTTTTATAATGTTTGTAAAATAGCAATATCACAAAAATGAAATAAATTTATTCTCCCTATATTTTTTTGGGGTAAATGTAGAAGATAATAGGAAAATAATAGGTTATTTGGTACTTTGTTATGTAAAACATAATTGTAACATACATTTAAGAAAAATATTTAAATTTGTAATTTCCCTAAATTTGGGGAAAATTTATAACCTGGTATCTCTCTAATATTCATATACCTACACTAGAAAAATGTTATTGTTGGTGTGTTTTCGAGACAGTAATACCGTGTCCTTCCATCTAGACCTTTGAAAATGCTGTAAAGCGAAACCGGTCAGGTTTATAATAATAAATATTGTGGAATAGTACAAGTGTCGTTTTCAATATGTGCAGCAAGTTCCACCAAGTGCCGTCAATCAACAGTATAAATAACCATCACTTTCGTTTTAGTCGCGTTCAAATGTAAGCCTCTCATTAGACAATCATCTTTCCTCGTTGTGACTAGTGACTGTAGTTCTGATGGCGATTCGGCTATGAGCACGGCTATAATACAAATTGTTTTGCAAGTACAATACTAATCCCAACTACAAACTTCCACAGATAGTTAATAACATAATCAATATAAGATACAGAGTTGAAACAAGTACACCTGAGTACAGCCAATCAAACAATATCAACATTATTCACATTATTCACAAAATCTAAAGATAGATTAGATCTGACAGAAGCTTCACTAGAGACAAATAGGTCATAATTATTGCCTGTCAACATTATGTCTATTAAAGCTTGAACAAACTTTGTGCAAGAAGCTATTTCTCGTGAAGTTAGTGCAACATGTAAGAGAGGAGTATGTCGTAGTCTTCTGACTGGTACTGGTACTCTCAATTTAATCTCGCTGAGAAGATCAGGGCAATTAATTCGTCCTTGGGTTATTTGCACAAGAAAGTTAAGTCAGAAATATTGCGTCTTCTCACTTACAATGATAATAGAGATCCGCAAGATGGTCTAGCTTAAATTTAAACCCTAGGTAGCGGATAAATTTCTTTTGAATCTACTCAACATCATTATAGTATCAGTCATAATTGTCCCAAGTAGTAGGCTAAAATGAAACGGAACGGGAAGGGGAAAATAAGGGCGAACGGGTAGTATAATTATAGCTACTCCCGGTAATAAATTCGTAAATTTTGCTATAACCACTCCAGTTGAAACAAATTTCACTTGGCGCAGCTGTAACTTCTTTAGTTCAGTAGAACACTACAAAGTTATCTTAAAGTTAATTAAAACTATACGCATTAAATTGGAAATTTAATGACGGGCGAAACTATGTTTTTTTCGAAGACAGTCTTTTGTTTTCTTACTATACATACAATGTATTGTTCTTGAACACGATAGTTAAAATGGTGAGTGTTTTTGATTTGTTGAAAAGGAGTAGGAGTATTAAAATTAATTAACCAGACCATCAGCTCAGTCAATTTTGAGTATTAATATTTACTTCTGAGCACATGTTAGGTAGCTCTGAAGTCTGAACATTTTCTAGGAGTAAGAGATTCGGCTAGGCTGTACTGTTGGGCGAGTAAGTCATAATCTATCTAAATATATATAACTCAAAGGTGACTGACTGACTGACATAGTGATCTATCAACGCACAGCCCAAACCACTGGACGGATCGGGCTGAAATTTGGCATGCAGGTAGATGTTATGACCTAGGCATCCGCTAAGAAAGGATTTTGATAAATTCTACCCCCAAGGGGATAAAATACGGGAAGCGGGAACGGGAACAAGTTTTACGCGGGCGAAGCTGAGGGCATCAGCTAGTCTATCAATAAATCTTTTAAAAAGATAAAGTGTTTATTTGTTTGAACGCTCAATCTCAGGAAGTACTGGTTGGATTTCAAAAATTATTTTCCAGTTAATCTATACTCTATACTTATTATATAGAGGAACGATTTGATTGTTTGTTTGTTTGCATCGAATAGGCTCCGGAACTACTGAGCGAATTGTAAAATTCTTTCACTGTTGGGAAGCTACACTCTTTGCGGTGAACATAGGCTATATTTTATTCCCGGATTCCTACGGGAACGGGAACTACGCGGATGAAACCACGTGACGTCCGCTAGTAGTTTGTATAGTAAGGAAGGTTACATTATAGACTTTATAACATCACGCGAAGACGAATAGGGGGGAGCGGCAATTAAAATATTTCGAGAACGGGAGAAACTTATAGCCGTACATGTAACATAAAACAGGTTAGATGGCTCCTTTTATTAATATAGATTTAAAAATTTCAGATAGCTAACCTATTAATTCTCGGCATTATGACATCCACGACGGTATTCGCAGAGTCTGGTTTCATGGGCGTCCAACCAGACGTCAAATTTGACGCAACCAATGACAGATTTGACATAACATCAATGATCAAAGACACTAACAAGTTGTTCAACCAACAAGCCGTCCAGCAACGAGCAAAAGTTGAAAGTGATGACCTAAGTGATGAAAAAGTTGATAATGATGACAAAAATGATAAAGATGACGATGATGATGATGATTTTAGAAGAAGGCTCAAAAGCAATGAAGACGAAGAAGGTGTTTTACAATTTCTAGGAAGTGATAGATCAAGAAAATCTTTTAGAAGATCTGAAAATGATTTTGCGTATCATGATAGGATGGATAGTAACGAAGGTGGTACTCAAGCTGAGTATGAGGCGAATCTAAAACATTTTTTGAGTGCTGACAATTTGAAGAGTGGCAGTGGGAGAAGATGGCTGAATTACGTGAAGCATCTACATAGTGAACAAGAGAAAGAGCCGAGTAGAAGAATGGGCAGTTCTGGTAATGAGAAGGATGTGTTATTGCATTATGCTATGCCGTTTGTGATGAACATTGATGGTTTTATGAAAGTACCTTTGCATTGATGTTTTTATTTTATTTATTTGCCAACAAATTAGGTAACCTGCAGCCGATGGTTCAAAAAAAAAACAAAATGTGTTTTTTACTTGGAATTTTTGAATTTTAATTACAAGTGAACCGACTACGTTCGGTATTAGAGACGAAACTGGAATTTTTAAATTTTAATTACAAGTGAACCGACTACGTTCGGTATTAGAGACGAAACTAAAACTAAACTAAACTAAACTGGGGGTTCCCCTCAGTTTCCGAAAGGCTGATCAACGCTAAAATTAAGTAATCGGCTGTTAAAGGTAGATCCCCACCAGACGATCTAAAATGGATCGCCAATTCCTGCGATCCATGATCCGGGAGCATGAGGCATGGATCATGTAGTGCTGCACATGTGACTCCATAGCGACCGAAAGTTCTAACCGGTGCAACGCGGCGGGATCGCAAGAAAAGTTTTGTTCGTCAGGCTACATGATCCATGCCTCATGCTCCCGGATGGTGGATCGCAGGAATTGGCGATCCATTTTGGATCATCTGGTGGGGATCCGCCTTTAACAGTCGATTAGTTAATTTCAGCGTTGATCAGCCTTTCGGAAACTGGGGGGAAGTGACGCAAGTTGATCGAAGCTGGCCATGTGCGCATTGGTTTTTTTTTTATACTACTTAGGTGGCAGACAAGCTTACGGCCCACCAGAAGGTTGGTAACCGTAGCCTATAGACGTTTGCAACACCAGAGGCGCTACACACGCGCTGCCGACCCGGGCGCAGGTTGTGACGACCCACAGTTGAAATTTTTCAAGCCGCCCGTAAGGCCTTCAACTTGGCTTAACGACTGTCATTTTACTGACAACCGGGACCAACGGCTTATCGTGCCTTCCGAAGCACGGAAACGCTCGTAAATAAATGTCACAAAGTGGTCCACGTGGTGGTCACCCATCCATATCCGGCCATAGTGAAAGTTGCTTACTGCAGTGATCGTTTACAGAACACTGAGGCCGCGGGGCCACGAGCGCTTCTAAAAATTGGTAATTGCAGTGGCGTCAGCGCCTCGTGTTCATGCTTGTCGCTAAGTTGGAATGAAGTGAACTCCGTGTCAGCAATGCCTCCCCCCTCTTACACTAAGATGTGACATAATACGAACTTTCGTTGCACCCTATTAACCATCCATTTTTAGCCGCTCTCTATAAAATAAATTGCAGAGGGGCTTATGGCGAGACTTGTGTCTGTAGTCAGTGACTCTGTTGCATTAAATTACGTCACTAGGTCACGTGGATCATCTGTTCAAAGTTTGAAATAAAACAAAAATGACAACGTCAATCGGATTGAACTTTCACTTTCACAGAGGGGCAGTCGAGTGAGACCGTCTCGCGGCTTCTTGTTTTTATTATCTACTAGAGGACGTCACGCGGTTTCACCCGCGTAGTTCCCGTTCCCGTGGGAATACACTATTTTTTGTTCCATAAGAACCTTCTCCTGACAATACCTCACACAACAAAAAAAGAATTAGTGAAATCGGTCCACCCGTTCTGAAGTTATGCGCTTTTTTTTTTTTTTTTGTTTAACGTGAGGGAAAATCCTCATAGGATGTTATGCCGGACTCTTACCGACTAAAAAACCTCACGCCACGCCTAACAGCCTATGGTTGAGAGCCCTGGGTAAGCCCTCAGGAAGGATGTCCCGTGACTCCCAACAGACCTACGGCCGCCAATGCGGCCTCGCCCAGGGGGTGGTTCGGGTGCAATCCCGCGTCTATGGGGGATTTCGGGTGTGATCCCGCTTCTAAGGGGGGGGCGTGCATGAGTTGCTCACGTCACGCTGCCGTCATGGGCCTGCTTCTGTAAGGACGGTGGGACTGCGGAACTCGGGTGGGAGAGTTCTCTCCCGCATCCGGCCCGCCGCCTCCTTCGCGAGCATGACCTGCTCGCAGAAAGAGGCGGCGCAGTCCCACTTACTCCCGCTGGAGAGCATGGCTCGCACCATGGCCTCGAGCGAGAGAGTGTCCACGCCCAGACCCACTACGAGGACCTGGCGCTGTTGTGCCCACGCCGTGCACTCCACCAGCGTGTGGAGGGCCGTGTCGTCGCTGCGGTCCTCGCAGTGCTGACACTCGGCCGTGGTTTCCCGGTGTTTTCGCCACAGATACCTACCGAAGCTACCGTGCCCGGCAAGCATCTGTGTCAACCGGTAGGAGAGAGCACCGTGTCTTCTCTCCAGCCACTCGTCCATGACCGGTCTGACGGCCGCGATTGTGGCGAATCCCCCCTTTGGTTGCTCAAGTCGCACCTTCCATGTCTCCACGGTTTCCTGGTGGAGCAGGGTCCGCTGGGCCTCGATTTCTCGAGACGCAGGCCTTTGGCCCCGCTCCAGCGCCTCCTTGCGCCATCTGAACAGTGACGCAAGGGCTCTCGCTTCCAGGTCCCATGGAGGGGTCCCGGCTAGGAGACATGCCGCCTCACCGGAGATCGTGCGGTATCCTCTTATCACCCTGACGGCCATCATTCTCTGCGGGCTCAGCAGTCTAGCCTCATTGCTGGCCGTCAGGGTCTCCGCCCATACGGGAGCCCCGTACAGGGCCATGCTTCGCACGATCCCCAGGTACAGCCTCCTGTAGGGAGCGTTGGGTCCCCTGATGTTGGGCATCAACCGCGCGAGTGCGGCCGATGCTCCCCTCAGTTTTGGGACCAAACTTCGGAAGTGATGTCCGAAGTTCCACCGGCCATCGAGTACGAGCCCCAGATACTTCATCGAGGGCTCGATGCCGATGCTGACGCCCCCTACCTGTAGGCTGGTTCCCGCAGGTGGCCCCATCCGAGGTCCGTGGAAGCACAGAGCCTCGGATTTGTGAAGGGCGACCTCGAGACCCAGCCGCCGAATCCGACCCACGACCTGAGCAACCCCTGCCGTGGCCTTAAGTGCTGCGGCACGGTGCGTTGCTCCCCGCGCCGTGAAGTTATGCGCTTACCAACACATTTTGCGATTTATCTATACTAATATTATAAAGAAGTAAAGTTTGTATATTTGTTAAATTGTAAGGGGTAATCTCGGGATCTACTGAACCGATTTTAAAAATTCTTTTACCAATACAAAGCTACGTTATTGTGGAGTGTCATAGGCTATACAGCATCACGCTACAACGAATAGGAGCGGAGCAGTAATAGTAAATGTTTCAAAAACGGGGGAAAAGTTATTCCTTTTGAGAGCTTCGTTGCGTGTGCTGCGTAAATATTTATAGTTATGTATTGAATATTAACGAGGAGACGCTACGGGAGAAAACGCAACGCGACGGGTGTAAATGCGACGGGAACAGGTAATACTCTCTCTTATGTGGCGCAAACGAGGTTGCGCGGGTCAGCTAGTTTTTTATATATAAGATTATCCGTTTAGGATTCCGTACCCAAAGGGTAAAAACAGGACGGATGAGACTTCACTGTCTGTTAGTCTGTCTACCGTTCACGACTGAATCTCAGGAACCTTTATAGCTAAAGAGCTGAAATTTCACATAAAATTTCTGTTTCCGTTAAAACATCAACATACATACATATGGTCACGCCTTTATCCCTGAAGGGGTAGGCCGAGGCATATTATATGCCCACATTTCACCTTTGTATAATTTGTCCCACATAATAGGTGGAGAGCCGTATTGCCGTGTTTAGATGGACAGGCGCAGGTTGTACTGCCTGCTGTTGAAATAAAGCCTTTATCTTAGCTTAACGACTGTCATTACTGGCAACCGGGACCAACGGCTTAACGTGCCTTCCGAAGCAAGGAAACGCTCAAATAAATGTCACAAAGTGATCACATGGATGGTCACCCATCCATGGACCGGCCATAGTGAAAGTTCCTTACTGCAGTGATCGTTTACAGAACACTGAGTCCGCGGGGCCACGAGCGCTTCCTTATCATAAAACATCAAATGGTATTAAAATAATAATCATTATTCACAAACGTGATATTTAGAAGTTTTTGGTACTGATCCCTCCGTGAGCGAGTCCCACTCGCACTTGGCTACTTATTTTACGTGTAGAACTTCATGGATGCTATGACGGACTCCTACTGGCTGAAGCCACATGGCGTTGTTCGCTCTCTCTCGTTCTATTATCATTTCCGCTGACTCAGTGTATTGTGAAACCACTGCGTTAAGATGGGTGCGTTTCCGTGCTTCGGATAGCACGTTAAGTAGTTGGTCCCGGTTGCCAGTAACATTATTGTCGTTAAGTCAAATTAAAGGCCGTCTTGATAACCACAAACTGTAGCTCTCCATTGCAACATGGCAATATGGTTTAATTTAAGATAAGGTACCTACTACACATAATTTGTTGTACTTAATATTGTGTCTGTATTGTTGCAAAATAAACTGTTTTCTTTCTTTCTTTCTTTCTTTCTTTCTTATATGCTCACCAGCATAAGTTGAATGAAATTTATCTGCCTACCCCTTTGTCAGTAAGGCATAATAAATAGGGTGCCTGCAAAAAGATTTTGCCAAAATTTCACTACCCAAACAAACTGACAACCTTTTATTATACCAATGCAATGTTTGGAATGTTTTTAGTAAGTACTTTCGCACTTTTTCACATACATACATACATATGGTCACGCCTTTTATCCCCGAAGGGGTAGGCAGTAGGCAGAGGCATATTATATGCCCATATTTCACCTTTGTATAATTTGTCCCACGTAATAGGTGGTGAGCCGTATTGCCGTGTTTAAATGGACAGGCGCAGGTTGTGACTGCCTGCTGTTGAAATAAAGCCTTCAACTTAACTTAACGACTGCCATTTCACTGGCAACCGGGACCAACGGCTTTTTCAATTCGTCAAATTTTATTTGGCAGAATATTACGTCGGATAATTTCATTATGGCAATTGATCTTTAATCAAATTCATTACAGCAAACAATCTTTAGACAACAAACGTATGGTCAAATGATTTCCTACGACATAACATTAAGCCAAAAAGAAAATTGGGAATTGTAATAATTCAATTTTATTTTAATACTAGCGGACGTCACGCGGTTTCACCCGCGTAGTTCCCGTTCTCGTGGGAATACGGGAATAATATATAGCCTATGTTCATCGCAAAGAGTGTAGCTTTCCAACAGTGAAAGAATTTTTCAAATCGGTCCAGTAGTTCCGGAGTCTATTCGTTACAAACAAACAAACAAAAAAGCAAAAAACAAATCTTTCCTCTTTATAAATTAGTATAGATAATCATTTATTCAATTTCATTACCAATAATTTCAATGGTGTAACTCCTAAACTGTTCCAAGTCATACTGCGCGCCCCGACTTGGATAGGTTAGGTTAGAACACAGTAATCAGAAAATCTCTCTTTCTCTCTCTCTCTCTTTTCTGATATTTGTGAGTTTAGAAGGCTAATGACTCGGAACTCCCGAATTAGCCTTCGTGGTTTTTTTTATGACCATTCAACCCCAACATCAATTTAGATGGTGTAACTCCGAAACTTAATAATTATGTCATTGGCTGAACAATTGACTGAAAATAAATAGTAATTAAAAAAAAATACATGTTATGAAATATTTGCCTTATTTTATTTTGCGTAAAATATGATTGATTTTTCAACTGAAACATTTGACGAAATAAACAAAAAAGCCGTGAGATCGTTCTCACCAGATTGCCCCTCTCTAACACGTTTATTGTGAAAGTTAAAGTTCAATCCGATTGATGTTGTCATTTTTGTTTTATTTTAAACTTTGAACAGATGATCCACGCGCTCTAGTGACGTAGTTTCATGCAACAGAGTCACAGACTACAGACAAAGCCTCGACACTTATGTCGAGGCTTTGTCTGTAGTCTCTCCCCTCTGCACTCTATATTATAGAGAGGGGCTAAAATTGTTAAAAGTACTAGTTGGTAAATAAATTATTGTTTAAACGCTCACTACCCAAACATAATATGTATTTGCGTTACAATTATTTGTAAAGAGATTTTTTGCTAAATAAATTGGCAAATGAAATTATGCGAAAAGTTTTTTGGGAAGTGATAATTTGGCAATTTCTTTTCGGTCAAACATAATTAATAGACCCGAAAAATATATCTATACTAATATTATAAAGAGGAAAGATTTGTTTTTTTGCTTTTTGTTTTTTTTTTTTTGTTTGTAACGAATAGGCTCCCGAACTACTGGACCGATTTTAAAAATTTCTTTCACTGTTGGGAAGCTACACTCTTTGCGGTGAACATAGGCTATATTTTATTTCCGTATTCCCACGGGAACTACGCGGGTGAAATCATGTGACGTCCGCTAGTGTGATATAAAGAGAACTTAGTGTCCCAACATAGAAATGCTTCGTTGATGAATTTTCGCTGCACAAATCCGTTCTGGCATCCATTACATTTTTCTCGGCTCGTTTAGCATGAAAATCTAACTAAAGACTGAAGCACACGCACCGGTTTTAGATAGCGTGGTCGCGCGACCAGTAACTAATTAGTAGCGTTTTATTTCTTAATTCTACGTCGCTGTCGTCGTACTAGATTGTGAAATGGTTGCAAAACTAAAAATAAAACATACTGCTCGTTCGCTCTAACTTTGCCGCTCGGCTCTATACTAAAATCGATTTTTTTGATTAGACGAAGTAAATTGACAGCAACTAATGTCACTTCTTCTTGCAATGTTGCGTATTTTCTATGACGAAGTGACATTAGCTACTGTCAATTTACTTCGTATAATTAAGGCCGCGTGGGTCAGATTTTGAGTTTTTTGAAACAATCCTAGTCAAAAAGTAAAGGGTTTATAATTCTGATAAATATATATATATAATAGTTAAGGATATAAGCTAAACATATTCCAAGCCCGTTACACGATCCAATAAATTTCACTAGATAGAAAAAAATCCCAAAGTTGACTCTCTCAGAAAAGTTTTTTTCAATACTGTGGCTTAACATTTAATATATTTTTTTTGCACTCAATTAAAGCTATTGAGTTTTTATACACATTTTCCGAACGTTTTTTTATACACAAGTATTTACATAGTTATCATGTACGAATATCTACCAAACGCAATAGAATTGCGCCGCTGACGGCCGATCAGTCTCGCGCTAGCGCTTGTGGAGGCAGGACCTGTGTCAGTTTTTTTTGCAACTATTTCGTAATTATTATGCCAAATTACGTTGAAATCGCGCGACAGTATAAAAATATCAGTAATGGGCAAAATGGGCAAAAAAATTAATATTGATGTGTACATACTTATTTGATTTATTTATTATTATTTGACTATTTTATGGAATTAATATAAAGTTATGACATTTTTGATATCAGTACCTACTTACAATATTTTAATTTTTATGTATTGAATTTTTGAATTTTTATTTTTAATTGTATTTTAATGCTGTTGTAATTTTATTGTGGTTGTAATTTATTGTAATGTAATACTTATGGGATTATATTTCCCGAAATAAATTATTTATTATTATATTATTATTATTTCTCTTTATTTTAAAATACAACATATAAATTACATTTTTAAATATACATATAAAAAATATACATTTAAAAATATAAAAAATAGTACCCCACCGGCATCGGGTACAGGGACCAAGCTACCGGTGGTCAGGACTTCAGAGATAGGAACCTCCTCACAATACGTGCCGTGTTTAGAAGAACCGCCTTCTGCATCAAGCCCTTGACCCAACTGCCCACCGCAAGCCTCTTAAGGTGTTGGTCGAGGCTTTTGGCTATTAGTCCATGCACAGAGATCACTATCGGCACAATAATAGCTGAGTCAATACTCCACATGTCCACAATCTCGTGGGCCAAGTCCAAATATTATTATTATTATTATTAAAATGTATTTAGATTAACCGTTACAAATTACAATACTTTGTTATGCTTAATTCAATTACTCTGTAACAGATTACTTGAGTAATTAATTACAATGAGTACTAGCAGTAACTAATTACTGAATAATGGAATTACACGTTAATCTAATTACATTGCAACTAGTTACTCATTAATTCAATTAACGAACTCTCATAATCAAGAACTCTGTCCTGTGAATTCGTCACGGCCCAAGGGGTGGATCGATTTTGATGCGGTTTTTTGATCGTAAGTCAATGTATCCATGATGGTACTTAGCTATACATTTTGAAGACCATCAGGTTAATTCCTGAATGATGAAGGGATTTAAGTGTTTTCACGACATGGTAACCATCTACCTAATGTATTAAAATGTCTACGAATTACATGATCATTTTGCAATCCAACATGGCGGCCGCGCCGTAATCACAAAATTTCATGATGGGTATCGTTTAAGGGGTTTCTTGGTATGCTGAGTACGAATCACGTGATAATTTTGCAATCCAATATGGGCGCCGCGCCGTAATCACAAAATTTCATGATGGGTATTGTTTAAGGGGTTTCTTGGTATGCTGAGTACGAATTACGTGATAATTCTGCAATCCAAAATGGCCGCCACGGTGTAATCACAAAATTTCATGATGGGTATAGTTTAAGGGTTTTTTTGGTATGCTGAGTACGAATTACGTGATAATTCTGCAATCCAATATGGCCGCCGCGCCGTAATCACAAAATTTCATGATGGGTATCGTTTAAGGGGTTTTTTGCTATGCTGAGTACGAATCACGTGATAATTTTGCAATTCAAAATAGCCGTCACGCCGTAATCACAAAATTTCATGATGGGTATCGTTTAAGGGGTTTTTTAGTATGCTGAGTACGAATCACGTGATAATTTTGCAATCCAATATGGCCGCTGCGCCATAATCACAAAATTTCATGATGTGTATCGTTTAAGGGGTTTTTTGGTATGCTGAGTACGAATCACGAACTAATTTTGCAATCCAATATGGCCGCCGTGCCGTAATCACAAAATTCTATGATGGATATCGTTTAAGGGGTTTTTTGGAATGCTGAGTACGAATCACGTGATAATTTTGCAATCCAATATGGCCACCGCGCCGTAATCACAAAATTTCATGATGGGTATCGATTAAGGGATTCTTTCGTATGCTAGGTACCAATTTAATGTAATTGGCCTTAATTTTACAATGAAAACCTTTTGTCATAGTATTTGGCATTGCTAGACCTAAACTTAATAAGCAAATCTTTTTAGTTTACTACTGTTAATAGCTTAGGCGGCCAAATTGAATTCCAAAATTATCATGTTATTCGTACTCAGCTTTCGAAAAAACCCATTAAACGATATCCATCACGAAATTATGTGATTACGGCGCGGTGGCCATTTTGGATTGCAAAATTATCATGTGATTCGTACTCAGCATACCAAAAAACCCCTTAAACGATAACCATCATGGATTTTTGCGATTAAGGCGCGGTGGCCATATTGGATTGCAAAATTAGTACGTGATTCGTACTTAGCATACCAAAAAAACCTATAAACGATACCCATCATGAAATTTTGTGATTACACCGTGGCGGCCATTTTGGATTGCAAAATTATCACGTGATTCGTACTCAGCATACCAAGAAACCCCTTAAACAATACCCATCATGAAATTTTGTGATGACGGCGCGGCGCCCATATTGAATTGCAAAATTAGTACGTGATTCGTACTCAGCATGCCAAAAAACCCCTTAAACGATAACCATCATGGATTTTTGCGATTACGGCGCGGCGGCCATATTGGATTGCAAAATTAGTACGTGATTCGTACTCAGCATACCAAAAAACCCTTTAAACGATACCCATCATGAAATTTTGTGATTACACCGCGGCGGCCATTTTGGATTGCAAAATTATCACGGGATTCGTACTCAGCATACCAAGAAACCACTTAAACGATACCCATCATGAAATTTTGTGATTACGGAGCGGGGCCCATATTGGATTGCAAAATTTTCACGTGATTCGTACTCAGCATACCAAGAAACCCCTTAAACGATACCCAACATGAAATTTTGTGATTACACCGCGGCGGCCATTTTGGATTGCAAAATGATCACGTGATTCATACTTAGTATACCAACTTTAGAAAACTTTAGAAATTTTTATGACCAGTTATAATGTAATTTACATTTTTTACGCAACTGTAACCATCTAGCAAACTTACGCAACGGAAACTCTCAAAAGAAATGAAATATCCTAGTTTTCGAAAAATGTTTCGTTGCTGCTCAGCTCTTATTCGCCTTAGCGTGACGTTATATATTTTGGTATTTTTCAAAAATGGACATTCTGTTAAGGAACTTTTGAAATTACACTAGCAGTCTCTTAGACTCTAGAGTTCAAACAACTAAACAAACAAACAAACTCTTTAGCTTAAAAATAATAGTATAATATATATAATTAACTCATTTATTTAGGAAACTCGAATTGGACTCGAAAAGGAACACTACACTTAATAAAGTTAGATGCATTTACTAAGTACGTCAAACAAAGTTAGCATGCTGTTTCTTTCTACTCTATTGTATACTGTGGCATGAGAGTTGACTGCCGCTGCCGGCGCGCGGTGTGTTTCGCGCCCGGGGCGAGGGGAGCGCCAAATGCCTACTTGTGCGCAATAACCGCCCCTTAACAATTCGGGTATACGCCTCTACGCCAGCGGCAAAGTTAGAGCGAACGGGTAGTATTTAGCATTTGGATCGCTCACGTTTGATTGATTTTCGGCGGGATTACAATGACTAAGTATATTGTAATTAGGGCTTGAACTCCGGAATTCCGGAATTGACATAATTCCGGAATTCCGATAAAATCTAATATCGTTCTCAATTCCGGAATTGGCGAGATCAATACCGGTATTTCGATATTGAAAAAAAAAAAAATTTCGCTTCTTTTTTAATTTCATTACAAATAAAAATGTAGATAATAAGCTTCTTAATTAGGATTTCTCTATTAACAAATTAATTCGATTATGTACTTAGGTATTAATCATTTTATTTGATGATATTTCTTAAACCTACTAAGAAAGTAAATCCATAAAACTAATGGTATTTGATAGAAAACATACTATTTAAATAATAATAATATTATTGAGGACATTTTTGTATTTTTTTTTGACATTTAGACTTCAATTTATAGTGCGAACTTAGGCCTAGCTCTGACTTATGCTACGAGTTAAATTTAACTTTGATAGAAACGCTGTAAGAACTTGACAGAGGTCTCGCTCAGAATAGTTCTAGTAGTTCTGACGGAACTCATGGGGCCCGTACCTTACTATTAGGAGCAAACTTTGCCCCAAGGCGCTCCACTGACCCAGAGTGAGGATGGTCCTGGGTTCCCTATATAACATATTACTTCGCACATGGCTCCGTCTCAGGCACCCGACGCTGATTACAGCGAGAACGACGTGCCCGAAATCACTGAAGGTGAGTTAGGGACGACTGTACTGCAGCTTAGATTCCGCAGGGACCGTGCCCCTGGACCCTACAGCATTCCAGGCCGAGCGTGGCTCCTGGCTCTTGAGGATCTCGAGCCTCGAGTGAAGGAGCTCTTTAGTGCATGCCTCGAAAAAGGCCAGATTCCCAAGGTCTGAAAGACAGGGAAACTGGTTCTGATCCGAAACGCAAGGTGGTCAGCAGTCTACCCATCCGGGGATCGGCCGATCGTGTTGCTCCGTTGAGCAACTCCGGCCGATCCCAGATCGGTCGATCCCCAACAATTATACGCTCAAGAAGCTTGCATTCCTCGTTAGGTATGCAAGCTCCTTGAGCGTATCATTGCACAGCGCACAGTCGGGCACCTCACACGCGTGGGGCCAGATCTGGCGGAAAACCAGTTTGGTTTCCGTCAAGGGCGCTCCACCGTGAATGCGATCATGCGCATTAGAAGACTGACGGAGGAGTAACATCGCAGGGTGAGGTGGTGTTGAAAGCGATGGCGATGTCAAGAGACACCGGCATCGCCTTCAACACCTTGCCCTGGAGCTGCGTTAGGGAGGCGCTTATTTATCATGTGAATTGAATGAATTGTCGGGGCCTATCTTTCCGAGAGGGCCATAACTTACCCAAGCTGGCTTGGGCCCAGCCGGGTCAGCGAGATACATCGTGCGGTGTTCCGCAGAGATCAGTCTTAAGACCGCTTCTGTGGAACATCGGTTACGATTTGGTGCTGCGTGGTCCGTTACTCAGAGGCGGCATGTCTCGAGGATCTGGCAGCGAGGCAACTTGCGTCCTTATTTAAATAAATTGATTATATTTCTTATTTATTCTTTTCTGGTGCAAGGAGGCGCTGGAGCGGGGTCATAGGCCTACGTCTCTAGAAATCTAGTTTCAGCAGTTCCAGCTCCACAAGGAAACCGTGGAGACCTGGACTTGAGCAACAAACCGAATCGCCACATCACATCACACAAGGGGGGAATTGCCGAATCGCCACAATCAAGGCGGTCAGACCGGTCATGGGCGAGTGACTAGAGAGGAGCCACGGTGCGGGTGCTCTGTCCTACCGGTTGTCACAGATGCTTATCGGGCACGTGAGCTTCAGTAAGTATCTGTGAAGAATACACCGGGAAACCACACATGAGTGCCAGCACTGCGAGGAACGCAGTAAGGACACAGTACTTCACACACTAGTGCAGTGCACAGAGTGGGCTTAACAGCGCCCGGTCCTCGTGGTAGATCTGGACGTGGACATTTTCTCACTGGAGACCATTGCTCGAGCTATGATCTCCAGTGGGAGTAAGTGGGACGCCACTGCGTCTTTCTGTGATCAGTTAATGCGGCGAAAAGTGATCGAGAGAGAACGCTCCCACCCGAATTCCCATGTCTTTGCCCAAGACTATCGGCCTCCATAATCGGGGGCCTGATGACGGTGGGAGGGCTAATCGCCGTCCTTACAAAAGCGCGCCCAAAACGAAAGCGTGACGTGAAAGATTCACGCACGCCACACGCCCTGAGATGCGGAATAACACCTGAACAAGCCCTAAATACGCGGGATAGCACCCGAACCTCCTAGGTGAGGCCGCAGTGATAGTCAAGGTCTGTGGGGAATCCTGGGCTCATCCTTCTGAGGGCTTACCCGGGCCAACCGTAGGCAATAGTTAGGAAACGTGTGGTTTTTAGTTGGTTACGTTAAAATAAGTAATTCTACTGGGAATCAAAGTAGTTTATCACTAATCACGTAGGACTGCCAGCCCCCGTTTCTTTTTTTACATATCACTATTTTGTACAAAACGAAACTTGATTGAGTTCCGGAATTCCGGAATTCCGGAATTCCGGAATTCAAATACTGAATATCGAAACCCAATTCCGGAACTGAAAAAGCGTCCGATATTCAAGCCCTAATTGTAATATTTTAAATAAGTAAATAAGGGCAAAGATTCTCTCCACTGTATGAGTGGTTTGGAATCGAAAAGGCCTCTACTTTTCATTCATATTCACATCTACATGGGATTAAGTCGACGACTTAATCCCATGTAGATGTGATGTAAATGAATATTCGGCATGATGCACAAAGATGTTATTATCACAATAATTACAGAAGATCTGTACTTCGACTGCCTCTGTGGCGCAGTTGGTAGTGTAACCTCCCGTCGTAACAAATATTTGTGTGATCGGCTAATGTTTGTTTCGGAGTTTGGGTGTTTTTTATGTACAATATGTAATTATGTACGTATTCACAAATATATAAGTATGTGAATCAGTCGTCTAAATCCCGTAGCACAAGCTTGTATGTTAGCTTAATTTGGGCTAGATGATGTTGTGTAAGATTGTTTACAAATGCATTAATATTGATACAGATCATCTGTATATTGTGATAAACAGCTATTATTCTGCGCAGCGTCAACAGCTCTGTTAATAATGAAGTTTCTTCTTTATTACATACTAGCGGACGTCACGCGGTTTCACCCGCGTAGTTCATGTTTCCGTGGGAATACGGGAATAAAATATAGCCTATGTTCACCGCAAAGAGTGTAGCTTCCCAACAGTGAAAGAATTTTTCAAATCGGTCCAGTAGTTCCGGAGCCTATTCGTTACAAACAAACAAACAAACAAACAAACAAAAAAACAAATCTTTCCTCTTTATAATATTAGTATAGACTAGCGGACGTCACGCGTTTTCACCCGCGTAGTTTCCGTTCCCGTGGGAATACGGGAATAAAATATAGCCTATGTTTACCGCAAAGAGTGTAGCTTTCCAACAGTAAAATAATTTTTCAAATCGGTCTAGTAGTTCCGGAGCCTATCGTTACAAACAAACAAACAAAAAACATATCTTTCCTTTTATAATATTAGTATAGATTTAAACATAGGTTTTATTTTTAGCTGTCGCCTAAAATTCCTTGCTGTGTGTTACCGCCGCGCCGACGCCATGTTTGCCTGGCATAAAACTAGTGTTGTGTAGTTCAGCCCTAACGTTAGGCCATAAAACACGAATGCTGTGTAATTAAAACGGCATCAGGCGGGCACGCACGCGCCACTTGCCACGGACGTGACGTCACGGACCACCGCCATTTGCATTTTTTTCGCGCCAACCGCGAACATGTGACGCGGGCGAAATAATGCTTTGACTTAGCTTTTTAAACATAATATTTTTTGGATTGGTGATTAACCAGTAACGTCGCAGTCGTTAAACCAATCTGAAGCCAACAGCATGTAGTCACAACTTGCGCCTATCTATTTCAGCACGGCAATACACTATTACGGATAAATATGCTAATGTTGAAATAGTAGCGTATCGTATACGTATGCAAGTCTTCTGAGTCAAAGAGTAAAAGAAACATTGATTGTGTAAAGTATTTATTTAACATAAACCAAAGATAATATAATAGTATTACATACAGATCGGCAACTCTCTGCCTCCCACCGAGTAAGCTTCCCCAACCAAAGCTCATGTGTCTATTGCCGTGTTAGTACTTGAGAGAGTGTCACTGCGTTGCATTACGTATTACTACCTACGTACTTTGTGCTATTGCTTTGGTTTAATTTGTGCTTAGCCGAGGGTAGTTTTGAAAAAAAAAAGTACCTACATACATGAGATAGCGTTCTGTTCCTTATTATTTTGTTTCCATAGCTAGTGTCCCTAGTATACTCACACACACATTCAAGCTTGATTCAAGCATTCACATTACGTGTATATTAGTGTGGGTGAAAACGAATATTTTTGTATGGAGTTTCCGCCCTGTGCATAAACGTAGCAACTACGTCGTAGACGTGCTACGAAATTAAACCAAATGTGCTAAGCTGTAGACTTCAAAACAAAACATAGTGCCTTGGTAAGATGACTCACACATAAATAAAAATAAGAGATTGTTAAACGAGGGTGGAAAGTATCCATTTCCGAGGTATTTAGATTATGGACTATGGTCCTAGTCGGAATTGATTCTCTTACCCGTGTTAAACACTCAACTTTTCATTTCGAATATGAGGAAAATAAAACCAGTTGTTTAAATAAACTATTACAATTAACTATAAATTATTTATTATAAACAATTTATGTCGACTTCTTAAATTTTAAATATGGTAAATACTCACCGCGTAATTGTTGCAGTTATAGATTTAGGATTTTTCGCCACTTGCAGCTTATTCCGCTCAAAGAAGTTTGTGCTAAGTTCACACTGGCTGTTTAGAGAGTCACATGACCGCAGCTTTCTTTTTAATTAGTTTTTTTTACTTAAAACTATTCACAGCTGACAGCAGTTCTATTTTTAAAGTTCATTCCGGCCCTTAGGTGAGAAGTAATTTGTATGAGTTTTTCCCTCTCTACGGAGGGAAGCAGCATTTTCCATCCAATAATCAGATCAAAACAACACTACTTTCCGAGTATGAGAACTGAAAAAAAAATCTTACTACCAACACCGCGTATTCATATGTATCGTATGTCCAATTATGACTAAGTTTAACTCCATTAAAGCGGTGGAATTTTACGACAAACAAAATACCTTTTTTTTTGTTTAACGTGAGGGAAAATCCTCATGGATGTTATGCCGGACTCCTACCGACTAAAAAACCTCACGTCACGCCCAACAGCCTGTGGTTGGGAGCCCCGGGGAAGCCCTCGGAAGGATGTCCCAGAACTCCCAACAGACCCACGGCCGCCACTGCGGCCTCGCCCAGGGGGTGGTTCGGGTGCTATTCCGCGTCTTTGGGGGGTTTCGGGTGTGATCCCGCTTCTAAGGGGGGGCGTGCGTGAGTTTCTCACGACACGCTGCCGTCATGGGCCTGCTTCTGTAAGGACGGTGAGCGGCCCTCTCACCGTCCTCAGACCCCCGGTCATGGAGGCCGATAGTCCTCGGCGAAAACACGTCGGCGGCGCCCAGGGCGCCGACTGCGGAACTCGGGTGGGAGAGTTCTCTCTCGTAACCGTCCCGCCGCCTCCTACACGAGAATGACCTGCTCGCAGAAGGAGGCAGCGCAGTCCCGCTTACTCCCGCTGGAGAGCATGGCTCGCACCATGGTCTCGAGCGAGAGAGTGTCCACGTCCGGACCCACTACGAGGACCTGGCGCTGTTGCACCCACGCCGTGCACTCCACCAGCGTGTGGAGCGCTGTGTCATCGCTGCGGTCCTTGCAGTGCTGTCACTCGGCTGTGGTTTCCCGGTGTTTTCGCCACAGATGCCTACCGAAGCTACCGTGCCCGGCAAGCATCTGTGTCAACCGGTAGGAGAGAGCACCGTGTCTCCTCTCCAGCCACTCGTCCATGACCGGTCTGACGGCCACGATTGTGGCGAATCCCCCCTTTGGTTGCTCAAGTCGCACCTTCCATGTCTCCACGGTTTCCTGTTGAAGTAGGGACCGCTGGGCCTCGATTTCTCGATAAGCGGGCCTTTGGCCCCGCTCCAGCGCCTCCTTGCGCCATCTGAACAGTGACGCAAGGGCTCTCGCTTCCAGGTCCCATAGAGGGATCCCGGCTAGGAGACATGCCGCCTTACCGGAGATCGTGCGGTATCCCCTTATCACCCTGATGGCCATCGCTCTCTGCGGGCTCAGCAACCTAGCTACATTGCTGGCCGTCAGGGTTTCCACCCATACAGGAGCTCCGTATAGAGCCATGCTGCGCACGATGAAACAAAATACCTTATATAATTTATAATTTATTTTTGAACTAATTAAAGAAAATGCGCCGACTTTCTAAACAGCCATCCAGTGTAAACTTAGCGCAAACTTCTTTGAGCGGAATAAGCTGCAACAATTACGCAGTGAGTTCCATATTTAAAATTTAAAAACTGACATAAATTGTTTGTAATAAATTGTTTGTAATAGTTTAGTTAAACAACTAGTTTAATTTTCCTCATATTCGAAATGAAAAGTAGAGTGTTTAACACGGGTAAAACAATCAATTCCGATTAGGACCACAGTCTAAATACCTCGGGAATTGATTCTTTCCACCCTCGGTTAACAATCCTCTATTGTTGTGAATTCGTTAATTGTGTGTGACGTTGAATAAGCACAAATTTTAAGACATTGCAAGACTTTCATTGAGTGCAAAGTCGAAGTATTTAATATTTACGTTGAACTCTTCAATTATATTAAATAATAATAATAATAGATAACAAATTAATAAAAAAATAATAATAAATAAATAATATATTAAAATGCTTGTGTTAGAAGAGGCCCTTATCTACCTTTTAGAATTTTAGAAAAAACGAGGAACTGCGCTTAAAAGTAAAAAAATACATCGTGTGTTGTTCTTATATTGAAAACAGATGGTTTAGAAATAAACAGTATTATACAACTATTATACTATATCTATTGTCTTGTGCACCGTCTGTGCAAGTAGTTGCTAGTAGGTATTTGGGCACGTGCGTCGACCACAACGCCTGGAGACCAACTGTTCAAATAAGTAAATAATGTTTGAATTTGGAATAACGTTCGATTGGCGACAGTTGAACAGTCAGCATGCTAGTCTGGTCTTTGCTTATTGTTATTTTAATGAAGTTTAAAAACATTTCATGAGAGTTCATCGTAAAATGTTTTTGAAACAAAGTGAAAATTACTTTGAGGGACCTACATGACGGCAACCTGCATTTTCACTTGGTAACTAGATGTATTCTGTGAACCGCAATAAGATTCTTATATAAAACTAGAAAAAAAGCAGTAAATTTTGGGGGTCCCCATACTCAGAACTGAAACTTATTTTTTTTTAATCAAACCCATACGTGTGGTATGTGTATAGATAGGTCTTCAATAATGCTATTGAGGTTTCTAAAATCATTTTTTTCTAAAGTGAATAGTTTGCGCAAGAGACACTTCCAAAGTGGAAAAATGTGTGTCCCCCCCCCCCTCTAACTTCTAAACTAAGAGAATGATAAATCTAAAAAGAATATATAATGTACATTGCCATAAAACCTACCAACGAAAATTAGTTTGAACGAGATAGAGCTGGTAGTTTTTTTTTAAAACGTCATAAACCGCAATTTACGGTTCGAAAAATCACTACCATTGCGAACGTGTTAAAACATCAATCAAAGTTACAACGAACTATAAGAACTTTTATATTATGTTACTTGCTGCTACGAAACCCTTCATGGGCGAGTCCAACTCGCACTTGGCCGGTTTATTATACATTCTCTAGTTTAATACATATCTACATATGGTCACGCCTTTACATAGGCAGAGGCATATTACATGCCCACATTTCACCTTTTTAGAATTCGTCCCACGTAATAGATGGTGAGCCGTATTGCCGTGTTGAGATGGGCAGGCGCAGGTTGTGAATGCCTGTTGTTGAAATTTTTCAAGTCGCCAAAAAAGACCTTCAATTTGGCTTAACGACTGCCTTGTCTTAGCTTTACTGGCAACCGGGACACGCTTTAAAAAAAGGTCACCCATCCAAGGACTGGCCATAATGAAAGTTGCTTAGTGCAGTCCGCGGGGCAACGAGCGCTTCATAATTCTAGTTTAATATAATCACATTACAGTTTTTTTTTTTAAGTTTTCGTGATAAAGTCATTTTTGTTGCCTAACATCCCGATGAATCGGCCGTGCGTACTAACATTAAAATTTCAAAAAAATCAAAATGGCAGACTTTTGGAGCTAAAATGAAATCGTTGATTTTATTTTTTACATGCTCTGCAGCCTCTAACGGCTTGACGGACTTTGACATACAAGGTGTTATTTGATTTGTCGTGATTGTTCAAGTGACACCAGGTACATTAAAATTTCTAAAAAATCAAGATGGCCGGTTTTACATAGACATAAATTGTTTGTAATAAATTGTTTGTAATAGTTTAGTTAAACAACTAGTTTAATTTTCCTCATATTCGAAATGAAAAGTAGAGTGTTTAACACGGGTAAAACAATCAATTCCGATTAGGACCACAGTCTAAATACCTCGGGAATTGATTCTTTCCACCCTCGGTTAACAATCCTCTATTGTTGTGAATTCGTTAATTGTGTGTGACGTTGAATAAGCACAAATTTTAAGACATTGCAAGACTTTCATTGAGTGCAAAGTCGAAGTATTTAATATTTACGTTGAACTCTTCAATTATATTAAATAATAATAATAATAGATAACAAATTAATAAAAAAATAATAATAAATAAATAATATATTAAAATGCTTGTGTTAGAAGAGGCCCTTATCTACCTTTTAGAATTTTAGAAAAAACGAGGAACTGCGCTTAAAAGTAAAAAAATACATCGTGTGTTGTTCTTATATTGAAAACAGATGGTTTAGAAATAAACAGTATTATACAACTATTATACTATATCTATTGTCTTGTGCACCGTCTGTGCAAGTAGTTGCTAGTAGGTATTTGGGCACGTGCGTCGACCACAACGCCTGGAGACCAACTGTTCAAATAAGTAAATAATGTTTGAATTTGGAATAACGTTCGATTGGCGACAGTTGAACAGTCAGCATGCTAGTCTGGTCTTTGCTTATTGTTATTTTAATGAAGTTTAAAAACATTTCATGAGAGTTCATCGTAAAATGTTTTTGAAACAAAGTGAAAATTACTTTGAGGGACCTACATGACGGCAACCTGCATTTTCACTTGGTAACTAGATGTATTCTGTGAACCGCAATAAGATTCTTATATAAAACTAGAAAAAAAGCAGTAAATTTTGGGGGTCCCCATACTCAGAACTGAAACTTATTTTTTTTTAATCAAACCCATACGTGTGGTATGTGTATAGATAGGTCTTCAATAATGCTATTGAGGTTTCTAAAATCATTTTTTTCTAAAGTGAATAGTTTGCGCAAGAGACACTTCCAAAGTGGAAAAATGTGTGTCCCCCCCCCCCTCTAACTTCTAAACTAAGAGAATGATAAATCTAAAAAGAATATATAATGTACATTGCCATAAAACCTACCAACGAAAATTAGTTTGAACGAGATAGAGCTGGTAGTTTTTTTTTAAAACGTCATAAACCGCAATTTACGGTTCGAAAAATCACTACCATTGCGAACGTGTTAAAACATCAATCAAAGTTACAACGAACTATAAGAACTTTTATATTATGTTACTTGCTGCTACGAAACCCTTCATGGGCGAGTCCAACTCGCACTTGGCCGGTTTATTATACATTCTCTAGTTTAATACATATCTACATATGGTCACGCCTTTACATAGGCAGAGGCATATTACATGCCCACATTTCACCTTTTTAGAATTCGTCCCACGTAATAGATGGTGAGCCGTATTGCCGTGTTGAGATGGGCAGGCGCAGGTTGTGAATGCCTGTTGTTGAAATTTTTCAAGTCGCCAAAAAAGACCTTCAATTTGGCTTAACGACTGCCTTGTCTTAGCTTTACTGGCAACCGGGACACGCTTTAAAAAAAGGTCACCCATCCAAGGACTGGCCATAATGAAAGTTGCTTAGTGCAGTCCGCGGGGCAACGAGCGCTTCATAATTCTAGTTTAATATAATCACATTACAGTTTTTTTTTTTAAGTTTTCGTGATAAAGTCATTTTTGTTGCCTAACATCCCGATGAATCGGCCGTGCGTACTAACATTAAAATTTCAAAAAAATCAAAATGGCAGACTTTTGGAGCTAAAATGAAATCGTTGATTTTATTTTTTACATGCTCTGCAGCCTCTAACGGCTTGACGGACTTTGACATACAAGGTGTTATTTGATTTGTCGTGATTGTTCAAGTGACACCAGGTACATTAAAATTTCTAAAAAATCAAGATGGCCGGTTTTAGGCGCTATAATTATTTGACTGCGAAGGGCGCAAGAACTACTAAACCGATTTTGATGCGGTATTATTTGTTTATAAGGTCTTGGTCAGACCTAAAATCTTACATTTGTTTGAGTGCAATCGGTTGAGTAGAACCGGAAATATGATCAAAAATATAGTAATTAAGGTTGAATTTTGGAAATGTTCCTTCACTGCACGAACATTAATAACTCCACTACTAATATAACTAAAAAGTTTTAAATAAACTTAATTATTAAGAATACAAAAAACCCTACTGTTAAGTAAACATACAACTGAAAAGCAAGAAACAAGCTCTACATTTCTTTCGTGATTTTCTTTAGCTACTTACTGTTTTACTTTGTCGGCAACATTTGCAGGCGGGAACAAGCTATGGAAATATATATAGCTATTTTGTAAACCACCACTCGCTTGACATGTTCCCGCCTGCAAATGTTGCCGACAAAGTAAAACAGTAAGTAGCTAAAGAAAATCACAAAAGAAATGTAGAGCTTGTTTCTTGCTTTTCAGTTGTATGTTTAATTGGCAGTCGGGTTATTTTGTATTCTTAATAATTAAGTTTATTAAACTTAAGCATTGACACTACACGACTGGGTTGAGGCCTCTATTTTTTTTTCACTTTGCTTGTCTCAGAACTATACTTGAACTTTTTATTAGATGCAGTAAACTGACGTTTCAAAATGTCATTACGTAACGAAAATGGTTGAATTTTGTTATGGAATGACATTTTGAAACGTCAGTTTACTGCATCTAATAAAAAGTCGAACTTTAGACTCTTACTAGAAAAAGCGTAGCGCCTCAATAATTATAATTATAGAAGTAGTACCTAACCATAATAGTGTCGACATCCAACCAAAAAATATAATCGAGCAATTACAACCAAATTATACTTAGCCAACACGGTTAGTGAAACACACATTGTTTGCCGCCTAACAGCTGAACACTTTTCGCTGAAAAAAGCATTTTCATACCGAATGGCGCTTTAGACGCAGGCGTAGGTACTTCCCGCCCTCAGTGCTCGAGCAACTGCGGAACGAAACGCACACTCTATTCCCGCGCGCGCCAAAACACGCTGTCAGATCGCGACAGAAAAAAAAAATAAAGAACCATTCGAAGTTTAATATTTATTCATTTTTTTTTGTACAAATTCGTTGATTTTGTGAGGTAGATTTTGTGATTTATTACAAATAGTGTATGATATTGTGAAAAATTGCAATAAAAAGTCGAGGAAAGCTGCTGGCTGTCAGCTGTCAAAACCGTTGAGGTGAGCGATGAAACATAATAATTTATTACACAGATTATAAATTAAAGTATTTTTTTTACTGTCACTGGTATCCTTCGTTTGTTTGATTTATTATAAAAAATATAAATGTCAGATCATTCATATATTTTTCAGAATAAATTTCAGTGTTTATTTTTAATAAATAATACTAAATAGTTGTATATTATTATTAAATGCTTTGATATGTCCATGAGCTGGATTTTAGCTTTTCAATAAATCTAGTTACTACCCGTTCGCTCTAACTTTGCCGCTGGCGTAGAGGCGTATACCCGAATTGTTAATTAGACGAAGTAAATTGACAGTAGCTAATGTCACTTCGTCATAGAAAATACGCAACATTGTATGAAGAAGTGACATTAGTTGCTGTCAATTTACTTCGTCTAATTAAAAATTCGACTTTAGTATGGAGCCGAGCGGCAAAGTTAGAGCGAACGAACAGTAGGTAGATTTGATATTTTCAATAAATAATCAAAATAACTGTATCTAATTATCCCCTAATGCATAAGCGGTTGAACGGCATATCTATGTACCGTAGTATATAGAATACGATATGTTATCTGTAGTGATATTAGCTTCACTTTATTCGTTTCGAAATTCTCGTGGATGTTATTAATGCCTGACTTGAACCGCCTAACCTCATTCTAGATAGAGACTATGCTTGTTTTGACACTAAGTAATAGTTTCTTTCATAAAATCAGGCGCTATGGCAGTCCAGTGAGTGCTACACATAGAACTCTAAACTCTAACAAAACATTATTCTAATGACTTCATTTCAATAACTACTTTATTTTATTTAAAGGAGTGCTGTAAAAAATAAAATAAAAAATATTCACGGACATTTTACACAACGCTATCTGATCCCAAAGTAAGTTAGGAATAACCTGCTTGTGTTATGGGTATCAGACCACGGATATTAATACTTATATACTTTTTAAATACATACATATTATACATAGAAACACCCAGACTCTTGAGACAAACATTCATAGGTCACACAAATATTTGTCTCCGGTGGGAATCAAACCCACGACCTCCAGAGGCAGTGAAAAGTCTAAAGCGGTATGACCACAGATTATATAATATATTCTATAGTATGACTGTATTATCATACTTTTTTCTTACGTGTGGAAATTCCTCATGAATGCTATGCCGGACTCTTACCGACTACAAGTCCACGGTGCCCTATAACTGCTTACGATTGAGAGCTACGGCAGCCCTGGGAAGGATATCCCAGGATTCCCGACTTATCGGACATGGTAAGGTCTGATAGGAACTTTCTTCCAAGCACGCTTGAATTGTGGAACGATCTCTCTCGCACTGAACGTATACATCTAGAGTCTTGAGTTTCCTGGGACATCCTACCGAGGGCTTACCCGGGGCTCCCAACCACAGGCTGTTGGGCGTAACGTGAGGTTTTTTTAGTCGGTAGGAGTCGGGCATGGCATTTATGATGGAATCTCCCTCACGTTAAAAAAATGGGGTTCTTCAAAATGGGTCTTGTAAGGTTTTTGCAATGTCGTCACCTCAAATGCAGTAATTCTGGTGTTGTACCCTCAATCAGGTGGACCGCAAATTTGTCTGATACCTTACATACATACATATAGTTACCCCTTTATCCCCGAAGAGGTAGGCAGAGGCATAGTATACGGAAACATTTCAACTTATACTTTATGTTCCACGTAATAGGTGGTGAGCCTATTGCCGTGTTGAAATGTACAGGCACAGGTCGTGACGACCCGTTGCAGTTGGAATTTTTCAAGACGGGGTGTTATAAGTTTGACTTGTTTGTGGGTGTGTGTGTGGGGGTGTGTGTGTGTGAGTGTGTGTGTGTGTGTGTGTGTTTGTGTGTGTAGGTGTGTGTGTGTGTTTGTAAGTCTGTCTGTGGCATCGTAGCTCCCAAACGGATGAACCGATTTCGATTCTGTTTATCTATACCTAAAGAATTGAGCATATCAAGGAACTTCAAAAATATTCAACGAGTACTGCGAGTTATGATTAGGTGAGCGGTCCCTGACGAGACGCTGTTAGTTAAAAATATGAATACGTATATAATATAGCTACCTATGATAATAATAAAGGTTCAATACTTAGGGAAGATAGGTCATAATATAATAGTTATTTATTAACTTTTTACAGACTTTTTTATTGTTCTTTTATTGTGAGTCGGGGGTTTTTTAATTTTTTCATTATTTTTTTTACAATCGAGTTTTCATTCTCTACGCAATGGACCGTTTTGCGAAAGTGTTCTGTTCGTCTTCGAAAGTGTTCAATTGGGGTGGCGACTTTTTGTACTATTTCTCGTTACCACAGCACCTCGTCGCCACAAGAGACTCTTTGAACTGATACGTTAGTGGTACCTATAAAAAGAAACTAAAAATGCGGGCACAGCAACTGGCGAATGTTAATGGTCGTACATCCATCACGGTGTGTTTATTTCCGCTTCTCGTCCAAGGGGAAGCAGTATGCGGGTTGAGGGTGATCCGTATGAGGGACATTGACTATGTTGAGTGGGTCGCATACGGGTGCTATAGTGGCTACGGCCTATAGCATTGTTTGAACGTGCGGGTATATAACTTTTGGTCTACAAACATCTTAATTTCCTCCTACTAATATGTATTGTAAACTAGAGGACGTCACGCGGTTTCACTCGTGTAGTTCCCGTTCCCGTGGAAATACACTATTTTTTCTTCCATAAGAACCTTCTCCTGACAATACCCTACACAACAAAAAAAGAATTAGTGAAATCGGTCCACCCGTTCTGAAGTTATGCGCTTACCAACACATTTTGCGATGCATTTTTATATGTAAGAAGATAAGAAGAAGAAGATGTGAAAATTTGTGAAGATATTTGGATGTATGTTACTCAATCATGGACCAAGTTACCAAATCAACGGATCAACCTGAAAATTAGTATATGGATAGTATACAATTTCACATAGGTTTTACAATTTTTATCCAGGGAATATATTACCAACTGAAGCGGGTAATAAATAATCTCTTTATCTTTATCGGAAAACATTAAAAGTTGGTTTGAGACTTGGCGTCACGCTTTGCGCTCCACATCGATGCCCCTGCGGTTTTAACGCTGACACTTTGGGGCATCATGGTCTTTCGTGTTCAAAGAGCGCAGGCCGCTTCTCACGCCACGCTGCGCTGAACGACATCATCCGCCGTGCTCTTGCCACCGCCAATGTGCCTACGCTCCTAGAGCCAAACGGCGTTTTCAGGGACGATGGCAAGAGACCGGATGGTATACTTTAATACCGTGGGAGATGGGTCGGGTGCTGGTCTGGGATGAAACTTGTGTTGACACTCTGGCCCCGTCCCATCTTCCTAATACAAAATTAAAATACAGCGCAGCTGCGGAAGCGGCTGAAAGTATTAAAATTAATAATTATGAGGGTCTCGACTCATCGTATCGTTTTTGTCCAGTCGGTGTCGAGACCGCAAATTTTTTTTAAGAATTTGAAAAAGCGCGTTGTGGAGTCGACTGGTGACCAAAGGGCTGGCAGTTTTCTCGCTCAGCGAATAGGTATTGCTATTCAAAGGGGGAATGCTGCTAGTCTTTTGGGCACAATGCCATGGGGGCCTTATTTAGGTTATAATGTAAATATATACCTAGATATGTAATAATTATGTTTCTCTGTAATTTTTAACAATTATGTACTCTCAAAGCAAATTAACGAAAACGAAGTTGCGTGGATTTTTTTTGCGTCAGCTAGTATGAATATACCTACTTACTTTGTAAAAAAATATAACTGTGCACGCATTACCTTACGATTGGAAACAAAAGTATAGGAACTATCTATACTGATTTTCCATTCAAATCAGCCTAACACAGTCCACTGCTGGACATAAGCCACAATATAGACAGCCCCCGGACTTATAATGTCACATTCGCGTACTGTACTGTTCATTTGGGACACCCGTATATCTTGTATTTAATAGATAGAGAATAAAAAACCGGCCAAGTGCGAGTTGGACTCGCCCATGAAGGGTTCTGTAGCAGCAAGTAACATAATATAAAAGTTCTTGTAGTTCGTTGTAACTTTGATTGATGTTCTTACACGTTCGCAATGGTAGTGAATTTTTCTAGGCGAAAATTGCGGTTTATGACGTACTAAAATAAACTACCAACTAGATCTCAGGCATATAATATGCCTCTGCCTACCCCTTCGGGGATAAAGGCGTGACCATATGTATGTATATATGTATAAAAAAATATTGTGGTACATTACAAATTTAATGTGAAAATTTTTTTGATCTCGAGCAGGATTTGAACCCGCGTCTTCTGATTTGCCGGACCAGACGCCTTAACCAACTAGACCACCGAGACACTGCTCTCGACCGTCAAATTCTTTCACCTCATTACGTCTTGTGATTGAGTCAGCATACTAATTGCTTTTCAAAAAAATATCTCTAATTGTGGTACATATTGGACTTATTTATTAAGTACTAAGGCGCATGCAGCTCCAACCTCGTGGTTTTTTGTTCCTGTCTCCCTTCATCATGGCAACTATTTTCCGGGATAAAAATGAGCTTATTTCGCTTTTCACACTATAATCTATCCCTGTATACCCCCACTAAAACGGCAAAAATATTACGTTTGTTGTATGGGAGTCCCCCTTAAACCCCTTTTTTTTTCAAAAAATTTTAATGGCCTAACTATAAACTCTGACCTAACTATCACGGTTCATGAGATACAGCCTTGTGACAGATGTACAGACATAGTCTCAGTTCCGTTCCGTTTTAACCGTACGAAACCGCAAAAAGAAACCTCACTCGAATACAAAATACGGAATTTCCATCCGCCCAAAACTCAATTAAATACGTCCCCCCATCGTAAAGGCTGTGGTACATCCAGCCAGCCATCTGCGTCAACAATAACTGCGCACCATCTGTGTCGCGGCGCAGGTGTGTCGCCGGCTTTACGTATAAATTGTAGCAGGGAAATTCCAATAACTGAGATGTGAGATTTAGAGCTCACGACACAGCTAGTGATAAATTGGAGGTCTGAGTCTACTTTTTTAATTTGGCAGAACGTATTTGGTAACTCAATCTATATCTGTATATCTATACTAATATTATAAAGAGGTAAAGTTTGTGTGTTTGTTAAATTGTAAGGGGTAATCTCGGGATCTACTGAACCGATTTTAAAAATTCTTTCACCAATAGAAAGCTACGTTATTGTGGAGTGTCATAGGCTATATAGCATCACGCTACAACGAATATGAGCGGAGCAGTAATAGTAAATGTTTCAAAAACCGGGGAAAAGTTATTTCTTTTGAGAGCTTCGTTGCGTCTGCTGCGTAAATATTTATAGTTATGTAAAAAATATGTAGTACAAAATTGTTTCTCTTAAAAAAGTTCTGAAAAAATTGCGCGATAGCGTGTCTATCTTTGGGTTGGTGCACAATAACCATTTTAATGGCAATCATTATTTTCTATATTAATGCCACGGGATACCTTTTCATTAACGAAATTGTTCTTAAAAATAATGCGACGGGAATACACGCGACAAGAAACCTTTCTCTCTCTCTTTCTCTCTCACTCACGTAGTATTGAATATTAACGACGAGACGCTATGGGAGTAAACGCAACGCGGCGGGAGTAAATGCGACGGGAACAGGTAATACTCTCTCTTATGTGGCGCAAACGAAGTTGCGCGGTTCAGCTAGTTAATATTATAAAGAGGAACTACTACCCGTTCGCTCTAAGTTTGCCGCTGGCGTAGAGGCGTATACCCGAATTTTTAATTAGACGAAGTAAATTGACAGTAGCAAATGTCACATCGTCATAGAAAATACGCAACATTGTATGAAGAAGTGACATTAGTTGCTGTCAATTCACTTCGTCTAATTAAAAAATCAACTTTAGTATGGAGCCGAGCGGCAAAGTTAGAGCGAACGAGCAGTAACTAGAAAAAAGCTACAATGACAGCTGTGAGAGTTGTCTATCTGCATGTAATATTATTATACATATTATCTTTGCTAATATTACTACGTATTGTAGTACGTTCTTTAAACTGTCTGTCTGAATCCCAAATAAGCATTACGCCAAAACTACTAAAACAATAAATAGCTGCCGAAGTCAATATACATCTCCTTACCTTGACAGCCACTACAGGTACTTTTTCACGACTAGCATGAACAAGACACTGACCTGAGTGAAATAAATCCATAAGAAGGCTAGGACTTATGGTAGGTATGACACTGATAATCGGTTTAAGTATAAAAAAGTATACGTACCGTTATAGAAAATGGTGCATTATGAGAAATGTTTTTTTAAATTGTGGGAATATCCTTCATGGATGCTATGCCAGACTCCTATTAACTAAAAAACCTCACGTAACGCCCAACAGCCTGCGTTCGGAAGCCCCGGGTAAGCCCTCGAAAGGATGTCCCAGGACTCCCAACAGACCTACGGCTACCACTGCGGCCTCGCCTACTAGGGGCATTCCTCATCATTTGAAGAACACTGAAGCGACAATTTTATCAATCACCGATATCGCACGTCGTGTCGTAGTCGTGCCGTGCAGTTCAAAGCCGCACTATCACATAAAAGGGTTTGATTTCGCGAAAAGTCTGTTACAGATATTAAATTTTTTCTTAGCAGTTACGGCGATCGTATATTTTTTAGTTCGATCATATTAAAACAAGCTGTTGCCTACGATTTTGTTCAATATTTGGTAATGGCGGAATTAGATTTTGCAAACGTATTGGTGTTGATGCAGTAACTTTCTTCTTTAGACTTTAACACTAAAATCAAGATTAATATCGATAAAAAGAGCAGGGAAAATCAATCTGGTAACATATGTTACTTCTTTATTATTTATATTTATTTGTGTATTTATTTATTTAAATATTCGATTTACAAATTCCACAGCTCTTAATACTTACTAATATAAATGCGAAGTTTGTGATTATAAGATGTCTCTGGATCCGACAGGGGCGTTTTTAACGTGTTGAAAATCCTTGATGGATGCTGGACTCTAACCGACTAAAACTGGCATCCCAGCCGTAGGCAGTAGCAGGGAACGTGTGGTTTTCAGCATTTTTTTTTGTCGGTAGGCATTTTTAGAAATTTTAAAGTTACATCTTTATTAAATTTTGACTGTGTTATGATATTTGTGATCACTTCAAGGTATGGACTAATGAAAGGGACGTCTAAATTATCAAATAGGTACTGTTATGAGTATGAGAGCCTTTTAAAATATTCGTCAAGTTACGGTAATGAGCCCTGTACTTGGTAATGATTTTTCAGTATAAGGTGATGAAATATACAGACACGGTAATGATACATTCGCATTTATAATATTAGTATACCTCTGGGCGGGGGCACCTGAATACCAGCTTTGTGCAATGGCGAGCTGTGAGAGTTGTCAACGATCCCATACTTGCAGGCGGTGTGGAACCTCTTAGTGACAGGAGAGACTTTGCTTCTCTGTGTGTGTGTTCTACCGCCTGTACAACGGTTTGTGCTCTGAGGAATTGTTTGATATGATGCCTACGGCTACATTCTATCATCGCACCGCTCGTCACAGACAGGGTGTTCACATGTAAGAAGATCCAACTATCTGTTTTGGAAACCAGTTTCGAAAACAGAATTATTTTTCTTTATTGGAAACCAGGTTTCGTTAAAAGAAAAATAATTCTTTTTTCAAAACCGGTTTCCAAACTTTGGTTTCCAATCTGGCCGAAGGGAGATTTACATCTGTTTATAGAACTGGAGAACTCAGAACGACGTCACTAATTTTGAAAGTAGCGATATTGTTTTGGTCTACACTTGTGTCAATAGACGACTCGTGCGCTGTAAGGCAGACTTATAGGCTGTATCCTGAGTGATAGCGATTAGCGGGCTATTTTGTATAATAATACAGGATTGAACACACCCGTGATCTTTGTATCTGCGTAGCTTTGATAATATTTCTCAGGAGATTTTAATACTTTTGCGGACAGACAGATACTATCGTATTACAGGTTCAACGTATAACACACCTTCATTTCGTTCAATAGGTCGGTATTTAAAAGGAATACAATCCAAAAAAAAGACCTTTCAATCGATAATTACCCTTCAACCGTTTGTTTGTCTTTCTACAAGCATACAACCCTAACCTCTAAGGATGTTTCCCTAATTTCTTCCTTTAAATACTGAGGAGGTGATCCGAGGCGTTCCCACCTATTTGCTGGGTACAACAGGCCACGCACAACAATACTAATTAACAAATAAGAAAACACACTAACCATATCAAATCGCAAACAATTTCAATTCAAACCGTCTGGCATGACGTCACAGCGGGATTCAGACGATTCAGTTACATAGTTTTGACAACTGTGTCAACTGGCCGCGCGTGGCCGGCGCCCGAGCCCTATACTATGATTTTTAATTCGAGTCAGTAAAATGACATTTTCAGTGTTGCGGGATTTTTGTCACAAATAAATAGTGATGTGGTTGAATCGAGTTTTACAATTAAAAGTTAGTCGAGATTATATTTTTTAATTCAATATCAAACAGTAATTAAATATTACATAAAACCGCCTATACCGTATTTCAACTCATTCAAATAATGCAGTAAACAAACAATTTGGATCTCGATTGCTCCATAATTATTTCCCTACATTTAAATATCATCACTTTTCTAGGAACCATAGTTTGTTTTATACAAACATACACACCAATTTACCTTGAAAATAATTTCATGAAAAGTACTTTGATGACAAATATTTAAAACTGTAATTTTTGCTTGTCCCTAAATTATTTTTTCATCCCATCTATTCGAAAAGCATCACTTTGCACCACGATACATATGATCGTACATATGATCACGCCTTTATCCCCGGAGGGGTAGGCAGAGGCATATTATATGCCGACATTTCACCTTTGTATAATTTGTCCCACGTAATAGGTGGTGAGCTGTATTGCCGTGTTTAAATGGATAGGCGCAGGTTGTGACTGCCTGCTGTTGAAATAAAGCCTTCCACTTAGCTTAACGACTGCCATTTTACTGGCAACCGGGACCAACGGCTTAACGTGCCTTCCGAAGCACGGAAACGCTCAAATAAATGTCACAAAGTGATCACATGGATGGTCACCCATCCATGGACCGGCCATAGTGAAAGTTGCTTACTACAGTGATCGTTTACAGAACACTGAGTCCGCGGGGCCACGAGCGCTTCTGCACCATGATAACAGGGCGCAAAATATAAATAATCTTTTCTGTTAAGAGCTTTTTAGCGGGCGGCAAAGTGATTTGAATTTGGAACTTACAACTGAATTTATAACATTCACAAAAATCGAACGCAAATAGTATAGGGGAAACTGGGGATACTTGATCCTATTTGACCATTTCCACACGGATAAACCGTTCTACAATGACTCTTTTTTTTAATGGTTTGGCATCAAAAAATCAACATAATGATTATGCCAAAAAGCGCGCGAATTTGCGTCACGATTAAACATCCCATGTAATTAGGCTGTATGGATGAATTGCCTTTACATTTGTGGGATTATAACAACAAAACAACTGATTTATGATATAGGGCCGGCGCCCATTATCGGCATCGGCAAGGAAAAGGATCCTTCAGCATCCTACATGCAAGCGCACACTATCGGCAATTATGCTTTGGCATGCTGCAACGTTCTTAGGGATGACGAGGCGTCCTTAAGGATGCCGCACCGTCCTGTAGCTTGCCGAAGCGTCTCAATATCGTATTTCTCGTCATAACAGTCTCAGAGTTGTTACAAGCTAGTTGTCTGAATTGTATTTAATATGGTGGACTGGGATCTAGTGTTCATAGCAACTCTTGCTGAAGAAGAAGAGAAATATAATCAATCAAGATTTTGGGTGAACAACCTTTGATGCAAATGGCGGATGCCTCCCGTCGCCTCGGCGCCGGCGGCGTACCGTAGGATGCCGAAGCATCCCGAAGCATTCTCAAGGCTGCCGATATAGCAGCCTCAAGCATACCGAAGCGGCATTTTTGTTATTACGACCACATATCACGGAAATTTCTACTTTATTGCCATTACATTATAGTATATTGCTATTTGCCACCTAAAAATCCTTTTCCTTGCCGATGCCGATAATGGGCGCCGGCCCCGTGCCTACACTCCAGTTAAGATTTACACTCACATTCAAAGAAACTCCTACAATTAAAATTTTCAAAATATCTGATTCTTAAAAGTGTTATAACTTTTTTATTTATAAACTGATTGACATGAAATAAACGCTAAGTGTTAAATGGAGCAAACCCCAACACAATAAAAAAACCGCGTTGCAATCGGTTTAGCGGTTACTGAGATAAACGTGCACAAACGTACAGACAAACAGATATACAGACATACAGACAAACAGACAAAAATTCTAAAAATCATTGTTTTGGGTTCTATTGAGTTCATAAAGCCCCCTTATAATATTTTATCTTATTTATCTTCCATGTACAGACAGCGACCTGTTACGATTTTATTATATGTACCTATTGATGATATGTAATAGATAGATATTATATATTTACAATATAAAATTTAAAATACAATACAAAAACACCTTTACACCTAATAAAATAAAGAATGACTAAAATGTCTAAGTCTATTGATTGTCGAACATCACTATTGTAGCGGGTCACCCTTTTTTGTATCAGTGACAGTTGCACTTGTCATTTTACTGACTGAGATTAATAATCCGACTTTTAGCTTTGAACTGTTTTAAACCTTTATGAAGTAAACTTTCTTTAGGTTTGGTGAGAATAGATTTAATGGAACGACAAAGTCTAAGAAAAAGTGTGTGCGTGTAATCTTTACGCGCGATTGAAGTAAAACTTCTTTGCCATTGACGGCATTATACCTATAACTGAAATGATAATAAATATTATCAGATAATAAATTTTATCATATTATAATTAAATTATATTTATTATTCATGTGTTTTACAAAGATTATTAAAATATTATATTAATATCATTCATTCGAATTATGAATAGCGGAAACTACAATGGTCTGTGTAGTTTCCGCTGTTCAAAATTCGAATAGTTACAGTTACTCCCTAGTCGCGCCTAAAGAAGTTTTACTTCAAAATCTTAGGTTTTTTTTATCTATTTTTATGGAGCTCGGGAAACTGACACCGGTGCCGCCTACCGAATGATGGGAAGTCATAGCGCCCTAAAGAAGTTTTACTTCAAAAGCTTAGGTTTTTTTCTTATCTATTTTATATGGAGCTCGCGAAACTGACACCGTCTACCGAATGATGGAAAGTCATGGCAACATCTCACATTTGGGGGCCACTCTCACAATTCACAACAAGTACGAAAGCGCTAAATCAGTTTGACGTTTCGGTATGACGTCACAGCGAGATTCAGTTACATTACATTGTTTTGACACCTGTGTCAACTAGCCGCGCGTGGCCGGCGCCCGCGCACGTCTGTACGATGCTGTTGTTGTTTGCACAGCGTTTCATTACTGTTTTAAAGCTTGGGACGGTTTTAAGAGCCTACCAGACGCCAAATTGTTAAAAGAAGATAAAAGATATACATTTTAGCGTGCAAGACAGAGAGAGATGCGATCGGTTTTTGTGCGTTTTTAACGAAATAAATTAATTATAAAAAAACTATAACCAATATTAAAAAACCGGCCAAGTGCGAGTTGGACTCGCCCATGAAGGGTTTCGTAGCAGCAAGTAACATAATATAAAAGTTCTTATACACTCGAGAGCAATGAATCCGGGTCACTTAAAGAATGTTAAAAATCTCGGAAACTAAAAATGATAGGTTAATGCAATAAATTGTATTGAATAGACAATGTAATACTCCTTAAATGAAAGTAAAAAAAATATGAGTCACCATACATTTTATTAACACAAAATTACATAAAGAAAAAACTGCCGATCTCTCCTTAAAACAAAAATAGGAAACATGAAATTTTTGAACTTTATTACGATTTTCTTGAATTTTAATACTTCGTATTGCCTCCTCGTGCTTCCATTACTGCGTTTACGCGGTTTGGCATGCTGTACACCAAGTTCCTTATACGATTTTGGGGAATATTCTCCCATTCCTCTGTGAGAGCAATTTTGAGCTCACGAAGCGTGATTGGGGGAGGGTTTCGTTGTTTTACGCATCTGCCTAGCTCGTCCCAAGCATGCTCGATCGGGTTGATATCCGGGCTGCGCGCTGGCCACTCCATACGAGTAATGTTCATCTCTTGAAGGTAGTCATTCACAATCCTACCTGTATGAGGTCGGGCATTGTCATGCATAAATATAGCATCCTCACCTAAATTGACCATAAATGGACCAACGTGATCATTGAGGATTTCTTCCACATATCTTACGCTAGTTAAAGAGCCGTTTTCTATGATCACCAGCTCTGTGCGACTTTCAGAAGAAATTCCGGCCCACACAAGTACAGACCCACCACCGTAGGCTACTTTTTCTTCGATGCATGCTTGCTTGAATCTTTCCCCTGGTCTTCGATACACTCTGTGTCTTCCATCGTGCTTGTAGAGCATAAATTTTGATTCGTCGGAGAACATAACTTTTGACCAATCTTCAATACTCCAATTTACGTGGCTCTGGGCATACCTTAGTCTCGAAATACGATGCCCACGCTCCAGTTTAGGGCCGTTTGCAGGTCTAAGGGGTTTTAAGTTAGATTCAGCAAGCCGACGTCTTACTGTCCATGCACTTGGGTTACTTCCTCCGAGGCGTCGAAACTGATTGGTGAGTTCAGTTCCTGTGAGAAAGCGATTTCGAAGCATGGTGTTCACCAAGTATCGGTCTTCTCGTGCTGTGGTACACCTGGTTCTGCCCGTTCTTGGTCTGCGTAGGTTAGAACCAGTTTCTTCGTAACGTCGGAGAACTCTTTGTACTGTTGACAGCGACACACCGACAGTCCTGGCTGTATCGCGCTGACTTCGGCCGGTTTCCAGCATTGTAAGTATTCTGGTGCATTCTTCAGGCGTAAGCGACATAATTTCAGCTTGATTAATGAATATAGAGCACTATCAACATGGTTTATGTACCCACATAAATGACAGATTACAAACAAAAGCAACACCAAATGCTGTAATTTCGTAGTTCCATCTTCGAAAGTGGCTCTTTTTCAAATTTGATTTTTTTATGATATAACTTTACAATAACTAAGAAGTTTTAATACCTTCATTTAAGGAGTATTACATTGTCTATTAAATACAATTTATTGCATTAACCTATCATTTTTAGTTTCCGAGATTTTTAGGATTCTTTAAGTGACCCGGATTCATTGCTCTCGAGTGTAGTTCGTTGTAACTTTAATTGATGTTTTAACACGTTCGCAGTGGTAGTGATTTTTCTAACCGAAAATTGCGGTTTATGACGCATTAAAGAAAAACTACTAGCTCTATCTCGATCAAACCAATTTTCGTTGGTAGTTTTTATGCCAATGTACATCATATATTTTTTTTAGATTTATCATTCTCTTAGTTTAGAAGTTAGAGGGTGGGGGGACACACACATTTTTCCACGTTGGAAGTGTCTCTTGCGCAAACTATTCACTTTAGAAAAAAATGATGTTAGAAACCTTAATAGCATTTTTGAAGACCTATCTATAGATAATCCACACGTATGGGTTTGATGAAAAAAAAAATTTTGAGTTTCAGTTCTGAGTATGGGGACCCCCAAAATTTAGTGCTTTTTTTCTAGTTTTATATATGAATCTTAATGCGGTTCACAGAATACATCTAGTTACCAAGTTTAAATAGCATAGGCCTTATAGTTTCGGAGAAAAATGGCTGTGACACACGGACGGACAGACAGACAGACAGACAGACAGACATGACGAATCTATAAGGGTTCCGTTTTTGCCATTTGGCTACGAAACCCTAAAAAGTGGTCTAGTGCAAATAAAGATTTTACTATTGTCTTTCTTATAAATATTTTATATTATAAAAACAACTTGAAACTTATGAGATCTAGGTTAAAACTTCAAGAAATCGAGGTATTTTCAACTCAAAAATCTGTCGAGGATTTTATCAGTAATCGTGTTTCTAGCCTAGAGCGTTTTTAGTTCATGAACTGAAGTTGTCTGTGTTCAAATTTTAATTCATTAGACCTCACGAGTACTGAGAATTAGATCAAGGTAATAAATAGTCTATTTGGCGTCAGACGGACTCTTAAAGCTGTTTTGAGTGAAATTTGTTGGTGTTTTTGTGATGAGAAAAAAACTATTGGAATTGTCACTGATTTATTGTAGAGATGCGTTTTTTTGTTTATGAAAATGATGCCGCACACTTAAGGCGGCGCTAGTCGGTCGCTTGAACTCGGCCAAATAAGCATGCAGTTTCACCTAACATCGCATAGTAATAGCGAGAAACTGCTATAAATAATGCATTCATTCAAAGGTCCTTTGGTAGGAAGGGTGTTATGAAACAAGTACGTCATATAGAAAGATCTTAAATCAATTTTTCTGAACTCTTTGAGAAATAAAATTTGTCGGAACGGACTTAGATTTTGAGTTTTTATACCCCTTTTATTGTTTACTAGCTGACCCACAGAACTTCGTTTGTATTACATTTTTTAATTGCTGCTCAGCTCCTATTTACTGTAGCGTGATGATTTATGACACTCAACAATAACTTAGTTCTCTATTGGTGAAATAATTTTGAAAATCGGTTCAGTAGATCCAGAATTACCCTCCCGAAGTTTGTATGGACAAAATAGCGACTAGCGCAACCTTAATGAAAATTATTGACATGCCAACTGGAGGGCCACTGTCAAAAGCATTATGGATAGTGACCCCCAACCGATAGATGTTGCAATTGCAATGTCGTCGACTTTCTATAAGGCCCGCCTTATAGAAAGTCGACGACATTGCAACATCTAGCGGCTGAATCTCGCTGTCAATGTGTCGGGACAAGAATTTTAACACGTTGAACGCCACGTGGCTCACCGTGTGAGCCGCGTGAGAAAACTTGTTTAGGCCAAAGTGAAAATGATATTTCTTTCAATTTTCATAAGTGTTTTTTTCACGTAATACGTAAAAAAGATGAAGTAATATTATATCCATTTAAAACAATCGATTTTTATGCCATAAATACTGCATTTAAGAGTTATGGCTCACTGGTGGGCCGCGTGGCCACATCAGAAGGAAACGCGATCTTACTACCGCGGGGGCCGCGGGGGTCACGCTGTGGCTCACCCGCGCAGCACCCACCTGCCTACATTACTCGTCCAGCGTAAATTCAAATTAGTCGACCGTTTGCAATACGAGTAAATCACGCGCAATTTCTTATGATAAGTTTTTTTTTATACCACTAAGGTGGCAGACAAGCATACGGCCCACCAGAAGGACCGGTGGTCACCGCAGCCTATGAACGTTTGCAACACCAGACGTGCCACACTCGCGCTGCCGACCCTGTAAAAACCTTCTAAGACCCCTTTTGAAGAACCCCATACTGTAGGCGTTTGGGAAAACCGAGGCAGGGAGGTCATTCCACAACCTAAGCGTGCGCGGAAGAAAACACCTATCGGATCTAACCGTGCTGGAACGCACCGAACGCAGAGTGTGAGGATGAACTCCCTGTCTGTGGCGAGCGGTGCGATGATAGAACGTAGCCGTGGGCATCATATCAAACAATTCCTCAGAGCACATACCATTGTACAGGCGGTAGAACACGCATAAGGAGGCAAAGTCTCTCCTGTCGCGAAGAGGTTCCACACCAGCTGTAAGTACAGGATCGTTGACAACTCTTACAGCTTGTCTTTGCACCGAGTCAAATGGACGAAGCTGATATTCAGGTGCTCCCGCCCAGAGGTGACAGCAGTACTCCATATGCGGCCGCACTTGCGACTTAAAGAGAAGCAGTATTTGCGTCGCAGTGAAGTACCGCCGCACCCTGTTGAGCACACCTAGCTTCTTGGACGCCAGCTTAGCCTTGTCCTCCAAATGACTACGGAACTGAACGTCACTGGAGATGTCAACGCCAAGGATCCCTATACTTTTGGAGATGGAAAGAGATGTGCCCTAAAATTGCGGCGCTACAATAATTGGGGTTTGCTTAGCGGTGAACAAACACGCTTGCGTCTTCGAAGGTTTGAACTGGACAAGATTTTGTCCACCCCAATCGGACACTCTAGTAAGAGTAGCCTCGATTTCAGACACAAGCTGTTCACGTTTTTCCTTCACTATATACCGAGAGATACCGGGGCGGCCCGTGTAACAAGTGTCCACCGTACTGTCGTCCGCATAACAATAAATGCCGTCAATAGACAACATGTCATTGACATGCAGCAGAAACAGAGTAGGGGACAACACTGAGCCTTGCGATACTCCAGTACTCCGCGTTTATGGCCATGCATTCTGAACAGCTGCCGTCAACGACGGCCCTGATGCTTCTACCGGCCAAGAAGGGCGACACCCATCCGCATAATCTCTCAGGTAGTTCATATGAGGGTAATTTCGTAGGAAGACCACGGTGCCAGACCCGGTCAAATGCTTTAGAGATGTCGAGGCTCACTGCTAGAGCCTGACCCTTACTGTCGATAGCCGCCACCCATCGGTGTGTTAGGTACACAAGAAGATCGCCCGTCGAGCGACCGTGACGGAAACGGTACTGCCGGTCACTGAGCAGGTCGTGTTCCTCAAGGTACCCCAGGAGCTGTGTATTAATTACACGCTCTATCACCTTGGATAAAAGGGAGGTGACGGCTATAGACCTGTAATTGGCCGGGTCGGTCCTGTCACCCTTCTTGGGTACAGGATGTACATACGCGATCTTCCACGACGCTGGGACTTGTCGCATGGAATATGAAAGTGTGAAAAGACGAGTAAGTACCGGACACAACTCTGGACCACAGTGCTTAAGTACCACCGCGGGAATGCCGTCTGGCCCACTCGACTTATGAACGTCCAGGGATTGAAGCTCCCGTCGGACATTCCGCTGTGTAAATTTAACTTCCGGCATGGAAGTGCCACAACTCGGAATGCCCGGCGGTAAAGCACCCCCGTCGCTCATGGTCGAGTCAAAGGCAAAGAGATTACCCAAAAAGTCGGCTTTCTCCTTGGCACTCTGGGTCAAACTACCGTCGGGTTTAAGCAAGGGTGGTAAACCTGACCGACAGAAGTTTCTCTCGGCAGCTTTGGCAAGCGACCAAAATTCACGACTTTCTGAAGGGTAGCCTGCTAGCCGTTCGCCAATTCTGCCGACGACATCGAACTTGGCCCTGACAATTGTTCTTTTACTCGACCTCGAGGCGGCATTTAATTTGCGTTTCACCTCAGAGATGTTTGGATCTGAATTTGCACGAGCCGTGGTCCAAGCTCTGTAGACAGATTCTTTCTGCATTAGAGCTTCTCTGTAGAGCCGATTGAACCAAGGTCGCTTTTTTGCACCTACAGGGATCCTGCGGTTGGGAATGTAGCATTCCATATCTATCCTCCTAGATCCCCTCAGCGACTGCTACAGCACAAGAATCCAGATCCCTGAGGCAAAACAAAGCCGCCACCACGGGTACGACGCATAGAACTCTCGCAGTCCATCCCAGTCTGCTGACTTGTAGTGCCAAGTATTTGTTTATTGAAGTAATTATATTGGCTATTGGTTAAAATGGATGTAGATATGTTTGACGATTTTATTATTACACAAGAAGGCTTAGCAGAAATAGAAAATGTCGAGATAAATCTTTTGGACAAAAGTTTTACTTTAGCCGAAGATGATGACGACTTGAATATCATCTCAAAGAAGAAAACAAGCGAGAGAGAAAAAATAAGACTTCCAGAGACATGTGCCATATTAAAAATTCATGTTAAGATTTTTGTAATTCCTTAATTTTAATTCATTTATTATTTAACATATATTAAAACCTAATAAATAATTATTTTTTGTTGCAAAATACCTATGTTAATAACCCCTTTACACATTTTATTTGTTAGAGTTGAGAATCATCCCACAAAGTATAGAAAACTGTAAATAAATTCTAAGTCCTTTGCAAGATATTCAAACCAAGTTGAATGGTGTGTTGCAGGAGGCCACGCGGCTCACGCTTCAAACATTTATGTATGATATCGGCGCGTAGTGGCCTGCAAAACATGTTAAAGTTTAAGTCGTCGAGTGGCTCACCGGTGACCCGCGTGGCTCCAATGGTACAGTAGGGTTCGGCTCACCGGTGAGCCGCGTGGCTCCAATGGTACAGTAGGGTTCGGCTCACCGGTGACCCGCGTGGCTCCAATGGTACAGTAGGGTTCGGCTCACCGGTGAGCCGCGTGGCCCCAATGAAAAGTAGTATTTTTTAACGTGGCGTTTAACGTGTTAAAAAGTAACATTTTTACGCCAATGACTTACAAATAGTCTTTCTTTAGTAAAATGTTGGTAAGTAGGTACCTACCCCAATCAAATCACTGTTGGTATAATTAGTAGGTGCCAGGTGCGGCCACATCTGCGCACCCTCCAACTACGTGATAAAACGTTCCGAGGTACCATTGCGTCGGCATCAGTTGGCAGAAACGCTGGAATGGTGAACAGTTGTCGTTCTATTGATAATGGATTTAGAGAGAGGATTCTCTGTTTGTATGTAGGTAAGTAACGGCTGAACGAATTTGTTTGAAATTTGGTACAAGGATAGATAATAGTTTACAATAACCTCATAGACTACTTTTTATCCCGGGTATCAATTCCCATAGGATTATTTCTGTTCCTATTCTGTTGGAGAATTCCACACGCAAAATAAAGATGATAAGTTTGTCTTGTTGCTTATCTACGCAAGTGGCTAAGTAGTGCGCAATTGCATCAAAATCAAAAATCAAATCAAAATCACATTTATTTCACTTAGGCATTATGCAGATGCGCTCGTAAAAGATCCAGAATATAAAACAAAAAACTCTACCACCAGTTCACAACTTGCAATTTTCATGCCAAATAAAGTAGTGAAATCTAAGACATTTTCTGTTGGTACCCCAACCAAATCACGGTAGGTATAATTAGTCCAGGTGCGGCCACGTCTGGGCACCCTCCAACTACGTGATTTTACGTTCTGAGGTACCATCGAAGCAGCATCAGCTGGCAGAAATGCTCTGGAATGGTAAACAGTTGTCGTTCTATTGATAATGGATTTAGAGAGAGGAATTTCTTTATGTTATTATCTACACTAATATTATAAAGAGGATAGATTTGTTTTTTTTTGTTCGTAACAAATAGGCTCCGGAACTACTGGACCGATTTGAAAAATTCTTTCTCTGTTGGGAAGCTACACTCTTTGCGGTGAACATAGGCTATAATTTATTCCCGTATTCCCACGGGATCGGGAACTACGCGGGTGAAACCGCGTGACGTCCGCTACGCGTCTACAAACAAACACGGCTACAGGCGGACGCAGTAGATGTGTTGCTTTATGCTCCGGTATCATGCTATTTTGTCACTAAATTGGCAACTAAAGTCGAATTTTCAATTAGACGAAGTAAAATGATAGCAACTAATGTCACTTCTTCATACAATGTTGATTAATTTCTATGAAGAAGTGACATTAGTTGCTGTCACTTTACTTCGTCTAATTAAAAATTCGACTATAGGTATCGGCCCAGCTTCGTTACCACACGCTGAACTTTAAGTAATTTATGTCAATATGTTGTTATGTACTTACTTACATTTTATGCTTTTACTGCTTATAGCCCCTCTCTATAAAATAGAGTGCAGAGGGGCTTATGTCGAGACTTTGTCTGTAGTCTGTGACTCTGTCGCATTAAAATACGTCACTAGGTCACGTGGAACATATGTTCAAAGTTTGAAATAAAACAAAAATGACAACGTCAATCGGATTGAACTTTCACAATTAACGTGTTAGAGAGGGGCAGTCGGGTGAGAACGATCTCACGGCTTCTTGTTCTACGTACATACGTAGAAAAGCAGCAAATCCTACATGTTTGCTTTTCCAGACTCTCACCGACTAACACAGTTCCCTGCAACTGACTACGGCCGGGAGTCCCGTGTAAGCCCTCGTAAGTAGATCCCAGAGTCACTTTTAGAGCCTTTTTTTTTAATAACGTGAGGGACTCCCACTGACTAAAAAACCTCACGTAACGCCAACAGCCTACGGTTGAGAGCCCCGGGTAAGCCCTCGGAAGGATGTCCCAGGGCTCCCAACCTCGCCTAGGGGAGCGGTTCGGGTGCTATCCCACGTCTTTTCGGGGTTTTCGGGTGTGATACCGCTTCTTAGGGGGGACGTGCATTCCTCACGTCAAGCTGCCGTCATCGTCATCATCCTTCTGTAAGGACGGTGAGCAGCCAACTCACCGTCCTCAGGCCCCTGGTCGTGGAGGCCGATATTCTTCGGCGAAGACACGTCGGCGGCGCCCAGGCCGCCGACTGCGGAACTCGGGTCGGAGAGTTCTCTCCCGTTCCCGCCCCGCCGTCTCTTTCACGATCATGAACTGCTTGCAGAAAGAGGCGGCGCAGTCCCACTTACTCCCGCTGGAGACCATGGCTCGCACCATGGTCTCGAGCCACCTAGGCAATTTGAAATGGTGATTGGTCAGAGTGACCACACGAATTAGCACAGGAGCTAGTTTCAAGTGTTCTTTTTCATCGACATTAGGTATCTCGGGCTTCATCACACCTCAGGGAAGGAACTAAGAAACTCCTATTGCTGCGTGATATGCAGATCAGAAAAATACGTTGGTAACCCTTTGCATAATCTACAATCAAACGTTCAAGTAGGAGTGAAAATAGCACAGATTTAGCGAATCCAAGTTTTAAAAGACATTTGCCCTGACCGACCCTGTGACAGGGGAGTCCCAATGAAATGTAGATAATTTGTAAACACGGGCGGCGCGAGATAAAACTGCCCCCATGATCGAGAGGCACGGCCGCGCTATCATTGCTATGCGGGTCGCGGTACCGACAGCAGAACAAATTGAGTACTTTAATTATTGGACACGATTATAAGCTACCATCTATTTATCCTATTAATATTATTATTGTAAATGTTTAAGATGATGGTTGGATATTTCGATATTTGTTACCCAATCACTCTCTGACTGCTGAACGGTTTTGGCTGAAATCTTGGTACAGAGATAGGTTAATTCAGGCACAAAGGCGCGAGCATCGACTTTTGAAATAAATTCGGTTTCTTGTAAAATTAAGGCAGGCCGTTTTCATGCCATTTTTGTAGTTTCAAATGTTTAATAAAGGGTAAACTGATGCCCGAGTTTACTTATGACTTAGTGCGATCTAGTCAAATTGTCAAAGTTCAGATAAAAATAATGCTCGCTCTTTAAAAAGAAAAGATAAAGGTCGAAACTGAATGCATATGGCCTGCGTCTTACGAGTTTGAGTGTTGCGGCGTGAAATGGGACAGGTCTTTGTCCAGCAGTGCAGTAACCACAAGACAGGTCTCTCTCTCTCGCTCAGAGATAAGTTTTGCCAACTTATAGAGCGACCGTAATTACTATAAATTTTGATGAGGAAGAATTAATAGATACATAAATTTTGTCAGTTTTGTACTTTTGTACATTGTGCCCCTAAAACTACCCATCCTCCTTATTTTTTTAGAAATTTTTCATTTTAGGTCTATTTATATGTTTTTTTTGTACCTATTACAGAATATCTTTTTACAAAAATGACATCCGATTGACAGTGGAATGAATTTAGTTGCAAGGCATTTGTGTACAACAGATTACGTAAGTCTATATGACTTACGTAATCTGTTGTACACAAAGTCATAAAGATTGCTACAAGCACAACGAGGTTTTCAAACCTTTGAATTATTTCCGAAGTGTAGGTACAGATTATTATGCAAGAACCCTTTGGCCCTATAGTAGTTTTAAACAAATTTATTTTTCAACACAAAAACAATTTCACCCATTCATTATTTTCCATAAAATTTCAATAACAATGAGTTTGCTGACAGTACGTACCCAATGCGGGCTTGTTTGAGTCTATTTGCGCCGCCTGCATCTTCCACAGAGTACGCGCCGATACTGATAAATTAAGTACCTTCCCGCCATTTCGAGTGCTGTGACGTCAATTACGAATAAAACTCAAACTTTATGGTCAACACATAATAAGTTGGGGCTTTATCGACTGTACCTTAGCCCTGCTGAATGGTATTGAGGGAATGAAAACTGTTTAATGTCAATTACTCGAATAATTATGTTGCGAGTAGGTTGATCGTAAATTCTTTAAAAAAAATAATAAACTAGCTGATGTTAGCGGCTCCGCTCGTGTGATGAAGGTTTCCAGTACCCGCTTTTCATTAGAACTTTTATTATGTGTTAATCCAGGGTGTCAGCTATCCTAATGCCAAATGTTTTTATGGTTCGACCGAGAAACGATCTTTTGAATCGTTCAGTTCTAGCGAAGATTCTCTCCACTGTGTGAGAGTGGCATCTCTGTCCAGCACGCTTAGTTCGGTATCGGAAAGGAGAGGGCGGGATTAGGTATTAAATTATAGGTATTAAAAACAAAAAATTGACTTAGCGAGGCTTCAATCAATCATTCAAATTAACCTATAGCCTGCAGTCCACTGCTGGACATAGGTTTCTCCCGATTTCCGCCATAACCACAATACAAGGTCCTGCGTCTTCTGCACCTACATCTAGAGACTTGTAACTTACAAATATTACCCAAATTAGTGAAAAATAAATCTGAGTTTGAAGTACAAAATATCGTTATAGGAACAGGAAATTGTTTAAAAAGCAATACAATCAATCATCTCGTTTATATGCTGACGGTACCGCGGTACTGCGGTCCCGCATGCGGGCTCGTTTGAGGGCCGACGTCGACGTTTGCGCTCCTTGCCGCTATACATAAATTACACCAGCATTCGACCTGCTAACAGAACCAATGGTACCTACTAATATTATAAGCGAAAGTTGGATGTTTTTTTTTTCAACGTAAGGGAAAATGGTCATGGTACTATGCCGGACTCCTACCGACTAAAAAACCTCACGTAACGCCCAACAGCCTATGGTTTGGAGCCCCGGGTAAGCCCTCGGAAGGATGGCCCAGGACTCCCAACAGACCCACGGCCGCCACTGCGGCCGGGCCTCGGGGGTGTTTCGGGTGCTGTCCCGCGTCTTTGGGGGGTTTCGGGTGTGATCCCGCTTGTAAGGGGGGGCGTGCGTGAATTTCTCACGTCACGCTGCCGTCATGGGCCTCCTTCTGTAAGGACGGTGAGCAACCCTCTCACCGTCCTCAGGCCCCCGGTCATGGAGGTCGATAGTCTTCTGCGAAGACACGTGGGCGGCGCCCAGGCCGCCGACTGCGGAACTCGGGTGGGAGAGTTCTCTCCCGCTCCCGCCCCGCCGCCTCTTTCACGAGCATGACCTGTTCACAGAAAGAGGCGGTGCAGTCCCACTTACTACAGCTGGAGATCATAGCTCGCACCATCATGGTCTCAAGCGAGAGAGTGTCCACGTCCAGACCCACCACGAGGGCCTGGCGCTGCGCTGTTGCGCCCACGCCGCACGGTGGATCCTGTTGTATGGGATGGTTGGTCAATATTATTTAACGACGTTCCGAGACTTAAGCTAAGTCTTAAAGGTGTATAATACATTCATACGTACCTAAATACATAAAATCACGCTTATTACTCACTGGGGTAGGCAGAGACCACTGATTGCCACTTGGAACGCTCCCGGCAAACATCATTCGCTACCTTAACTTTCATAATTGTCTTTATTAAAGGTGTTTTGAGGCAAAATAACTTTATTAATGTCTTTATTACTCTAAACAATTTGAATATATATCACAATAAATGGATTTATGAAGGCTAGATTCTTTTAATCTGGTAAAATCATTTCTAGCACCTCACTAGGAAGAGTAGTTTTATATTTTCTCACAACCCTTGAGCACGAAACTACTGGATCCGAAAAAATTAAAAACAAATTAAATACATCCGTTATAGTGTCCTTTCTCGAAGTTTTACGAGCGTTAAGTTAAGAAGGAAAGATATGAGGCGCGTAACTTTGTACCACGTTATACTGCTTCTTACTTTATTTCGCTTCAGTATCTAAACATAGACAAAGCGGTTTGAGGAGATACTGCCTCTTGTTCATTTACTGTGGTTTTCGGTGATAGAATATCAGTCTTTTAATTTATTTAATTGGGAATGGTGGTCTTCAGTTCGAAAATACATTTGAGCAGAATAAAAAAGTTCACTGCCAGAACCGGATGCACGTAAAACTTCGGTCTTCCTACGCTTACTGCGGACACTACTCTGCTCAAAATCCTTCGGGGGCCTACCTGGGCTCACCCTTTCACCCATCATTTTTAAAAAATGCAAGTCTTATCTAGCTACGTTGAGTTATTTTTAACAAACCTTTCTTTGATTCTGTTCGACGATTGCTATTTTATTTTAAAAGATTTTTAAAAAATATGCAGTGTTTCTTTAAGGGAAGTTTTATCTGAAGCAGGGCAGTTGGTTTCTGCAATAATTATCTCCTCTAATTTTAAAAACTTGCTATCTAATTTCTTGTATTGAATTAAAAATAATTTGTCACACAAATCTCTCCTTTTTACTAGATAATCCACTATTCCGAAGAAAAAAAAAACTTAAAAATAACCTATATAATTGGCTACAATACAATTCAAAACTATTCATTCATGTTAAAGACGAAAATTTTCACAGTTAAGTGTAATAACTAACCGAAATACGACTGGCTCATATTTTTAATCTACCACCGTGAAACTATAAACCACTGCCATTTGAAAAGGAGCATTTTGTCTGAACTTTTGATATCAACTATATAAAACACACTAACTAACGAGTTACGGAGAACTAATTAGTACCCTGACAAAATGCACTTTTTCGAAAAAAAACAGTATCAAAACTGCACTTCTGAAGAAAAAGTGGTTTTTAAATAAAAATTTATTATGAAGAAGTTATTTTATCGTGAAGAACTAAATTTTTACATTTTAAATACTACATACCTTCAGCATCACTCATGATTTTTTTTATTAATTATACCCTGTTACTTTTAAAGTAATACAATGTTTCAATACTGCACCAAACTTAAAAAACCTAATTGACTACAAGGAAAATACAAATATGGTCAACTTTGTCGTATCATAAAAAGTATACTAGACAACCAATACTACTTTAATTACTTATAATAAATGTGGTATATACTCTATTTGCTAAATCTATGAAAAAAAATTATCTACCGGGATTTTTTTAATTTTGATTAATGACCAACCAGCTCATACTACAGGATCCAACGTGCGCCGTGCACTCCACCAGTGTGTGGAGCGCTGTGTCATCGATGCGGTCCTCGCAGTGATGACACTCGACCGTTGAATGTGGATGTTTGTTACTCTTTCACGGCTCTAACGGCTGAACGAATATGACTGAAAAATAACACAAAAGAAACTTTTTCTTCCCGAAATAAGTCCCCATGGGGGAACGGAAAGGAAATAGAATTTCACGCGGGGAGAGCTAAGGTAGCGATCTATTGGTCCTTGGGAGTCCTGGGACATCCTTCCGAGGGCTTACCCAGGACTCCCAACCATAGGCTGTTGGGCGATACGTGAGGTTTTTTAGTCGGTAGGAGTCCGGCATAGTATCCATGATGGATTTTCCCTAAGTTGAAAAAGGTACCTACACTAATATTATAAAGAGGAAAAAAATGTATTTTAGTGTGTATGTTTGTAATGAATGAACTGAAAAAAAATCAGTGCCGATTTGAATAATTCTTTCACTGTTGGGAAGCTACACTATTCCCGGGTAAGATAAGCTATATTTTATTCCCGTATTCCCACAGGAACGGGAGCTACGTGGGTGAAACCGCGTTACGTCCGCTAGGATTATTATAAATTCGGTAGTTCGTTTTTTGCATTGAATATGCTCTTAAACTACTGAATCGATTAGAAAAATTCTTTTACTGTTGGAAAGCTACACTATCATTTTACTGCCTCTGTGGCGCAGTCGGTAGCGATACCGCCTGCGGCGCTGGAGGTCGTGGGTTCGATTCCCACCGGAGACAAATATTTGTGTGACCCATAAATGTTTGTCTCAAGAGTCTGGGTGTTTCTATGTATAATATGTATGTATTTAAGAGTATATAAGTATTAATATCCGTGGTCTGATACCCATAACACAAGCAGGTTATTCCTAGCTTACTTTGGGATTAGATAGCGTTGTGTGAAATGTCCGTGAATATTTATTTATTTTATTTTATTTACCCTGAGCGACATACGCTATATTTTATTCCCATATTCCCACGGGAAGAGGAACTACGCATGTGAAGTTACTTATATAAAGAAGATGATCACACATAGATACGATACTACCAGTTGTGTATTCTAGTATAAATAAAGCTTACCACGCCAGCTGGGCACACCCGTCGTTGGTGACGGATGAATGCATCTCTTTCGCTCGTACGCGGTTTACTTAAGAGGGAACATAACCAGCTTTTTCTGTATAAAGTATTCTCATTATTTTTACTGTTGATCGATGGTAAGGCTATAAGTTTTTTTATACCACTAAGGTGGCAGACTAGCATACGGCTCACCAGATGTAAACAAAACTATCAGCGAAATCTTAAACAATACTTTTTCTCCAAATTGTTGTAAACATTAATAAGATAATCTTACTATGCATTATGTGATGATTGTTTTGGATGTTTGTTTAAAATATTTTCTTTTTCTTTTTAACTGTTTTTGTATTTAGTAATTAAGTAGGTATTTTATTTTGTTACAGTAAAGCTCTATTAGACAAATGATAGCCGACATTAAACCTTTGTGGTTTTTAGTGTTATTTATAAATTAACTTATTGTATATGATCTTGTAATAGTAAATAAAAAAAATGTACTTGAGGTCACCGCAGCCTATGAACGTTTGCAACACCGGAGGCGCTACACTCGCCCTGCCGACCTTGTGAAAACCTTTTATGACCTCTTTTGAAGAACCCCATACTGCAGACGTTTGGGAATACCGAGACAGGTAGGTCATTACACCTGCTGCTCATATTGAGATAAGTCTATCTAGATCTAGAGTCTAGATAGACTTATCACAATAATGAGCAGCAAGTCTCAAAGTCTACATTCAAGCCTTTGAGAATGCCGTGAGGCGAAACCGGTCAGATATTATATTAGAAAATATTATAGAAATGAAAATATTAGAATTTTATGAATCTGTGGTGACTGCCACTTGTCAAAGAAGAAAGAAATAATTGAAGTTCGACAATCAAACAATTGTGAATCGCGGTAATGTACAATGCGCACGCTAACGACTTTACATAGGTACAAGAGCCCAACATATGGGCTTCGGCCCGCCAGGCCGATCACCTTGTCTGGTCGGAGGATCCTCCCTTTGTTGGAGGAACATCTCTCACACCCGTTCCATAAAATATTATTATCAGCATACGAGAAAACAGAAAAATAAGAACATCGATTTCACGTCAACTATTCCTAAATCGCACTGTACGGAGTTGTCCCGGACGACGGCAATGCCTAAATTCAAATACCTACCTATTTAGCAAGTTCCTCTGAGCCCACGTTCCCTCTTAAGCGTTGTAAGAGACAGGTGTACGTCAAATTGATGGGATTACGAGCAGATAGATGAGTTTACATATTTTTGAACAAAAATATTTATACCTATTTATTTCACGTGTTCACAATAATCATAATTCATAGATTGCTAGGTTATTGATTTGACCAAGTAGCAAAAAGTACAGTCGCAGAATTTTTTATCAGTTTTTGTTGATTAAGTACTTTTTTTGTGCATATTTTACTGTGGCAAGACTGTCTGTGTTCAAGACTTTAGGGAATAATAGTGGCGTGACCAAATAGTGCCGACGCACGCACGTACGCACATAGCATTCCGCAGATTTGCAGCAAAACATAATGTAAAGTCGAATTTTTAATTAGACGAAGTAAAGTGACAGCAACTAATGTCACTTCTTCATACAATGTTAATTAATTTCTATGAAGAAGTGACATTAGTTGCTGTCACTTTACATCGTCTAATTAAAAATTCGACTTTAGTGACACAATTTAGATGTGTATAAATGACGCACTTATCGCTAATCTAGAACCATTTCATACAGGCAACCTTTTGCAAAATTGTTATGCATGGATATCTTTCAGTCGGAAAGAAAAGTATAGTAATACGGTAAGTAAAAGAGAAACTTCTATTTTTGTTGTTTATAAAAGACTAGCGGACGCCACGCAATTACACCCGCATAGCTTCCGTTCCCGTGGGAATACGGAAATAAAATATAGCCTATGTTCACCGGGAAGAGTCTAGCTTCCCAACAGTAAAAGAATGATTGAGTCTTCATGCTGTTGATAGACTTGTATGAGTAAATAAAAGAAGAAGAATCTACACTTACTTACATTTTTTTTTAAAAATTGGGTACCTATCTTGGTTCTAAGATAACCACAAACATCCAAATTCACAAACTTGACAATGTGTCAATATAGAATTTATAATTTGTACAAAATGATCAAGATCATAATATGGGAATTCCCTTTTTTTCTTATACATATAGGTATTAACAAATATATCAATACGTATACCTACCTAATAACCACCCAAGCATCGAAATACGAGAGGAGAGTCTGTGTTAAAGTCAATACGTCATAGACATTAAATTTTAATCATTAAAATTTAACAACATTAATAAACATCAAATTTCATATCATTTTTTCACCAGCAGGTAGTGTATTATAAGCTATAAGCCTTCGCTTAGGCCGGCACAAGTGTTGAGCCGATGGTCTGCCGGTGACAGCTCGATTACGCCCCCCTCATAACCCCCAGCCCGCAGGGAACCCCCCTACACCCCGAACCACACGCCGGGTCGCGAGTTTCGACGATGTTTGCTGTTTGGGGATTTTTGAAATCTAGTTTTTGAGTTGTTGGAAAAATATTAAATTTGTATAATGACAACGTTCTTTTCAAGGGGTAGGCAAAGGGCATACTACCCGTTCGCTCTAAGTTTGCCGCTGGCGTAGAGGCGTATACCCGATTTTTCAATTAGACGAAGTAAATTGACAGTAGCTAATGTCACTTCGTCATAGAAAATAAGCAACATTGTATGAAGAAGTGACATTAGTTACTGTCAATTTACTTCGTCTAATTATAAATTCGACTTTAGTATGGAGCTGAGCGGCAAACTTAGAGCGAACGAGCAGTAGACTTGCTTGACGCTATGTAGAGGCGTGCTATTTAAATTATTAATTGTTCTGAGGTGACGATAAACCTCGAGCCGTTGGCGCTAAGGAGAACCACTGCAACTTTGAATGCATTTTACCGAATCTATCACGGTAAGTGTTCTGAAGATCTTATCAACCCAATTCCACCCTCTCCTTCCCGATTTTGAGCAACGCGTACCACTCCTTCGGTCTTTCAAATCGCTCAGTTCTGGCAAAGATTCTGCTCTGTAATGGAATAAATCTTCAAGAACTGAGCGATTCTAAATGTCGTTTCTCTCTCTAATCATAAGAACTTAAAACGATCTGTCCGCACACTAAGTCTATTCCAAAACAATTCAGTCCACGCCACGTGTTATTCCTTTCACTTAAAACCCAGGTTTCTTCAAGCGGAGCGTGAAGATACCGCTTACTTGAGGACCACTGTCAGAAGTTCTATGGCCCCATTCGTAAGAAGAATGTAAATAAAAAAAAATATTTCTTTAAAAAAAGATGCTGCACGTAATCTACAGGACACTCAACTCTTCAGATAATAACAGCTTACCACCATACCGGAACCCGTACCAGGGCCGAAGTGACACACGGCCGTAGATGGCAGGTCATCGTGATGTTTTTTAGTCGGTAGGAGTCCGGGATAGCATCCATGAAGGAATTTCCCTCACGTTAAAAAAAAAAATTGTCCCACATAGGATTCATGGACACGTAAGAAAAATAGCATAAATATACCCATACTGATTGCTGTGACAATGTTTGCCTTCTAAGAACAGTCTAAGTCTCATAGATTATTTTAATAACTCGTTGATATTTATTATTCTGTTCTATCGGATAGAAACCAAAGGATATTAAACGTCAAAAACGGACAAGCCATTAGGTACACAAGCCCGTGTTGTTGACAGTACGACGGGCACAGTTTTTAGAGTTCCGTAACGAAAAGGTAAACAGAGAAAGAAACGTTTATTTGATACAGGCATCTAGAACACATTAATTGCTTAAGAGCCTACCAGATGCCAAATTGTTGAAAGAAGATAGAAGATATACATTTTAGCGTGCAAGACAGAGAGAGATGCGATCGGTTTTCGTGCGTTTTTAACGAAATAAATTAATATTAAAAAAACTATAACCAAAATTAAAAAAGTGGTCTAGTGCAAATTAAGATTTTACTATTGTCTTTCTTACAAATATTTTATATTATAAAAACAACTTAAAACTTATGAGATCTAGGCTAAAATTTCAAGAAATCGAGGATTTTATCAGCAATCGTGTTTTTAGCCTAGTGCGTTTTTAGTTTATGAACTGAAGTGTTCTGTGTTAAAATTTTTATTTATTAGACCTCACGAGTCCTGAGATCTAGATCAAGGTAATAGTCTATTTGGCGTCATACAGACTCTTAAGGGGCAAATAATGCACAAAAATACATTAAATGAGTTCTTGAATATTTCCAAAATCCTATGTGCATTTTTTGCCGACGGACCCCTTAACCTAAAAATTGTACATGTTTTATTTTATTTTTGAACTGTGTGCATCATGAATTCATGATTGTAAGTATCAAAGGGGTGTCCAGTTCAGCATGTGCCAGGGTGATGGACCTTGGCGCTGATTTTCGACTGGAACCCCTGTTTTGTGTTTTGTATTCATAAGACTTCGTCTGTCTGTCTGTCTATCTGCCTGTCTGTCCGTCATGAGGCTGTATCTCAGGAACCGTAATATCTATAGAGCTGTAATGTCCACAGATTATGTATTTCTTTTGCCGCTATGTGAAAAAATACGAAAATCAGAAAAAAGGGGATAATTAAGGGGACTCCTATACAACAAACGTGATTTTTTGGCCGTTTTTTTGATACGGAACCCTCTGTGCGCGAGTTCAACTCGCACTTGGCCGGTTTTTACTCATAATCGAGTATGTTAAGTGCTGTGGCGGTATAATCGAGCTGTCGAGCGCACGCGGCCAAACTTTGATTAAAGGCGAACCAATCAACTGTTCGGGACCGCAGAGCAGATAATATTATTGGGAAATACAGGTGTTTTTGGGTGGGAAATATTCGTTTATGAGACTTGTTTTATAACGTTTTTGAGACAATGAAACATACGCCTGTCTGTGAGAGAAAAAATCAAGTGTTTATTACATATATGTAGAGGGGGGATAAGCTGATTCTCGTCCCTCTACAGTTTTACCAGACAGGACAGGGAAGTCCTCGCCAAGTTTTGGGTGAGAATATTCGTGTTATGAGACTTGTTTTTTAATGTTTTTAGGACAATGATATACAACGCCGTCTAGTTCATATACCTAAGCGTGTGTTGTGGGAGCTAGACTACCGATAAACAACATACATAGAACACAAACTCCTAAACAAAGATTTTGTGTTTCACTTACATATTTGTGCCAACCTCGGATTCAAATCTAGGACCTCAACACGGCAGTGACATACACATACCACTTGCCACCGAATTGTAACCACATTCTGATTTCTGTGGGCAACAGATTGTCTTCACCTTGACTTTTTCGATCGTTTGCAGTATGAGGCTCATCAAAAGGGGTCTAGGGTTTCTGTGGGGTCGGTAATGTAAGATTATTTCTCTGTTGTTGCAAACGTCCATAGGTTCACGGTGACTACAATTGATCTAGTAGGCCGTATGCTTGACTGCCAACTTAGTAGTCTAAAAAATGCTCTCACTCTAAAAACCTCAATGGCTGGGATTGCACATTGCTGCGATTAACATCACTCCTGACTATTGGCAATTTGGTTAAAGCTTTCGTATAAGTGCCAGGAGCACATAGGTACAGTTTCTAATCAAACCCAAAAATACTTCGCCCAAATAGAAAAAATTTCTTCCGTTTAGAGTATCAAGGTACGAGTTGGAAGCGGGCGACATGAGGTAGCAGCAGACGACGTGTCACAGCGACACTACTGGTTTTTATGTATTTCCATAAAATTTCCTACATAGTTAGCGACACGAAGCTAGCGACGCGTCGTCGAGCGGCCGACGCGACGCCAGTGTCGCCCGACCGCGGATCAGTAGTGCCGCTGACCATGGTGTTATCACTTAGAACTGTGCATTGAATTAAAATGTAACCAACTTACGTAGGTTCTCAACGTTAAAGTTACATTGAGACTTGTCATGACATCTAATTTTGCTGTTATACCATCTGCTGTTGCCGTCTGCAGTCGGGTTCGAAATCATGACTGCAGCGACATGACGCAACGACGCACAGTGGATCGATTCATACAAATCGGCGGACATAGGAATCTTGAAACAATTTTTACTGATTTTAGAAAAACTAATGATGTCAATGTGTTTATCTTAGTAATTGTAGTAGAAAACAATATCACACAATTTTGATTAGACTTCAATTTTAAAAAATATTCGACAAAAACTGATTTCAATGTATGGAAAAGCACATTAAAAAGGGGATGGCTTGCGATTTTCTCGTGTTTTCTTATTTTAACGCCTATAGTGACTTTGAATGGGTTATTAGCAAAATATCTGCCAAACATTTTAGGTACCCCTAGGCACCCCTCTGGGAGCTATATAACAAAATATCATTTTTCTCATTTTCTTAAAGAAAATATGTCTTGTTCGTTTTTTTTATAGTTATAATTGTTGATAAACTACATTTTAGCTTAGTACTGACCTACCCACATCAAAAATAATATGACTAGCATACGGGATCGGGAGTTTTTGAGAGATACTTATAAGCAGGCGACTATAAGTTTATCCTACTTTTTTAGCAACATTTATGTATTGTATAGTGATTTTCCATTACTATTTGTAGAAAATAATGTATTAATCAAATAAAACAATAACGCGTTATACAAAAACTTACTTATAAAATAAAAAGTGGTAAAATATTAGCTTAAAATAAATAAACATCTGGAACAGAAACGATTCAATTAACATGTATGTACATTAAATAATAAAAAAAAAATAGAAAAATGTAGACAAAAAAATCATTATCCGAAGCTTCCGTTTCTGAATATTCTTCTGCTTGTGCAGAGCCTAATTATTCATCAGTATCTATGTATTCAATTTCAGAAACTTCTAGAATTAGTAACTAATAAAATAACTTATGAATACTTGATGGCATGAAGTACCAAGGGTACAATTCTATGTAAAGCTCTGCCACCCTGGTATACTACATGACATCAAGTAGTGATAAGTTATTATTTCACGGGCCGTTAATTATTCAACATTTATCTATAGTTCCGATAGGACTTCTTTCGGAAGAGTTATCTGAGTCAAGTAATAAGGATTTCAGAAAATACAATGAACACCATTCACGTAAAACTAATAGCATTGCTTGCAATGAAGATGTTCTAAATAATTTGCTGATTTCATCCAACCCAATTTTAGCACAAATACGGCCACGGATATATAAAAAGCAAAAGAAGGCATTGTTTAAAAAAACTTTAAATCCACTAATTCTAGAAGTTTCTGAAATTGAATTTATAGGTACTGTTGAATTGTTAGTCTCTGCGCAAGCAGAAGAAGATTCAGAAACGGAAGCTTTGGATAATGATGTTTTTTGTCTACATATGTAGAATATTTCTAATTTTGTTTGATCATTTAATGTACATTGTTTTAATTTAATAGAACTTTAATGGCTTGGCAAAAAATACTTACAATAATGTACAATCATAAATAAAAATTGAACTTATCTTACCATAAATTAAAATAAAAGCAAAAAACACTAATCATAATATATAATACTTACATACATAATTACATACATGCGTCGTAGAATTCCTCCGAATCATTAATTGTCTTTGTTATATATTTTTGTTTATTTTAAGCTACTATTTGTTTAAAGTTTATGTAATTCTAATTTTGTTTGATAATTTAATGTACATACATGTTAATTGAATCGTTTCTGTTCCATATTAATAAAATATGGCATATTTTACTTATTTTAAGCTATTATTTTAAAACTTTTTATTTTATAAGTAAGTTTTTCTATTTTTATAACTTTGAAATATGTTTTATATAACGCGTTATTGTTTTTTTTTGATTAATACATTATTTTCTTCAACTATTAATAGTAAATAACTATAAAATACATAGGTATATGTTGCTAAAAAAGTAGGATAAACTTATAATCGCCTGCTTATAAGTATCTCTCAAAAACTTCCGATCCCGTATGCTAGTCATATTATTTTTGAAGTGGGTAGGTCTGTACTAAGCTAAAATGTAGTTTATCAACAATTATAACTGTAAAAAAAACGAACTAGACATATTTTCTTAAAGAAAATGAGAAAAATGATATTTTGCCACATAGCTCCCAGAGGGGTGCCTAGGGGTACCTAAAATGTTTGGCAGATATTTTGCTAACAACCCATTAAAAGTCACTATAAGCGTTAAAATCAGAAAACACGAGAAAATCGCAAGCTATTCCTTTTTTAATGTGCTTTTCCATACATTGAAATCAGTTTTTGTCGAATATTTTTTGAAATTGAAGTCTAATCAAAATTGTGTATTATTGTTTTCGACTACAATTACTAAAATAAACACAATGGCATCATTAGTTTTTGTAAAATCAGTAAAAAGTTTTCCAAGATTCCTATGTCCGCCGATTTGTATGAATCGATCCACTGTGCGACGTGTCGCGGCGACATGAAGCGACGACACGTCGTGTCGTCTGCCGCCGCCGCCTCTTGTCGCCCGCTGCCAACTCGTACCTTTATTCTCAGTAGCTTAATTTCCCAATCTCGAGGTCGCGGTCGTCACACCCTGCATCCGGGTCGGTAGCGCTTCTGGTTCTGCAACTGTAATCAACCATTAGGTGGGCCGTTACTAAGCTTGTCTGCCCCCTCAGTAGTATAAAAAAAATCTGTCAGCATCAGTACTTACAAAATTATTTCAAAAATAGTCGTTCTGAAAACATGTGGGTATCTAAATACAACGTAGTTCAATTACAATTTTTATTCCCTTATAAATATGAAAACATAACGTTGCTCTTCAATGTTTAGATAAACTCTGTCGGCTGGAGTGGTTCCCACGATCCCGTGACCTTTCCGAAACTGAGGGACCACACAAAGACAGACAGATCTGTGGTATCTTTTGTATTTAATTTGTTCTTATAGGATTCTGCGTGAAAACTTTGAAAGTCCATAAAGTACTAACTAAATGGGGTATGAGCAATGATGTTATAGGTAGTAAAAAAGAGGTAGATATCGCTTTAGCGCGCGTTGTTTGTTATTTACGTACATTGTATTATTTGTAGGTAGGTAGGGGTACCTACTTTGTAAAAAGGACTCCTACTGACCACCGCTTAAGCTTCAATGATACAGAGCGAATTTACAAGCTACGAGTACAAGCTAGCGAGTTCGCGAACAGCTTGTAAACTCGCTCCATGTCATCACAGATTATATAATATATTCTATAATGTCATCGAGCTGTTTCACAATCTGCTTTTGACTATTCCATTGTAAATGTATCACGGTGAGTGTTCTGAAGAGCTCTTCAACCTGATCTCACCCTCTCGTTTCCGATCCCGAACAACGCGTGCTGGACAGAGATGCCACTCGTACCCAGTGGAGAGAATCTTCGACAGAACTGAGCGCTTTAAAAGATCGTTCTTCTATCGAACTATAAAAACCTGGAACGACCTGCCCGTTTCGCGTGTTAGGTGGTTTCCCTCATCCTACAATCCCGGGTTCTTCAAGCGAAATGAAGAGGCACATCACTGACAGAAGTCTTACGGACTGTGAGAGTGGCCCCCATCGCTAGATGCGCCACGGCTTTACATCAGTAGCGACGTCAACTTGGCGAACTTAATATAAAAAAAAAAAAATTTATTATACACACAGACGGACAGCGAAGTGTCATAAATAGGATTCTGTTTTTACCTTTTGGGTACGGGACCCTAAAAATTGTAACAGTTTGAAAGAAAAAAAAAATCTGAAACCATTTTGTAAATCCAAACCAAAATTCCAACAATCAAGACAAATATTACACATCCAAAAATCCAATCTTTGCAACCTACGAAAACTTTTTATAAAACGACAAAAAACTCCCATCCAAAAATAAACTGACGCACAGACTCAAAAGAAATCAGTCACGGCTGACCGTCATCCCAATAACTAAGTTCCACATATCAAACAAATCAATTTGGACTCTTCAAATAAATAAATGGTTCGGGGCGGCTGTGGTTGACAGCCTCCTGCAAGGGATGGCTAGCACAGATGTTGCGCCCCTAACCCCCACCCCCCACCCACAGCGCCGGGGGAAAGGATTATAATTATCGATGTTACGGGGAAAAATGTGGGGTTTTTTTTTACAATTTTTGCTATTGTTTAATATAAATATTGTAAGATATTTTTATGGAAGCAATATAGCTGAAGTTAGGTATAAGCTTGTGCTAAAGGATTTAGACAAGGAGAAACGTTTAAATACACAGCTGTGTAACGAAAATTCACGTGTCATACATACAATATTATGCGGCCAGACCTAGTTATCATAATGGCATTCCCCGAAGCGGCCTTTGCAAATATTAAACCAATGATAATAATAATCATTTATTTTCCTGAAATGGGGTACATAAAACATAACATGACATTGAACAAAATTACATAGCACAGACACATTTAGCCATATAATATAGCATGCAAAACCCAAATTTAACCACCACCAGATTGTATGATTAGATTAGCAGGAAGGGGTTGACCTATGCTTGAATCGGATGGGTGGCAGGCGGCGAAGATCAGTAGGTGAACATACAGGCATAAGAACCGACTTTTTAATAAATATACTGTTGCTTCAGTCCTTAAACAATTAATTTAATTTAGTCAATTTATGAAAAACATGACGCAAAGACCGATAAATGAAGAACGAATTTGATAAACATGATATTTTTTTTTTTACGTTTGGATATTGACATAAACCTTGACATAATCCAGAGCTGTATGATATGGTCATGTTGGACACGAACCCGTTGTCAGTAACATACCAATATAGCTGGGCGGCTTGAAAAATTTCAACAGTGTCTATGAAGTGGGTTTAAAGAGTCCGTAACGTCTCAAATAATATTTATGTTTGCTGGTGTCGAAAAAAGCTATTTTTGATTTGAAGAATATTTAGATAAAATAGTTGAAATATTTTAATCTTGGTTCATAAAACCGGAAAACCGATATAATTACGAGAATTATTTTAGAACGTTTGATTTTATGACATTAAAACAGGCGAGTTGCTACCAAACCGACCAGAGATAATTACGCATGTCAGAATTCGATACATTGCAGCTCAACCGAAAAGGCTCATGGTACAAAAGAAAAACCTGCCAGGTTACGTGTCAAGTTGAGCTGCTCTGCGTTTGGCAGGTTTTGGAAAAGTTTATGGTAGGCGCCCAGTAGGTCGTCACTGGTCGTCACGACCTGCGTCAGTCCATTTCAACGCGGCTCACCACCTAGACAAAAGTGGTCTTATACGTTACTCTGCCTCTGCCTACCTTCCTACCTGTTTGGGGATAAAGGGCGTGACTATTTTTTTTGTTTTATATTTAGCTCGCCAAAATGATGCCGCGGTCCGATGGAAAGTCACAGCGACATCTAGCGATTGGGGGCCACAGTCCCAGTCTGTAAGACTATGCGGTCCTCAAGTTGGCGGTCCTATGATGTGCCTCTTCACGATCAGCATGAAGAACCCAGGATTGTAAGAGGAGGGAAACCCATGCGCGGGCAGGTCGTTCCAGATTTCTATGTGACGACTATTTCTATGTATGGTCCTTTTACGAATTAACTCATAATAATAAGACCCGCGCGATTTCCATGCGATTCTACAATCGCGCGGTTCCCGCCGTGTCTGAACTAGGGCTAAAGGACCTCATTACCAACTACCCTTTTTTTTTTGTTTAACGTGAGGGAAAATCCTCATGGATGTTATGCCGGACTCCTACCGCCTAAAAAACCTCACGTAACGCCCAACAGCCTATGATTGGGAGCCCCGGGTAAGCCCTCGTAAGGATGTCCCAGGCCTCCCAACAAACCCACGGCCGCCACCACGGCCTCGCCCAGGGGGTGGTTCGGGTGCTATTCCGCGTCTTTGGGCGGTTTCGGGTGTGATACCGCTTCTAAGGGGGGCGTGCGTGAGCTCCTCACGTCACGCTGCCGTCATGGGCCTGCTTCTGTAAGGACGGTGAGCCGCCCTCTCACCGTCCTCAAGCCCCCGGTCATGGAGGCCGATAGTCCTCGGCTACCAACCACCCTTGCTTCAGGTCAATTCCTTAAGAAAAATTAATAGCCTTTAATTTATTAAAATCGCTAAGATTGCTGGCACAAGGGGCAAAGAGCGCGACACATATTTTTAAGTGGCTTATAAAAAATCGCATTAGCCGGCTAAGCCTGACGGCGTTATACGTTTTCCTAAATGAAAATCCATATAACACGCCGCTCGGTGGCACATGGCGACCTCTGAAGTTATAGAGAGGTACTGGATGGGACATTTAGGGAATTTAGAATGTTGGGTGAGCGTAGCTGAAAAAATACTAGAATACAGAATCTATTTTCTACAGAATACAGAATCTATTCTCTTGATGTGTTGAAATTAATGTACAGTACCAATTGAATATTTCGCGTACCTATTTGACTTCTACTTTAGCGTTTCATCTATCTGTCTTCTTACTTTGACATTTTATGTAACTTTATCAAAAAATCTGTATAAATAATGTAGGAAATGTGCCCACGGTGCTCGCAATTTTCAATTCTTTATTTAGATATTATGGATTTCATAGATAATTTGTTTAAGAATTGAGTATAAACCGCTCGCATAAACCCTAGTGGTTTAAGCGGGTGGTTTAAAGTATTAAATATGCATGTACTTGTAATGTTTTGAACAATAAAAAAGAAGTTATTTATCAATTAAGTGAAACAAAGTAAACTTTACTAAGTTTCAGCTCGATTGAAAACCGATACCCTTTTGTGGCCCGTGATCTATGGACATCATCATGATTTTTCATCGGGGGCGCCTCACAAGGGAATTCCCTTTTTACTGGAATAGTATTCTATAAATTCCAAGATTTTAAACACATAATAAGTGTATTCAGATAATCTCAGAGCGTAGTACGATGCTAGTCACATCCAGCGACACAACATCAGTGAAAACATTCATTAAAATTTGCCAAACCCGCGCGCCGTCGTCTGCACCTGACGCCCCATACCTAGCTTTTATTTGTTTCACATACATCGACGCCTTAGTTCCCACGACGATTAAACTTGTACAATAACTACCCGCAATGTACAATGAACATAACAATACATCACGTTGGGGTTATATCGATATAGAATGTACAAATTTTTTGATACAATTTTTTTCACCCTTTTCAGCTGAAGAAAAATGTACATTTGATGGTGGCCTGGGTCTTCTAGGATTTCCTTTAGGGATAATACTGAGTTCATCTTACCACCTGGTTATGGTAAAGTTAAACCTGCTGTCCTAGGTGAGGCCGCCGTGGTAGCCGTAGGTCTGTTGGGAGTCCTGGGAAATCCGTCCGAGGCCGTTTAACCTCCTGAGTTTCTTGCTAGTTCTTCTCAGGTGGGTCGCGTTGTGAACTGGTGGTAGAGTTTTGTTTTATATTCTGGACGTTTTACAAGCGCATCTTTGCCTAAGTGAAATAAATATAATTTTGATATTGATTTGATTTGGCTAACCCAGGCTTTCAACCGTAAGCTGTTAGGCAGGATACGTGAGGTTTTCAGTAGTTAGGAGAACGGAATAGCGTTCCTGTAGGATATTCCTCACGTTAAAAAAATGTTAAAACTGTGAAGGTTTCACATGGAGAAAAAAATTATGGCCTCTACATTCAGGCGCCTCTTGGGATGCTATGCCGGACTCCTACCGACTATAACCACATTAACCACACAGTGTTCTATAACAGTCTGTGGCTGGGAGTGCCAGGTAGCCCTTGAAAGGATGTCCTAGGAAAATAGGGCCCTTAATAGCATAGAAGCCTTGCTGGCAGCGGCGGGAGTTTTCATGGTGTTGGGTCGAGTTAAGGCATAGTTTTTACTGCCAGGTTCTTTTCTCACAGGCTCAACTTATTGCCATAGAAATCTGGCAGTAAATATAGAAACCATAATCTTAAGGAAAATGCCTACTTAGTTTAGATGAATTTTATTTACTGAACTTTATTGTTTGTCATTTTAGCCCCTCTCTATAAAATAGAGTGCAGAGGGGCTTATGGCGAGACTTTATCAGTAGTCTGTGACTCTGTTGCATTAAACTACGTCACTAGGTCACGTGGATCATCTGTTCAAATTTAAAATAAAACAAAAATGACAACATCAATCGGATTGAACTTTCATTTTCACAATAAACGTGTTAGAGAGGGGCAGTCTGGTGAGAACGATCTCACGGCTTTCTTGTTTCTTTATGAAAAGTTGTCTGTTAGGAATTGTAAAATAGCGTTTATTATCCTGCCACTTCATTATTTGGTCAGTCATTAGTTGGAAACTTATAATTGTAGGCTTTATGAGAAAAATCATTTGATAGGTGAATAATGTGATTTTTATGCTTAAACATTGAATTCAAATCATTCCATACAAGTGTTTAGATGTAGTTACATGATGTAGTGGTCATCAAATTTGTTTTTTTTTTGTACCTTTGAGAATGCCGAGAGACGAAACCGGTCAGGTGTAACGTAAATAAATGTTGTAGAACAGTACAAGTGGTGTTATTCAATATGCGCAGCAAGTGTCACCAAGTGCCATCAACAAACAGTATAAATAATCAATTATAATTATTTCAACAAAAAAAATATGTAACCATTTTGACGAAAAGTGATCCATCTGTACATATACCTATTGTAATCATGGTGTTATCACTTAAAACTGACCATTGAATTATAATGTAACCAACTTACGTAGGTTCTCAACGTTGCAGTTACATTGAGACTTGTCACGATATTTAATTTCGTTTCATTATAACGTAAGAGTTTCCAGAAACACGTGGTAGTTGGCGCTGTATGCAATATTAAAAAATCAATTATTTTAGTTAAAAATTCACAACTAGATGGCGCTGTGCCTTTTTTTAAATCGCGGTATGGTTTCGTTACATAGGGTCATATAAGTAAGACTACTTTTCTGCCTAAGGTAGTGAATTATTACTTTTTACGATCTTAAAACATTTTTTTCTAAAACGTAGAAGTTTACTTAAATATATTTGTTGCACTCCATTTTTATATCATGGCCACGCAGTCAGAAAGTTTCTTGTAATAGTTGCTTGGCACCGCTGGTGTCGTCACTTAGTCGAGTGACGTCTCTATCTCATAATATACAAATGTACTCTGTGATTGTAATCCTCTGGAGTTCATACCAGTTGGGTACCCATCTGTATTTATAAGGGGATGTGACCGCAAGACGGGTGGAGGGATGAAAAATGCCGCTCAGCTGGCTACGTCACACGGTGGGCTCGTGCGTTTGTTTATTTATAAGAATTTATATGTATATGTATCTATAGATTAGAAGATGGATTTAGGCAGAATAATTTATCCTTTTCCGTCTTATATAATTGGAATATTGGAAACTGAAAATTCTGGAGGTTAAACGTAATTTTAAACTGCGCATTCTTTCTTTTGCTTGCAGATTCATCAATTAGAGATTACACGAATGTAGAGTGTGTGGTGGATTGCTTTCTATTCTTTAATATCGTTTTACAATAGACTATAACGTGGCTCACCACCTGTTACGTGGGACATAAAACTATAAGGTAAAATGTGGGCGTATACTATGGCCTAACCCAACCAACGCCTAACCCTTCGGGGACAAAGGCATGATGATTATGTATGTATGTACAATAGATTCCATCACGTAACGCCTAGTTTCCTACTGACTTAAAACAAAAATAATATTTTATTATAAAGTGAAAAAAGACAATTTGGCCCAGACGGGACTTGAACCCGCAACCTTTGCCTAATCCAGGGCAATGCTCTAACCAATTGAGCTACGGGAGCCGTATTATGAAAAAGTTAGCATACTAATTGCTTTAAATATTAAAAATCGATAGATTGAGTCTGAGACATCAAATCAATGTATAAAAATGATTGCAATATCGTTCATTGATATCAGAGTTGCTAAGTAGCTCGATAGATGGCTCTGTGCCATACTCTTAAATGGCGGTTACAATAAGGTGAAGAATTTCAACTTGTATCAGTACGGCTCCCGTAGCTCAATTGGTTAGAGCATTGCCCTGGATTAGGCAAAGGTTGCGGGTTCAAGTCCCGTCTGGGCCAAGTTGTCTTTTTTCACTTTATAATAAAATATTATGAAAAAGTTAGCATACTAATTGCTTTAAATATTAAAAATCGTTAAAACAAAAAGTTGAAAAATTTCATTTTTTCATAAAAAGAACTCGTAATTATTATTCCAAACCCAATTCCGCTATCGCTACCGCTACGATCTAAGTCGCAGCCTTATTTCTGAGTGGTATGGGAATCTTCCCATCTGTGGGTAAAACGCTGTTATTGTTCCATTACAATATTGTAACGAGGGACTATTTGTTTTTTAGAGAGCTCAGGGACCCCATGGGGTCTTTGGAGTTAAGTCAACTTTATCGCAATCTTGTAAGTACAAGCACAGTGCGGAAACTCCATAAAAATGATTCGATTTCAATTCTATCACCTCTACACTAAGAACACGCTATGTTTGTTATACAGAGCTTGAATGTGTCTTCTTCTTTCAGTGCCACTCCGCTACCGGAGGTTAGCCGTTAACTTCTGAAATTCCTCACGGTTTTGAGCTAAACGGAAGAGCTCCCCTGCACTATCTATTCCAGTCCATTCTCTGATGTTCCTGAGCCATGATTTTCTACGTCTCCCAACGCGTCGTTTTCCCACAATTTTGTCCATCATAATTAGTCGCAGAAGGTCGTAACGCTCATGTTTCATCACGTGACCCAGATAATGCGATCTTACGACGCTTGATGTTCTGTATCAGTTACCGTGTTTTCCCGACGAGTTGTAGTACGATTTCGTTGAAGATCTTCTAAGTCCAGGAGTTTTTTCACCGCTAAGCAAACCCCAATTACTGTAGCGCCGCAATTTCAGGGCACATCTCTTTCCATCTCCAAAAGTATAGGGATCCTTGGCGTTGACATCTCCAGTGACGTTCAGTTCCGTAGTCATTTGGAGGACAAAGCTAAGCTGGCGTATAAGAAGCTAGGTGTGCTCAACAGGGCGCGGCGGTACTTCACTGCTGCGCAAACACTGCTTCTGTATAAGTCGCAAGTGCCGCCGCACATGGAGTACTGCTGTCACCTTTGGGCGGGGGCACCTGAATATCAGCTTCGTCCATTTGACTTGGTGCAAAGACGTGCTGTAAGAGTTGTCAGCGATCCTATACTTACAAGTGGTGTGGAACCTCTTCGCGACAGGAGAGACTTTGCCTCCTTATGCGTGTTCTACTGACTGTACAATGGTATGTGCTCTGAGGAATTGTTTGATATGATGCCCACGGCTACGTTCTATCACCGCACCGCTCGCCACAGACAGGGAGTTCATCCTCACACTCTGCGTCCGGAGCGTTCCAGCACGGTTAGATCCGATAGGGGTTTTCTTCCACGCACGCTTAGGTTGTGGAATGATCTCCCTGCCTCGGTTTTCCCAAACGCCTATAGTATGGGGTTCTTCAAAAGGGGTCTTAGAAGGTTTTTACAGGGTCGGCAGCGCGAGTGTGGCGCCTCTGGTGTTGCAAGCGTTCATAGGCTGCGGTGACCACCGGTCCTTCTGGTGGGCCGTATGCTTGTCTGCCACCTTAGTGGTATAAAAAAAAAAGGATATTCGAAGCATACGTCTATAGCACCTCATCTCAAAAGCTTCAAGGCGCTTCTTGGTGTCATCTTTGATGGTCCATGCTTCACATCCGTGCAGTACCAAGGGCCAAATATAGCAAAGAAGAATCCTAGTTCTGAGTCGAATGTCAATACTTCTACAACATAGAACCCTTTTCATTTTAGTAAAGGTTGACTGTGCGTGTGACCAATAAGGCTAAGCAAACGCTCCCTCACAACACCCTCCAACTATATGAGAGCTGTGGCGGGACTGGGGGGGTTGGGGGGGGGGAGCTTGCTCAGTGAGGGGCATTGAGTTGCCTATGTGTATGTAATACTATCATTTGTCTTTGACACAAGCTTGATCCTATTTTTTTAAAGTGAGGAAAATCCTGTATGGATTCTATGCTGGACTCCTACTGACAAAAAACAAGAGGCCGTGGGATCGGTCTCACCAGACTGCCCCTCTCTAACACGTCTTCTAAAAAACCACTTGACCTATTGTTTTGAAATTTTGTATACACTGAAAATTTCAGTATTGTAAGTCACGTGGTTTTGAAGTTATGACTTTAATGCAACAGACACACAGACTACAGACAAAATCTAGACATAAGCCCCTCTGCACTCTATTTTATAGAGAGGGGCTAATACACGTATCCTATCTAAGGCCTACGGTTGAAATCCCCGGGTAAGCCCTCGTAAGGATGACCCCAGGATTCCCAACAGACCTTGGCTACGGCGACCGATCCTGGAACATACCTAAAGCGTGGAACTAAGTCGATGCTATTTCGAAATTTGTAGGATTTGTATAATATAATTTACTCTGCGAAGAGTTGATCTCGTGAACACCCAGGACAGGAAAAAAACACCTGTGAGGAATCATATCCTTTATATTTCAGGTAAACAAGAAGCTGTGAGACGGTCTCACCCAACTGCCCCTCTGTGAAAGTGAAAGTTCACTCCGATTGACGTTGTCATTTTAGTTTTATTTCAAACTTTGAACCGATGATCCACGTGACCTAGTAACGTAATTTAATGCAACAGAGTCACAGACTACAGAAAAAGTCTCGCCATAAGCCCCTCTGCAATCTATTTTATAGAGAGGGGCTAAAAGTCAACAAATGTGTACTACATCGAATGCGAAATATCTACAATTTTCCTTTTACCAAATAAAGGTACCTCTATCGTGTACCCTAGATTCAATGGAGATGTAATCAAACTATCACAACAAGGGTCTCTGTGCCGATGGTGCAGTTCCCACGTGATATGCTAATAGTGCCGGGGGCTAAGTGTGTATGGGCGATGTAGGTATTTTGTTTTTGAGGGCCTATAGGTATAGCTCTGTTTTAAATACAATCCTTTCATGTCTTCTATTCAGACATGAAAGGATTGTATTTAACACAGAGCTATCAAGTCAAAACTAAACGAGTAAAATCTTCTTGTGCTATAGAATCTAGACAACTATAAAATAAAATACACAAGAGTGTATCTCTGTTGTCTAAATTTCATAGCAGTTAGTTGACTACTTAACTATAGTTCAATTTGTGCTTGACGGTGTTGGAGAAGAACGTCCCAAAAAATTTTAAATACCTGCTATTTTCAGGATCAATTAATAAAGTTACCTATACCATGTACCCTAGATTTAGTGGAGATGTAATCAAACAATCACATTAAGAACCCCAAAGCCGCTGGTTCCCACGTACTATGCTAAATAGCGCCGGGTGCTAAGTGTGTGTGGTCGACAACATATATTTTAGTTTTTAATAGTAAGTGCGCTTTGATTCTTCTTGGGACATCCTTCTGAGGGCTTACCCGGGGCTCCCGACTGTAGACAGTGGTAGTAGTGGACCGTGTGGTTTTAGTCGGTAAGAGTCCGGCACAGCATCCATGAGGGATTCCTACACGTCTAAAAAAGTATATGTCGCTTTGTTTTCGAGGACTGCAAGGAGTCATATTATTTTTCAACGTATCAATGACACAGTTTGATATATTTATTACCCTAGAATGTATTAGACTGATGTATTCAATAATGGTAAGGGTACTTAGTATTAAAGGCCATCTAAAGTCTGTCTGGAATGCTAGGATATTCATACACAAAAACAAACAAAACAAAACGTGTTTTATTCCACAAACGGTGACATGGTAAGTTAATTTAGGCTAAGTATAATTACATATAAAGAACATTGTCACCTTAGTGCAGAATAAGGCCCCCTCTCAGCTTTTTGATGCCTCACAGTTAACGTGATATCAGCACTGATTTTCAGAGGAGGCCATTCGGGACATGGTGACGACAGTCTGAATAAACTGCTTACTTACTATAAATATTTCTATGCACTAAATAAAAAAAATAAAAAAAGGAAGCAACAAAAGAATACCTACACAAAGATAACACTGACAGCTACATAAAATTAATCACTAAAATGAGTAGCGAAAAATTCTAAATCTATGACTAAAATGTTCGAAATCCATTCTACACATTTGGCCATGCGGCTGAACAGTCAGAAACTCCTTCGCCTCAACATGTGAGCCAAAGCAATGATTAGGAATTACACACAAAATAAAAAAAGAAACGTGACGCGGCAAACTCAGGGTCAAAACACGAAACAGTTTTGCGTTGCCGAGAAAAAGTAATTAAAAAACAAGAGCATACGAGGGCTTAACCGGCGCTTCCGTCCGTAAACAGTGCCAGGGAACCATGATAGATTACCATACATTAAAAGAAGGGCATTGAAAATGTGACTGCGGGATACTTTAAACAGCGCCAGGATATATATTCAAAGCCACCGCAACTCAATGCTAAAATGAGGTTGTAATGAGGTTTTAACAAGCTATGGTAGATATATTTCTATAGTACCCGTTTGTAGTATTAGGGTAGAGTAGGTCTGTACCTCTATGATAAGACAGAATGAGTGCTTAAGAGATATTTACATAAGGGTTGTTTATGCCCTTATACTCAGGCCTAACATCCTTCAAGAAGTAGGCAGTAAAATATCTACACTAATATTATAAAGAGAAAAAAATTGTATCAATAAACATAGGAACTGGACTCCCTCTGTGGCGCAGTCGGTAGTGATACCGCCTGCGGCGCTGGAGGTCGTGGGTTCGATTCCCACCGGAGACAAATATTTGTGTGACCCATAAATGTTTGTCTCAAGAGTTTGGGTGTTTCTATGTATAATATGTATGTTATTAAATTTTACTTAAGTATTAATATCCGTGGTGTGATACCCATAACACAAGCAGGTTATTCCTAGCTTACTTTGGGATCAGATAGCGTTGTGTGAAATGTCCGTGAATATTATTTATTATTTATAGGAACTACTGAACCGAGTATACAAACCAGCTGACTAAAGTTTAATATCAACGCCACGGTATTAAAACCAGCCAAATACGATAGAACCGATTTTAGTAGATATTTGTAACAGAAATAACCATATCATCTATGAAAATATCAGCTCTCTATCACGGTTCCTGAGATACAGCTTCGTGTTAGACGGAATACGGCTACGGAATCCTAAAATAATAACCATAGATACATTAAGGGGCGCGTCCGTAAAATGCACAAAAAGACATTTAGGATTTTGGAAATATTCACGAAGTCACTTCATTAAATGACACTGTAATGGAACCTTAATTTCTTAATTGATGAAACTACATTAGTACCATGTGCTATTTAGAAAATAATTATTTACTTACAAGAAAACCACTGAAAATCATCGAAATTTACCTATGTCAATTTGATTATTCCTGCTATTTCGATGATTTTTAATACTTTTGCGAGGCGTTTTTTCTAATGTAAGTAATTATTTTGTTAAAAGCACACGGTGTTAATGTAGTCTCATTTATTAACAATTTAAGGTTCCGTTTTAGTGTCATTTAATGAAGTGAGTTCTTGAATATTTCCAAAATCCTAAGTGCATATTTTACGGACGCGCCCCTTAAAGAAAGAGGTCTGTCAGTGTTACGTCGTAGCTCTTCGTAGCATAGCGCTACTTAAAGAGCTACGAATTTGCTACGAAAAATTTTTTTTATGTACTTATAATAAATCGAAAACTTGTATTGGGCAAGAACTGCAAGAGAGAAACTGTCTCCCCCTCCACCTTCAGTTTTGGTAGTGTGATATGTGTCATAGCAACTCTGACGCTAAGTTGATATTTATATTCCTACTGATGCGACGCTCCACACGCTGGTGGAGTGCACGGCGTGGGTGCAACAGCGCCAGGTCCTCGTGGTAGGTCTGGACGTGGACACTCTCCCGATCGAGATCACGGTGCGAGCCATGCTCTCCGCGGCAGCGGGAGTAAATGGGACTGCGCCGCCTCTTTCTGCGAGCAGGTCATGCTTTTGAAAGAGGCGGCGGGGCGGGTACGGGAGAGAACTCTCCCACCCGAGTTCCGCAGTCGGCGACTTGGGGGCCGCCGACGTGTCTTCGCCGAGGACTATCGGCCTTTATGACCGGGAGCCTGAGGACGGTGAGAGGGATCTCACCGTCCTTACAGAAGCAGGCCCATGACGGCAGTGCGACGTGAGGAATTCACGCACGCCCTTCCCCCCCTTAGAAGCGGCATGACACCTGAAACCCCCCCCAAAGACGCGGAATAGCACCCGACCCACCCCCCTAGGCGAGGCCCCAGTGGCGGCCGTGGGTCTGTTGGGAGTCTTGGGACATCCTTCCGAGGGCTTACCCGGGACTCTCAACCGTAGGCTGTTGGGCGTAACGTGAGGTTTTTTAGTCGGTAGGAGTCCGGCATAACATCCAGGAGGATTTTCTCTCACGTTAAAAAAATCCTACTAATGCGAAGTTATAAATATGAAATTTGTAAAGATTTTTCAATGTTTCCTTAGATATTCAATCATGTACCTACATACAGTGATAGGTTATAATCTGCAATATCAATAATATTCTACTATTACTACTAAACTGCCTCTGTGGCGTGGTCGGTAGTGATACCGCCTGCGGCGCTGGAGGTCGTGGGTTCGATTCCCACCGAAGACAAATATTTCTGTGACCCATAAATGTTTGTCTCAGGATTCTGGGAGTTTCTATGTATAATATGTATGTATTTAAAAAGTATATCAGTATTAATATCCGTGGTCTGATACCCATAACACAACCAGGTTATTCTTAGCTTACTTTGGGATCAGATAGCGTTGTATGAAATGTCCGTAAATATTTTATTAAAAAAAAAACCTTTTTCTCCCAGGAAAACCTTTCTATGGGAAGAGGGAATGTTAACAGAATTTCGCCATCTAGTGATACCTACTAACTAAATTATTTTCGCAAATTAATTGTCAGCACAATAATTACAAACTAATTTCGTTTATAATTAACTGCCTGTCACATACCTCAATATCGACAGATCCATCGTTCGTATATTATTTAGTTCAAACGAATTTCGTCTCTATGTCATTGTGCATATCGCCTATATTTGCCTGTAGATATAAATATTGACTGGCAGGTAAATGGAGCCTAGGACATCAACAAAAATAAAAATAAAAATCACCGATCTTCATTTGTTTTACCAATCTTCATTTGTTTTTTCGAGCCTCATTCGTTTCACCAACTCTTCATAATTTGAATTTTTTTTCATTTGTTTTTCGTTTTCTACATTATTTTTAGACATTTTTATATTAAGCCAAAATTCTGATGCTGTTTATTATATACCAAAAAAAACTGTTGTGAGCATGTCCTAAGAAAAAAATGTACATTTTGCGTTTTGTACATTTTGCGTGTGGTGCTCATTTTGCGTTTTGTAGATTCTGCTCCGGAGGGCTTTGGAAGACCTGGATGCCCGGGCCTATATGAATAAGTACTGTGCGGTTTCAGTTGCTTCAAGTCCGGTATGATAATTGTGGGGATACCATATTGAAAAACGACACTTGTACTGTTCTACGATATTTATTAAATACGCCCGCAGCTCCGCCCACGTCAAGCTTTGTTCCCGTTTCGGGAACGTGAGAACTTATTCCCGGGATAAAAAGTAGCCTATGTGTTATTCCGGACCCATATCTATCCCTGTAACGAATTTCAGCCAAATCCGTCCAGCCGTTAGAGCGTGAAAGAGTAACAAACATCACAAACTTTCGCATTTATAATATTGGTAAGTTACCTGACCGATTTCACCTCACGGCATTCCTAAAGCGTTAGATGACCAGAAACATTTTTTTTTGTGGACAGTCACACAACACTATCTAGCGAAAAAAAAATACTTTATCGAAATTACTGAAACAAAACATTTTTAGTCGACTAGATACTGTACGATCTTACACAAATACTAAAATCTGAAAAATAATTAAGAGGAGGGGGGGGGGGGGGGGGGGGCTCCCATACAACAGAGTATTCCGGTTTATTGTACGATGTGTTGCCTCTGTGCGTGAGTCCGGCCCAAACTTGGCCGGTTTTCAGTATTTTGTTTTCTTTCTTTATTTTTAGGGTTCTTTTTAGATTCGTCATGTCTGTCTGTCTGTCCGCCCGTATGTCACATTCATTTTTCTCCAAAACCATAAAGCCTATGCTGTTGAAACTTGGTAAGTAGATGTATTCTGTAAACCGCACAAAAAGATTGAAAAGAAGCAATACATTTTGGGGGTCTCCATACTTAAAAATAACATTCTAAAAAAAATTTTTCATGAAATCTATACGTTTGTGGTCTTTATAGATAGGTCTTTAAAAATGCTATTGAGGTTTCTAAAAACATTTTTTCCTTAACTGAATAGTTTGCGCGATAGACACTTCCAAAGTGTAAAAATGTGTCCCCCTCCCCCTCAGCTTCTAAAAAAAGAGAATGGCAAATGTAAGAAAAATATATGATGCACATTGCCATGCAAACTTCCAGCGAAAATTGGTTTGAACAAGATCTAGTAAGTAGTTTTTTTTAATACGTCATAAACTGCAATTTTTGCCTAGGGAAATCACTACCACTGCGAGCGTGTTAAAACATCAATGAAAGTTACAACGAACTACAAGAACTTTTATATTATGTTACTTGCTGCTACGGAACCTTTCATGGGCGAGTCCGACTCGCACTTGACCGGTTTTTTTATTCTGTTGCTGAAATAGCTTTTTTTTAACGTGAAGGAAGATCCTCATGGATGCTATGCCGGACTCCTACCGACTAAAAACCTCACGTAACGCCCAACAGCCTATGGTTGGGAGCCCCGGGTAAGCCCTCGGAAGGATGTCCCAGGACTCCCAATTGCTGAAATACCTAGATCAAATCAAAACCCTTGTGTTATGAAAGTACTAAACTTATATCACAATGCCCAGCATCCATAGATCAGCATAACCAATCTCTAGCGATGAAAATCCGAATCATCCTGATATATAGAACGTCTGTTTGTTTGTCCGTTGTTTGTGCAAGAGCGCAGGTGTTGCCAACGATTTATATGTTTGCGATTTTAAATCCCTAGCTATGGCTCTGCTTAATTAGAGATTTTGTTGTTGTTTCGGGGATGTCCCTGCTGTTAATATTTTGGGCATACAGAAAAAATTACAACGTAGAAAGATGGGACTTATTAACATTTTAGCCCCACTCTATAAAATAGAGTGCAGAGGGGCTTATGTCTAGACTTTGTCTGTAGTCTGTGACTGTTGCATTAAACTACGTCACTAGGTCACGTGGATCATCTGTTCAAAGTTTGAAATAAAACAAAAATGACAACGTCATCGGATTGAACTTTCACAATAAACGTTAGAGAGGGGAAGTCTGGTGAGAACGATCTCACGGCTTTCTTGTTTAATTTATGCTAGGGTACAAGACAGTGATGATCTATAGCGTCTATGGTTGCATTCTACCGAATCTTTCACGACAAGTGTTGAGAAGAGCTCTTTAAAAAAATCCCAACATTTCTGGGACCAAGCCGTATAGCCCTTACCAAGGGCTCCCGATCATTGGCCGTGGTAGGGCACGTGTGGTTTTCGTCGGTAGATCCGCCATAGCATCTATGAGGGATTTTCACACAAAAATAAAAATCCAATCCCAACCTTTCCTTTCCGATCCCGAACAACGCGTGCTGGGTAGAGGTACCACTCCTACACAGTGGAGACATTCTTTGCCAGAACTGAGTTTTCAAACGACCTTTTCTTAATATAATATTCAAATGGGAGCAAAGCGATTGTGTTATTTGTTTTCTTTTAGGGATCCGTACAGAAGAAACGGGAACGGGATCGGATTACTCAACTATCCGTTATAACATTACTCGAGATAATAGACAGCAGACAACTTCAAAAATACTCTGATTTTCAAATTTTCTCATTAGCCTATCTTCCAAAACATTTATCATACTCCTAAACAAACAATTAACTACAATTTCCATTCAAACCAAACGGCACCAGCGGCAGCATGTGGCATTACCGTACAAATTGGAGGCTGTACGGTGGCGCCATCTGGCGGCGGGTCGCGAATCTTTTCTGTATTAATGCGACGACAGCCGGTGGGTTCCGCACCCCCTTTGACGATATTGTATTATATAGTAGTTAGCTACACTACAAAGCTTTGAACTGGGGATTAAAAGTTGAAAAATTTTGTAAAGGCTTTTCTGGAAAATTTGCAGGAGAATTGATGGTGTTGTAGGTACATAATGTTGTGATGTAAGTAGGTATTTTAACTTTTATTGTCACTTAAAGTAATATTACAGTTACATACATATATGGTCACGCTTGCATCCCAGAAGGGATAGGCAGAGGCATATCATATGACCACATTTCCCATTTTTAGATTTTTGTCACTGTCCACAGTTGTAAAAAGTTATATAATAATCGTTAGGCCAAGTAGAAAGCCTCTGTAAATTTCATATGTTTCGTGGGATTAAATACAATTATTGTTGAAATGTGGGCAAAACAGCCAGTTTCTGCCCAGTCCTTCGAAAAAAAATTTTTCTTCTCGATGAATTAACGTATAATTTTAGATTTATGTCAATCATATGTCTATAATATAATCAGGCTGTCCCAGTACACTGCTGAACGAAAGCCTGTCCCATCAATTTTAGTAGAGAGTGGCTAGATGATAACAAGTGCTAGTTTCCAGTTTTCCTTATTCTAGCCATGATCTCGTCAATAAATCAGTAGGTTAGGATTCAAAAGATCGTTTCTCTGTCGAACCATAAAAACCTGGAACGACCTGCCAGCGCACGTGTTTCCCTCCTCTTACAATCCTGGGTTCTTCAAACGGAGCGTGAAGAGGCACATCATAGGGCCGCCAAGTTGATGGCCGCTTTCTATAGTCTTACAGACTGGGACGGTGGCCCCCAATCGCTAGATGTCGCTGTGGCTTTCGATCAGGCGGCGACGGCATCATTTTGGCGAGCTAAATATAAAAAAAAAGGAGTATCGCACACAGGTGCAGCTGGTTGGGTCCTGAAGATCTTTGGAAGGCCTAAATATACCCAACTATCAACTCATTCATTTATACTACTAAGGTGGCAGTCAAGATTACAGCCCCACCTGATGGACTGTGGTCAACGTAGCCTATATATGAACGTTTGCAACACCAGAGGCGCTACACGCGTTGCTGACCCTATGTAAATGCATGTCATTTTCCTCTCAACAATATGAAGTATTTTCTTTCTGAAGCTCTTACGTACAAGAATCTTTCTCTCCTGCGTTGTGAATCTTTACAAAACAAAAAGTACCTTTTTTTCCTTTCATTCATATTCGTAACTGAAATTTCGCGGAACATTACTTTTGTATCTAGCTGCGTTTCTTAAATGGATTTTATTTGTTCATAACTGGTTAACAAAAGAGAATTGCATTGCTTTTTCAGAACTAGTTATCAAATGAGAAAACAAATCCATTATTCGTAGCATACGAAACTCCAGTTACAAATGTGGGTGACAGGCCTTTTTCTCCCAAGGGAATTCAATGCATCATGCTTTCATTCGGGGAGATGGAGAACGATATTTGGAAAAAGTAGATTGATTCTACATTTACAGCCATTTTCATTTCATTTTGACGCTCATAAGTGTTAATTTGTGTCCTACATGAATAAAGATTCTTCATTTTTATTTCCACTGAAACAAAATACTGCACGTACAGCTCATCAATCCATCAACATACCAGCTTATTACACGAACTGTACATAATTAGCTACAAATCGCGTTATTCCAATGTAAACTATAAACAGTTGCGGTCTGAACGCGCCGTGTTTCCGGACCATCTGGAACTTTGGAGCAGATTTATATACATATCTTTAGTGTCTGCAGTTTTGTAATGGACTAACTTTGATTGGATTTTGGATAACTGGGTATATGGACTAAAGGCGTTAGGATATGTGATAATGTCACCTGCAAACTAGTGGAGCAGGTTGTCCTTCAAAGATCTTGTTTAGCCATTTTATCTAATACTAGCGGACGTCACGCGGTTTCACCCGCGTAGTTCCCGTTCCCGTGGGGCTATGGGAATAAAATATAGCCTATGTTCACCGCAAAGAGTGCAGCTTCCCAACAGTGAAAGAATTTTTTAAATCGGTCCAGTAGTTCCAGAGCCTATTCGTTACAAACAAACAAACAAAAAAACAAATCTTTCCTCTTTATAGTATTAGTATAGACTAGCGGACGTCACGCGGTTTCACCCGCGTAGTTCCCGTTCCCGTGGGAATACGGGAATAAAATATAGCCTATGTTCACCGCAAAGAGTGCAGCTTCCCAACAGGGAAAGAATTTTTTAAATCGGTCCAGTAGTTCCAGAGCCTATTCGTTACAAACAAACAAACAAAAAAACAAATCTTTCCTCTTTATAATATTAGTATAGACTAGCAATCCCCACATCTTGGCACTTCGAACCCTGTAGCATCCATTTAATCATGTATTTTTTTATACGTGTGGTAATTCTCGTGGCATGGATTCTTTGCCGGAGTCCTACCGATAAAATCACGCATTACCCTTCGATCTGTCCGTATTTACAATAATGTGGCCCCGTGGACTCAGTGTTCTGTAAACGATCACTGCAGTAATCAACATTTACTGTGGCCGAATATGGATGGGTGACCACCACGTGGACCACTTTGTGACATTTATTTACGAGCGTTTCCGTGCTTCGGAAGGCACGATAAGCCGTTGGTCCCGGTTGTCAGTAAAATGACAGTCGTTAAGCCAAGTTGAAGGCCTTAGTGGGTCGTCACAACCTGCGCCCGGGTCGGCAGCGCGTGTGTATCACCTCTGGTGTTGCAAACGTCTATAGGCTACGGTTACCAACCTTCCGGTGGGCCGTAAGCTTGTCTGCCACCTAAGTAGTATAAAAAAAAAAGTAGACCTAATTAAATTTATTTATTTGGATTCTGTGCCCTAGTTTAAAAGAAGAACTCCAAAGAAGCCTAGACGCGTTCTTGGTGCTCCACCTTTTAACTGAGGTACACCATGACGGTGCTTAATACATAGATCCGCAAGGCCAGGAATTCCAAATATCGCTCTCTATCTCCCCGAATGAAAGCATGATGCATTGAAAAAAAAAAAAGTCTTTCATCTGAATTCGTAACTGGAGTTTCGTAGGCTACGAGTAAAGGATTTGTTTTCTCATTTGATAACCAGTTATCAAAACGTTCCGAAGGAATGCCGTTCTGGTTTGGTAACAAGTTATGAACAAAACAAAAAATTCCATTTACTTATGTACATAGTCACGAAACTAGCTAGTTACAAAAGAAATTAAATTCCTCGAAATTTTAGTTACGAATGTGAATGAAAGGAAAAAAGAGGTCTTTTCGTTTTGTAAAGTTATGCTTTCACTATTTTTGAGTACTGAAAATCTTTATAAAATACGGTCCCCAGTGAGCAAATTTGGACGTCCCTAATGGAACGAAAACAGCCCAATGTTAAGATACCAAAGACACACGCAGTGGCGGCCGTAGGTCTGTTAGGAGTTCTGGGACATCCTTCCGAGGGCTTACCCTGGGCTCCCAACCATAGGCTGTTTGGCGTTACGTGAGGTTTTTAGTCGGTAGGAGTCCGGCATAACATCCATGAAGATTATCCCTCACGTAAACAAAAAAAAAAAAGATACCAAAGAGTCAAACACTAGAATTACTCGTAGCTCTCTCAGTACCGTATACACGCCATCAATTTTAAAACAAACTTTACATTACACTGATAGCGAACTATTAAAACGATTGATGAACTAGTTCAATTAAATGGCTGTTTATATTTCGATAATTCGCTCATTTGTTGTTATATTTAAATTACGGAAAGTACCGCATTCTTTTTATGTTTGTTTTGTAAATATCTATGTAGCGGGCGCTACTATGCTCGTTCACATGGTCGCCTGTCAAACAATATCGAATTTTTTTACACCTCAAAGTATAATAACAGCCTCAATGGCGCAGTGGTAATGTATGTCACTGCCTTGCCTAGGTCCTGACTCCGATTCCTGGGTCGAGTCAAATATTTTATATAGAGTTTAGTAAATATTTCTTCTTCCAGTGACGGCAATTAGGCTTACCTCCTATTACATGGGGCCAACGAATCTACTGACAAACTGTGGGAGTGTCACCCTCTCAGGGGATATTGGCGTGATTGTACGAAAAAGCTAGTCAAAGTTTCAAAAATTACCAAAAACTAGATTGTAGCTGAATTGAACCAATATGGCGACTAAGCAAATTTGGCGACAAAACAACGTACATACAAAAGTCTTCACTAAAAGTGCCGCATTCATCAGTTCTACATTTAGTAGGTCGGTGGCATGCGGGCTGTTCACAGATGCTCGTGACGCAACCACACTTGCCCGCAGTTTCTATTGATACACGATTCATGTACCAATCTAACTATTACTGAATACTAAAATATAGATGTTACACTTAGCTAGATTCTCTTTTTTTGTGCAAAATCCCTGCCTCAAGTAAAGAACCATATTTAACTACAATTCAATAAGCATAAACATACCAACATGGCAATAAATTAAAACAACAATCCTCATCTAGCCAAAATAAGCTAATATAGGCTTGTGCTATAGGGTCTAGGCGACTGATAGACATACTTATATATTTGTAAATACATACATATTATTATACATAGAAAACACCCAAACTCCGAAACAAACATTTGTGGATCACGCAGATATTTCGACCCACCCGAGACCTCAAGCGTGGCAGGCGTTACACTACCGACTGCGCCACCGAGACAGTCAAGTCTAGATCAATCGTCTAGATCAGTGATGGACAAAGTACGGCCCGCGATAGCATTTAATCCGGCCCGCCGACGGTCCTTTGACATGAATACCTGGTTTAATGGCCTTCGATAATTATATTTTGACGGTCCAGAAGTATTATGTAGATTCTACTGAGTAGAGCAATAGACATACTCGTATAGGTGAAGTGACTTATTCAACCATAAAATTGCTCAACACCTCAATCGCAAACTAACTTACTGATTGAACACTTTTTCGCGCTGCTGAAAGTTTCATTTTAAACTTGTATTTCAAAGATGGCACAGAAAAATCCGTCTACTTCGGCGTCCGTCAGTCAGTCTGGCCACCAACTCGACTGTAATAATTTTCACAGATGATGTATTTCTGTTGCCGCTATTTCGACACATGTTAAAATCAGGAAAAAAGAGGGACTTAGGGGGGGGGGAGTAGGGCGTCCCATAGGTAAATATTTTCCGTTTTTGGTACGGAACCCTCCGCGCGAGTCCGACTCGCACTTGGCCAGTTTTCCTATAATTCTGGCCCTCCCCTGAAATTCCGTAAGTTGGCCCCCCATTAAATAAATTTGCCCACCAGTGGTCTAGATCCCATAGCACAAGCTTATATTAGCTTAATTTAGGCTAGATGATGTTGTGTGAGATTGTCCACAAATATTTACAAAATATGATTTTTCGCAAGCTCTTTTTTATCACTGCACCAAATTTCATCAGAATCACTTCGGTAATGCTTGTAAGCGTATATGACAGATAGGAATTACTAGTGCATGTTTATATTACTTAGTACGAATTTTTAATTGAGCATTAGAATTTACGAAGCTAAGTTCAGGATGGAGAACAGCATAAAGCTGTTAACACTCCTGCATTTCTACTTGTTTGGGAGTTACAATATCGCAACCAAATAGTGCGGACGCACTAGCGCACGTACAGCCACGCAAAATAGCATTCCACAAAAATGTAATTGTGATAAACTCAAAATGAGTGCTTGGAGTGTGTCATAGATAGGTAGCTGTAACATAGCGTAGCCTTGTAAAGGTAGTCTATACTAATATTATAAAGAGGAAAGATTTGATTGTTTTGTTTGTTTGCATAGACTCCAAAACTACTAAATCGATTTGAAAAATTCTTTCACTGTTGGGAAGCTACACTATAGCCGACTAACATAGGCTATATTTTTTTATTATTGGTGGAAAAGAATTGGAATTGGAATTGTACATGAACTTGAATGGCATTGATATTTTTTGTGTAACAGAACATTGGTTAAGGCCTTATCAGGTCATGTTCAATTTCAAAAATCACCAGGTTGCTAGCTCGTTCTGTAGAATGAAATATAAACGTGGAGGCTCTTTAATTATTATTAATAAGTCAATAAAGTGTAAAGAACGTAAAGACATAGTAGCCCTCTCTGTTGAACGAGTTATTGAGATAGCCAGTATAGAGTTTGAGCGGTTCATTGTACTAAGCGTATACAGTCCCCCAGACGCTCCATATGTACAGTTCGAAGAAAAACTTGAAGAAGCATTGTTTAAATGCCAAAGTACTAAAAAAACGGTCCTTTTTTGTGGGGATCTCAATGTAGATGTTTTAGAAACTGCACGGGAACCTTTACAGAGAGAGAAAATGTTAAATTTGTTCAAGTCATTTGGTTTGTATAATATATTTTTGGAACCTACTCGTATAACTGCCACTAGTGCTACTTGTATTGATAATATTTATACTAATATAAATCCCATTAAAAAATGTATAGTGGACCCTGTAAAATCAGATCATCGCGGTCAGTTTGTTTCTTATCTGAGAAATAGTAGGGAAAATAAGAAAATAATTAGTTTTGTCCCAGTTAACACACATCGCTTGGAAACATTCAGAAGAAACTTAGTCAAGAAAATAACAGAATTGCCCAATTACACTAGTGTAGAAGAATCCTACTCTGATTTATTTAATTTGATACATGCTGTGTTTGGGAAAATCTTTACCCCTAAGACTTTATCAATCGGAGGCAGCTCTGCTTTCAGTGACTGGGCAACACCCGGAATTTATAAAAGTCGCCATAAACTATATGAACTGTATTCTGAAAAATCGCATAATTTCAACCCAGAGTTTCAGGAATATGTTAAAAAATATTCAAAGATATTTAAGCAAGCCTGTACCTTAGCCAAGTCTAATTTCATTAGAAATATAATTTTAGATTCTGCGAATGTCATTAAAACTACTTGGAACATTATAAATGCGGAATGTGGTAGGTGTACAGCGAATGAAAGAAAGTTTCATTTAAAGATAGACAATCGCCACGTTTCGGGGGATATGGATGTGGCGACCGAGTTCGAAAAATTTTTCAGTAATGTACCTATAGAGATTACTAACACTCTCCGGTCGTCTTCCACCTCCGCCGAGCTTTTATTAGCAGAATCTGTAGCTGCCTGTGAGGGCGCGTTCGAATTTACAGTTGTCAACTGCAACGACATCTTAAAAGCATTTAGATCTATTAATGTTAAAAAAACCGCTGACCTTAATGGGCTATCAGTAAAATCCGTATCAAGTATTATAGATGTCATTGCACCCCACTTGGCAGCTGTGTTTAACGATTGCGTCTCAAGTGGTGTATTTCCTGATTTGATGAAACACAGTAAAGTTATACCACTGTTCAAGGCTGGCAGTGCTTCAGATCCGGGTAATTTCAGACCTATCTCGGTGTTGCCGACCTTGAGCAAGATATTTGAAAAACTAATACTAGAGCAGATGCTGATCTATTTTAATAGTCACAAATTGATTCATGAGAAACAATTTAGCTTCACTAAAGGACGTTCGACTACCGATGCTGGTGTAGAGTTATTGAAATGTATTTACGAGGCCTGGGAGAATAAACAAGATGCAATTGGTGTGTTTTGCGATTTGTCTAAGGCATTTGATTGCGTCCAACATGAAACATTAATCAGGAAATTACACCATTATGGCATAAGAAACAAGGCTCTCGATCTTCTGACTTCATATTTGAACAATAGAATTCAGAGGGTTGATGTTAATGGTACACGCTCAGAGGGCTCTGTAGTTACTATGGGCGTCCCACAGGGTTCAATACTCGGACCATTTTTATTCCTTATATATTTTAATGACCTACCCTTTTACGTGGGGGACAACAACAGGATTGTTTTGTTTGCAGATGATACTTCTTTGATTTTCAAAGTTAAAAGACAAATAGATAACTATGACGATGTCAACAACGCAATCTTGAAAGTGGTTCATTGGTTTAACACTAACAATCTTAGACTGAATGATAATAAAACTAAATGCATAAAATTTACCTTGCCTAATGTAACACAGTCAGAAACCAATGTTCAACTTAATGGTCGGGTGTTGGAACTTGTGGAATCAACGACGTTCCTAGGGTTAACGGTCGATGCTGGTTTACAATGGGGTCCACATATTGTCAAACTAGCAAATAGATTAAGTTCAGCAGCATTTGCTGTACAAAAGATAAGGCACTTGACGGATGTAGATACGGCTAGAATAGTCTATTTCAGTTACTTTCATAGCATAATGTCTTACGGTATTCTACTGTGGGGCAATGCTGCAGATATAGATAAAATTTTTATTTTACAAAAGCGGGCCATAAGAGCTATATATAGATTAGGTCCAAGGGTCTCTCTGCGCGAAAAATTCAAAGAGGTTAAAATTCTTACAGTAGCATCACAATATATTTTTGAGAATCTGATGTACGTACAAAGAAATTTACATAGTTTCGCTAAGTTAAGTGATAAAAACAATGTCAACACTAGAAATAAAAGTAACCTTGCTGTTTATCATAGCAGATTGCACAAAATCAGCAATTCTTTCATGGGTAACTGTATACGCTTTTACAACAGGCTACCAGACGAAATTAAAAGTATGTCCCTTAATAAATTTAAAAAGGTTGTAAAAAGTAAATTGTACTGCAGGGGCTACTATACAATTGGTGATTATTTGTTGGATGGAGAAGCCTGGAAATGACCTGCTCTACTGGATTCTCAAAAAAATTGTAAAAATGCATAGTTTTTAGATTCATTTTGTAAATAGAGCTCTAAAAAGAATAACCCGCTGAGTTTCTTGCCAGTTCTTCTCAGGTGGGTCGCGTTGTGAACTGGTGGTAGATTTTGATTTATATTCTGGACGTTTTACAAGAGCATCTGTATATGCCTATGTGAAATAAATTTATTTTTCTTTCTTTCTTTCTTTCTTTCTTTCTCGTATCCCTACGGGAACGGAGGCTACGCGGAAAATACCGGGTGACGTCTGCTAGTTATTAGGCCCATGACGGCAGCGTGACGTGAGGGATTCACGCATGCCCCCCCCCCCCTAAAAAGCAGGGTGACACCCGAAAACCCCCAAAGACGCGGGATCGCACTCGAACCACCTCCTAGGCGAGGCCGCACTGGTACTTATACTGGTAGGTCTGTTGGGAGTCCTGGGACATCCTTCCGAGGGCTCACCCGGGGCTCCCAACCGTAGGCTGTCGGGCGTTACGTGAGGATTTTTAGTCGGTAGCTGTCGGCATAGCATTCATTAAGTATTTTCCCTCGCGTTAAAAAAAAAATCTAGGGCAAGGTTTGTATCCAAAAAAATCTTTGAATTTAGAAAATATGGCGGAACAAAGTTCGCCGGGTCACCTAGTTATTTATTACTAGCTGTTCTTCGCGGCTTCGACCACGTATTTGTCGTGATCGCATAAAATTATTACCCTCTTTTTGCCTAGTCAGTTAGAATGTAGCCTATTTCCTTCCCTTGAACTCGAACTATCTCTATACCAAAGTTTATCAAAATCGGTTTAAATTTTTAGGCGTGAAAACGTAACAGACCGACAGACAGACAAACAGACATAGTTACTTTCACATTTATATTATTAGTAGTGATTTGATAATGCAAATGCCACATCTGTAAGTTCGTACGTCCGCGCACAGCGTCCAGATGTCCGTGCCGTTAGTGAGCAGTAAACAGAAGCCACGTGCAACACATCTGGTGCTAAGCGCGTGCCTGGATCTTGTGCGGTATGTATGTGCACACCGGCTGTGTTGCGTAGGTAGGCAGACATGTAGTGATTTCGACTGTTTATAAGCTACTAGATAGCGCCGGCGACACCGTCTTCTTACGATACATACATACATACATATGGTCACGCCTTTATCCCCGAAGGGGTAGGCAGAGGCATATTATATACATTTCACCTTTTTTGTATAATTTGTCCCACGTAATAGGTGGTGAGCCGTATTGCCGTGTTTAAATGGACAGGCGCAGGTTGTGACTGCCTGCTGTTGAAATAAAGCCTTCAACTTAGCTTAACGACTGCCATTTTACCGGCAACCGGGACCAACGGCTTAACGTGCCTTCCGAAGCACGGAAACGCTCAAATAAATGTCACAAAGTGATCACATGAATGGTCACCCATCCATGGACCGGCCACAGTGAAGGTTGCTTACTGCAGTGATCGTTTACAGAAAACTGAGTCCGCGGGGCCACGAGCGTCTTCTTACGATATGGGAACTTATTCCCGGGGTAAACAGTAGCCTATATTTTAATCGAGACTAGTATGTATCCCTGTAGTAAATTTCAGCCTGATCAGTTAAGCCGTTAGACCCAATGATGTACTGGTAAAAAAGAGATAGATATCGCATTAGCGCTCAAAAACTGTTGCGGACAAAGTCATACAATTGTTGTAATTCCATTTAGTCGGCTAATAGCTGCGAGCGAAACAAGTCGTGTTGTGGTCTGCTGCTGTGTGCAAAATGACATAGATAGCTATCCCTCTCTGTTTTAAACGTTTTGTATTCTCTATCGCATTCATAGATGAAATTTATTAAGCACGTGAAATTATAACTCAACAATAACAGAACGCTGTTTTGTATGAAGGTAGCATATCTTTACTTAAATATTATTGGTTAGACCGTGAAAGAGTAACAAACATCCACACATCTACACATCCACACTCACAAACATTCGCGTTTATTAGTAAGATTAAGATTCTATGTATTTAAGAAAATACACAAGGTAGTTACACGGTAATAAGCTCATCAGCTATAACGTAGGACGTATTAAAGACGTGACTATAATGTACTAGCTGTTCCCCGCGGCTTCGACCGTGTAGAAGTCGTTATCGCGTAAGAGTCGTTAAAATCATAACCCTCCTTTTGCGCAGTCAGTTAAAAGTAGCCTATGTGGGAAGGCCCAGGGCCTCGAACTATCCCTATACCAAATTTCATCTCAATCGCTCCAGCCGTATAGGCGTGAAAGTGTAACAGACAGACAGACAGATAGACAGAGTTACTTTCTCATTTATAATATTAGTAGGGATTAGTAGGGATATTAGGGATAGTAGGGATGTAATTAATACAGTACATTATAGTAAACATTTCAGTGCTTCCACATTAACCTACTACGTAAATCATTTCTATGTACCTACCTTAAGCTGAAGTTCTCGTGGCCCCGCGGACTCAGTGTTCTGTAAACGATCACTGCAGTAAGCAACTTTCACTATGGCCGGTCCATGGATGGGTGACCATCCATGTGATCACTTTGTGACATTTATTTGAGCGTTTCCGGGCTTCGGAAGGCACGTTAAGCCGTTGGTCCCGGTTGCCAGTAAAATGGCAGTCGTTAAGTCAAGTTGAAGACTTCATTTCAACAGCAGGCAGTCACAACCTGCGCCTGTCCATTTAAACACGGCAATACGGCTCACCACCTATTACGTGGGATAGATTATACAAAAAGGTGAAATGTGGGCATAGAATATGCCTCTGCCTACCCCTTCGGGGATAAAGGCGTGACCATATGTATGTATGTATATGTATGTACCTACCTTCCCATCCGAACACAAAACGTAGGCGTAGGCCTCTCTAAATTTAATTTCAGAGGATGATTGTGTTAGGGCTCCATACACAAACGATAAAAACGAGGCCCTATATCTGAGACTCCGCTGTCTGTATCTCGGGATGCGTCATAGGATTTTTGTTTTTTACGTGAGGAAAAATCTTCATGGATACTATACTGGATTCCTACCGACTAAAACAACACGTATCCTACCTAATATCCTAAGGTTGGGAGCCCCGGGTAAGTCCTCGGAAGGATACCCCAGGACTCCCAACAGACCTACGGCTACCACTGCCGCCACGCCTAGGGGGGGTTCGGGTGATATCCCGCGTCTTTAGTAGGTATTTATATGTATTAGGGTGGGGGGTGAATCCGTCATATCACGCTGTCGTCTAGGGCCTGCTTCTGTAAGGACGGTGAGCAGACCCCTCTGCCTCAGGGCTGGGCCCGCAGAGCCTCGATTTCTCGAGACGTAGACCTTTGACGCAAGGTAACCGTTTTATATAGTTAGACTGCTTTAATTTTCACAGATGATTTATACCTGTTGCAAACTAATATTTGGGGGGCTTAGAATCCCTGTAGGATTTTCCTCACGCTAAAAAAAAGTGGAGGCTCCCATATAACAAACGTCATCCATTTTTATAGTATGAAAGTCTCCGGGCGTTTATTCGGCTTACCTATACTTGCCAAGTTTTTTTATTAGTCTAATGCCCGCTTTCCACTGCGAGCGAGTCGGACCCATTACGGACTCCGCTGTACTCGTAACGATGATTTTCGATACATGTCATGTCCGCTTTGGTGGAAGGACATGTATGAAAATCGTCGTTACGAGTATAGCGGAGTCCGTAATGGGTCCGACTCACTCGCAGTGGAAAGCGGGCATTACTGTCAGAAATCAGACAAAACAACACAACTCTTTTCTGATATCTGTGGTCTTGATGAATGTACCCGTTAGCCAAAGAGGTAAGAGTAGTACAAGGTTTCGTTACAGTTCCCCTTCTCTTCTCCATAACCTCGTCCGTCAATCAGCAGGTGAACCACCTGCTGGTGTGGTAAACCTGTCTTGGACTGGATGATCCCTATACGGTCCTCCATTACACCCTTTAAATACATAATTTGTGTAATTTACTACAGAGTGCTTTTTTTATCGTGAGGAAATTTCTTCATGGATGCTATGCCAGACTCCTACCGACTAAAAACTATTCGTATCCTACCTAACAGCTTACGGTTGGGAGCCCCGGGTATGCCCTCGGAAGGATACCCCTGGACTCCCAACAGACCTACGGCTACCACTGCGGACTCACAACGGTACCATAGAGCAGGTAGTTACTTATTATATTTTTAAGTAGAGTTTAAAATATGATATTCTGAACATCGGCAAAGCGCACCTGACTACCTGCCCTTACTACTGTCCCACTTCGACACGCCACCGTCGTACTAGAAACGATTTAAAGTCACGATTTCTACTGATTTCTACTAACAAGCACTACCCGTAAGGTGCGTTAAAACATTTTTTTTCAAAAATTGATGTAGGTACAGTTGCATCAATTTTTGGGACAAAGTTGTTTGATAGGCACGGTAGGGGTTGGTCAATCATCTAAATGAAATTGAATACTTAAGGTCTACGTTATCGAACGTCCAGTTGTGAACTGCAATACGCTGATAAGACTTATGATTTTTAATTTAAATACAATCCCTTCCCTTTCAAATTTACTGCAACACGTCTTAACGGCTACACAAGAAATTAGTAATTTAAGAGAATCTGACTTTGTTATTATTTTCGGTGGCATTAATGATAACCAGCCTAATGACTTCTTGTTTCATGTAAGTAAATTTTTGACAGATAACTGTAGTACAAATATTTTAATCTCGGAAGTACCATATAATAAGTACCTTAACGAGAGAAAACTAAATTATGAATTAAAATTTGTGTGTTCTAAGTTTGCAAATAGTAAGTATGTTGACATGAACTATTGTGATTTTTTACCGAGGTATGGTTCTTCAGTTCTTCATAAATGTAAATATCTTCTCAAATAAATGCTTCATATTGATTATAAATTAAAGTACAAATTATACATGAGTAATAAAACTGACAAACCAGGGCATGATGCAACTATCTTAAGTGACAAATGCACCCAAACTGACCAGATTATTGATTGCGTGTATAATGATTCCTCAACTCCGACTAAAATAAACGATTTTTTTCGCTCACAATGATCATAACAATATTTATATTTTTCACCAGAATTTAGATGGTTTAGCGTCCAAATCGAGTTCTTTAGTGGTCCATCTCGATTCCCTTGAAACAGATATAGGAAGCAGTATAGATGTTTTCTGTATAACTGAGCATAACATGGTAAATTCTGACAAGGGATCACTTAAATTAGAAAACTATTATCTTGGATCGATATATTGTAGGAAAAACAGACGTGGTGGCTCTTGTATATGGATTAGAAATACAGTAAGATGCAATCCTTTAAAAGAAATAAATGAATATTCATTAGAAAAAATCATAGAATGTTCAGGAGTCGTCTTGACACAGCATAATGTTTGTGTAATATGTGTCTATAGACCTCCGAGATCCAGAGTAGAAGATATAAATAAATTCTTCACCAATTTTAATTCGTTGTTGCAAAAATATTGCTATAATAAAGCGAAAGTTATAATTTGCGGAGACTTTAACATAAATACACTTGATGATAGCGATGCATCCATTAAATTCAAGAAAATGGTCCGGGGCTATAATGTTAAGCTGAGTATAAATGAACCCACGCGGTTGAAAAGCGGAAGGTGCTTAGATAATATTTTATTTAGTGGGCGTGGATGTAGGGCTGTCGTTGTTGATCTGGAAATCTCGGATCACACAGCGCAGTTGCTGTCATGTCCGATAAAATCGGGCAGGGGTCCTGCTGCTTGGTACATTAAGCAACGGGATTATAGTAAGGAAAACCAGTTAAGGTTTAAAGAGTGTATAAATTCCCTAAGTTTTAATGATGTTTTCACATCTAATGATCCAAATCAAGCGTTCACTAGCTTTTATGACGACTTTAAATTTTTGTATGACCTGTGTTTCCCAGTAATACAAGTTAAACGTTTCAATATTACCCGGCCAAAATGGTTAACAAAAGGTATTAAAGTATGCTGTAAGCGTAAGCGCAAACTTTTATGGGAATATAGGAAAAAACGTACTGCAAATTCGGAAAGTCGCTTTAAAGAGCTATCCATTAGACTAAATCGTATTATTAAGTTGACACAAAAGTCACAAAACGATAACCTTATACAAACGGCTTCCAACAAATCTAAAGCCACCTGGGCCGTAATCCGTGGTAATCAGAATAATATGCCTAATGATAATCATATAGACTGTATAAAAGTAAACGGCAACGTTGTTCAAGAACCTTTACAAATTGCGAATTATTTTAATACTAGCTGATGCCCGCAGCTTCGCCCGCGTAAAATTTGTTCCCGTGGGAACTTATTCCCGGGATAAAAAGTAGCCTATGTGTTATTCCAGACTATAATGTATCTCTGTACCAAATTTCAGCACGATCCGTTCAGTGGTTTGAGCGTGAAAGAGTAACAAACATCCACACTCACAAACTTTCACATTTATAATATTAGTAAGATAATATATTTTACTGATTCAATTCATCAAAATTTACCAGTTGACCACAAAATACAAATGCCTTATGAATTGAACTCTGTATTCATGACTCCTACCGTACCCAGTGACATAAATAAAATTATATTAGGTTTGAAAAGCACAAATAGTACCGGATACGATGGTATATCAACTAAAATAATTAAGCTCGTTTCCGTTGCACTATCGCATATATTAAGCCATGTTATAAATTTATGTGTTGCATATGGTGTTTTCCCTGAACAGTTAAAGTTGACTATAATTAAACCATTATTTAAGAAAAATGAAAAAAACAATATGCAAAATTATCGGCCAATAGCACTAGTGCCGGTTATTTCTAAAATATTTGAAAAAGTGATACATAACTGTATTTACACATACTTTGAAGAACGTAATTTGTTTTGTACTGAGCAAGTAGGATTTAGAAGAAATAAATCCATAGATATGGCAATCTATAGTTTTTTGACGAAGGTATTGACTAACTTAGACAAAGGAAACCAAGTGTGTGCATTATTTATGGATTTAACAAAGGCCTTCGATCATGTTGATCACAAAATTCTATTAAACAAGTTATACGCCTATGGAGTCAGAGGGAATGCCTACGATTTAATAAAAATCATATCTGAGCAATAGGACCCAAGTCACTCAAATATCGAGGTTATGCAAAACGGCAAAAAAAGTCATCGAATATACATCTGCGAGTAGAAGTGTCACATTTGGTGTTCCACAAGGTAGTGTGCTTGGACCACTACTATTCATTATACATATAAATGACCTGCCGAAAGTAACTCAATATGACACAGTATTATTTGCTGATGACAGTACAATCGTTTTCACTGGGGATAATAAAGTGCAGTTACAGCAAGAAGTAAATGTAACATTACATAAAACCATACATTGGCTTACATTAAACAATTTGAATATTAATATTGACAAAACGAATCTTATGACATTTAGGAATAGAATGAATAAAATCTCGAATATGGACATTAATTATTTTAATAAAAAAATTACAGAGATAGACACAACAAAGTTTTTGGGACTCAATATTGATAATAACCTACGTTGGAAAAACCATTTAGAATTATTATGCACTAAAATGTACTCATTTTCATATGCACTCTACATGCTAAGAAAATCAGCTAATCAAACTGCCGTCCTGACGGCATATCACGGTTATGTTGCACCTCTCTTGAGATATGGTATCATGTTCTGGGGCAATTCAACTGATAATGAAACAGCATTCGTAGCACAGAAGCGATGTATAAGGTCTATATGCCATTTAAAACCAACAGACAGCTGTAAACCTTACTTCTCTCAGTTAAAGGTATTGACATTACCGTGTATCTACATTCTGGAAGTTCTGCTATTTGTTCGAAAAAATATGCATCTTTTTAAAAGATTAAACAGTAAGAGAAAACATTTAATTTTAAGCATACCTACCTAAAAACAAGACCGCTTTATTGAATAGTAGTTTTGTATGTATGGCACCTCGAATTTACAATAAATTGCCGAAAAGAATTATGGAAATAGCAGAACTGTATGCATTTAAAAAAGAAATTAAGATTATTTTACTAAGTAAATGTTATTACACCGTAAATGATTATTTAAATGACAAATTATTAGAGTTGAAATAAATTTCAATAATGGCGTTGACATTATAATTCATTAGATATAAATATAATTATAAATTGACTAAATATGTTGCATGAAAATGATTATTGAGATTCTTAACTATTGACATATTATTGTATAACTATTGACATCTCATCTAATGATAATGGTATTTTTACAAATAAAATGTATTCTTGATTGTCATATGACATGATTGCATGCCAATCTGGCTGAAATATGGTGATACCAAAATCATAAATTGTAATATCATTGTAACTACCCATATATCGCAATAAATGAAATTGAATTGAATTGAATTGAATTGAAATTAATTTTACCAGGAGATTCGTACCAGTTACGAATATGATGTGATATAATTTCATTTCAAATAGGTTCCTGAACACAAATTAAATCACAACTAGGTATCTTTGCTAAAAGACGCGGAATAGCACCCGAACCCCCCCTTGGCGAGGCCGCAATGGTAGCCGTAGGTCTGTTGGGAGTCCTGGGGACATCCTTCCAAGGACTTACCCGGGGCTCCCAACCGTAGGCTTTTGGGCGTTACGTGAGGTTTTTCAGTCGGTAGGACTCCGGCATAGCATCCGAGAAGGATTTTCCCTCGCGTAAAAAAAAAGTATCTTTGCTACGTCTTTCTAAATTCGTTATCAAAATAAAATAAATAATTCTAGTGTTAGTTTTAGACATCCTTCGATGTAACAAACAAACGATCATTCGACTTTATCAATGGGTACACTACATTAATACGAAAAACTTAATTCCGAAAGTCACAATCACGAATTTCATAATTCCGAATTTCATAAGTCCGAATGATTCGAAATCCCGAAAGTCAAAAATCCGATGTTTCATAAATCCTTTTTATTAAAAGTCATAATTTTAAAATTCCCAATGTTTACAATTCCGACTGTCAGAATGCCGAATTTCAAGAAACCGAACCGTTGAATTCCGAATCATTAAAAATCCGCCGTATTATATTTATAAATACGAACTCCGATTATCAAAAATCCGAAATATCATAAATACGAAGGGTGAATGTCGTTCCACACGTTCCTGTTTTAACCCGAAAACTTATCATTAAAGGCGATTATTTATGTTCCCGATTCCACCCGTTTTTTTAATAAAGTATAGTCAAGTCTAACTACCGAAAATATTATTTCCAAGTGAGTGGAAGGCAAACGACAAAACAAAAAAAAAATAACCACGAAGGCTAAGGCGGGAGCTCCGCTCCGCTTCGCTCCCTCCTTAGCCTTCTAACCTAACCTATCCGAGTCGGGGTACTCTAAGTCGAGGTGTTAACCATTAATTATGGTTAACACCTCGACTCGGAAATGGAAATATTATGTTCGGTAGTTAGACTTGACCGTACTTTATTAAAAAAACTTTAACAGTGAATTTTCGGATATTTGAAATTCTGAATAATGTTTTTCGGAAAAATAACAGTCCGGTCTTTTGATTATTCGTACTAATGAAATTAGGAAAAATAAAAATTCGTACTTATGACTTTCGGATAAATGAATATCGTCCTTTTGAATATTCGGAGCTTTGTTTCTTAGGAATTATAATCTTCGGAATTTTGAACATCGGAATATTGAAATTCGGAAAAACATATTTCGGAATTTTTGGGTGTTCCCCTTTATCAATACATATTCTTATAAACAATATCAAAATCTTACCAAAAAATAATTTCAAAATCTCCACTCATGACACTCGCTATTAAAACCACCCTTACTCCAATAGTAGGGGTAACCCACCCTCGCTATTCCTCCCCCGACACAGGTGCGCGCACAGGTGTACCGATCCAATACAATTTTTACTTTCGCACGTAATTGAACTACTGCTAAATATTATAGGTACTGTAATTTGGTGTGGTAGGGTAAACCACCCAATTATTGGCACTTTTTTTTTTTTTTGTTTAACGTGAGGGAAAATCCTCATAAGATGTTATGCCGGACTCTTACCGACTAAAAAACCTCACGCCACGCCTAACAGTCTATGGTTGAGAGCCCCGGGTAAGCCCTCAGGAAGGATGTCCCGTGACTCCCAACAGACCTACGGCCGCCAATGCGGCCTCGCCCAGGGGGTGGTTCGGGTGCAATCCCGCGTCTATGGGGGGTTTCGGGTGTGACCCCGCTTCTAAGGGGGGGGGGGCGTGCGTGAGTTGCTCACGTCACGCTGCCGTCATGGGCCTGCTTCTGTAAGAACGGTGAGCAGCCCTCTCACCGTCCCCAGACCTCCGGTCATGGAGGCCGATAGTCCTCGGCGAAGACACGTCGGCGGCGCCCAGGGCGCCGACTGCGGAACTCGGGTGGGAGAGTTCTCTCCCGCACCCGGCCCGCCGCCTCCTTCGCGAGCATGACCTGCTCGCAGAAAGAGGCGGCGCAGTCCCACTTACTCCCGCTGGAGAGCATGGCTCGCACCATGACCTCGAGCGAGAGAGTGTCCACGCCCAGACCCACTACGAGGACCTGGCGCTGTTGTGCCCACGCCGTGCACTCCACCAGAGTGTGGAGCGCCGTGTCATCGCTGCGGTCCTCGCAGTGCTGACACTCGGCCGTGGTTTCCCGGTGTTTTCGCCACAGATACCTACCGAAGCTACCGTGCCCGGCAAGCATCTGTGTCAACCGGTAGGAGAGAGCACCGTGTCTTCTCTCCAGCCACTCGTCCATGACCGGTCTGACGGCCGCGATTGTGGCGAATCCCCCCTTTGGTTGCTCAAGTCGCACCTTCCATGTCTCCACGGTTTCCTGGTGGAGCAGGGTCCGCTGGGCCTCGATTTCTCGAGACGCAGGCCTTTGGCCCCGCTCCAGCGTCTCCTTGCGCCATCTGAACAGTGACGCAAGGGCTCTCGCTTCCAGGTCCCATGGAGGGGTCCCGGCTAGGAGACATGCCGCCTCACCGGAGATCGTGCGGTATCCTCTTATCACCCTGACGGCCATCACTCTCTGCGGGCTCAGCAGTCGAGCTTCATTGCTGGCCGTCAGGGTCTCCGCCCATACGGGAGCCCCGTACAGGGCCATGCTTCGCACGATCCCCAGGTACAGCCTCCTGTAGGGAGCGTTGGGTCCCCTGATGTTGGGCATCAACCGCGCGAGTGCGGCCGATGCTCCTCTCAGTTTTGGGACCAAACTTCGGAAGTGATGTCCGAAGTTCCACCGGCCATCGAGTACGAGCCCCAGATACTTCATCGAGGGCTCGATGCCGATGCTGACGCCCCCTACCTGTAGGCTGGATCCCGCAGGTGGCCCCATCCGAGGTCCGTGAAAGCACAGAGCCTCGGATTTGTGAAGGGCGACCTCGAGACCCAGTCGCCGAATCCGACCTACGACCTGAGCAACCCCTGCCGTGGCCTTAAGTGCTGCGTCACGGTGCGTTGCTCCCCGCGCCGTAACGAGGGTGTCGTCGGCGTAACACGTTACGCCGACCCCTCTGAGCAACGGACCACGCAGCACCCAGTCGTAACCGATGTTCCACAGGAGCGGTCCTAACACCGATCCCTGTGGAACACCGCACGACACATCTCGCCGACCCGGCCCTAGCCAGCTCGGGTAAGTTATGGCTCTCTCGGAGAGATAAGCCCCGACAATTCGACGGAGGTAGGGAGGCACTCCATGATAGATAAGCGCCTCCCTGACGCAGCTCCAGGGCAAGGTGTTGAATGCGTTGGCGATGTCGAGGGACACCGCCACCACCACCTCACCCTGTGAGACTGCTTCCTCCGTCAGGCCTCTAATGCGCATGATCGCATCCACGGTGGAGCGTCCCTGACGGAAGCCAAACTGACTATCCGCCAGATCAGGCCCCACGCGTGTGAGGTGCCCGACGAGGCGTTGTGCAATAATGCGCTCAAAGAGCTTGCACACCTCGTCGAGCAACACGATCGGCCGGTACCCTGATGGGGAATTTGCCGGCCGCCCCGCCTTTCGAATCAAGACCAGTTTCCCTGTCTTCCAGACCTTGGGAAACTGGCCTTTTTCGAGGCATGCGCTATAAAGACCCATAAGTCGAGGCCCAAGCTCCTCGAGAGCCAGGACCCATGCACGGCCTGGAATGCCGTCGGGTCCAGGGGCGGTGTTTCTGCGGGATTTAAGCCGCAGGACAGCCGCCCCTAACTCACCCTCGGTGACTACGGGCACGTCGTTCTCGCTGCCTTCCGCGTTGGCAATTATTGGCACTTGTAGAATGAATTATTGGCACTTTAGTTAAGAGTATATTTCGAAAAATAAGGGAAACCTAGTTTATTTCAGTTCGGTGTTGCCCATTATGTAGTTGTAGGTATGCATTAAAAAGTAAAATAGCATTCTTTTTCTGTTAGAAATGGGCAAAATTACCTAAAGTGTCAATAATTGGAGGAGTGCCAACGATTGGGTGGTTTACCCTATATAGTTTTTGCGTACGTCACACGGTTTCACCCACGTAGCTCCCATTCCCGTGGGAATACGGGAATAAAATATAGCCTTTGTTCACCGGGAAGAGTGTAGCTGCCGAACAGTGAAAGAATTTTTCAAATCGGTCCAGTAGTTTTGGAGCCTATTCGTTGCAAACAATCAAATCTTTCCTCTTTATAATATTAGTATAGATATATGTACATGATCGATTACGCGTAGGTAGGTTTACTATATTTTCTAAAGCCTGGATGAAACGAAGCGAGTTTACAAGCTGTTTGTTGGCGATGTCTCTAGCTATCACGGTTTCTGAGATACAGCCTTGTGACGTACAGACACAGATAGAGAGTCAGATGTACAGCGAGGTCTCATGAATAGTGCCTTTTTACCCTTTATTTATAAAACCCTAAACATGGTCTTTAAACTACGTATTTTATCATAAACTGCGAGATTTTCTGAGCTTATTGTTAGGTACAACCCCTTCGGGGATAAAAAGGCGTGAGCTTAAGTATTTATGTATTACTAGCTGATGCCCGCAGCTTCGCCCGCATGAAATTTGTTCCTGTTCCCGCCACCCGTGGGAACTTATTCCCGGGATAAAAGTGGCCTAAGTTACTCCTTATTACATAAGCTATCTGCCAGTGAAAGTCCCGTCCAAATCCGGAACAAACAGACAGACAGACAGACAAAAATTTTAAAAATATATATTTTGGTATGTGTACAGTATATACATTCATATGCATGCAGTAGAAAGCGGTTATTTTAATATTACATACAGACACTCCAATTTTATTTATTTGTATAGATACAATATATACCCTAGATCCATGGGGTCCCAATGCGCATACATTTTTCAAGAATTTGAAAAACGCCTGGTAGAGTCGACTGGTGACCCAAGGGCTGGCAGTTTTCTCGCTCAACGAATAGGTATTGCTATTCAAAGGGGGAATGCTGCTAGTCTTTTGGGCACAATGCCACGGGGGCCTTATTTAGGTTTAGTTTAGACAGTAATAATGTAAATATATATGTAATAATTATGTTTCACTGTAATTTTTAACAATAACTGTATTTTTGTTAAAAAATATTATGCATAGAAAAACCCAAACTCCAATAGACTATGCCGCGGAGATTAACGCTAAAGTAAATCACCTATATCTACACAAGAGCTAGAATTACAGATTTACTGAAAGCATGTGAGAAAACACATGTGAAGGGACATACGATATTGAACAGATCTCCAGATGGCGCTGTGCTGCGTTCAGACTGACCACTTGACCAGTGGTGCACTAGACCAGTTGCTAGTGGATAGTGTCTGTCTTGACCTGTGGTCAAGTGTAAGGGATTTATTTACTCTTGAGTTTACATATTTTATTGTACATATCTCTGTTGAAACGAGTCATAATAATTTGCGTCAACTACGTTTTAGCGCTCGTGGCCCCGCGGACTCAGTGTTCTGTAAACGATCATTGCAGTAAGCAACTTTCACTATGGCCGGTCCATGGATGGGTGACCATCCATGTGATCACTTTGTGACATTTATTTGAGCGTTTCCGTGCTTCGGAAGGCACGTTAAGCCGTTGGTCCCTGTTGCCAGTAAAATGGCAGTCGTTAAGCTAAGTTGAAGGCTTTATTTCAACTGCAGGCAGTCACAACCTGCGCCTATCCATTTAAACACGGCAATACGGCTCACCACCTATTACGTGGGACAAATTATACAAAGGTGAAATGTGGGCATATAATATGCCTCTGCTTACCCCTTCGGGGATAAAGGCGTGACCATATGTATGTATGTATGTACCTATGTACGTTTTATGAAATCTGTAAAACAACTGAAATTGACAGAAGTATGGCTAGTGTTTATTACCTTAGTTATATTATATTTTCCTCGGTCATTTTGTCATAAGTACCTATTTAGTTTCAAAGCTTTTCTACACCATTCTACACGAATGAAAATGATCATAAATTTCATTTAGGTGTATCTCAGAAATACCTGCAAAATTCATGACAAATTTTGAGTA